>CM035159.1:6222494-6697095 GCA_020205615.1 Panax quinquefolius
ACGAATATCCTCGGGCGTAGTGCATGGATAATTCATGGTCGTGATACTATTAAGTTGAGTCTCAAAGATTATTGGTTTTATGGGTTGTATATCTTTGGCCCGTAGTAAAAAGATGAACCGTTGATTATTGGTTATATAGTTCATTCGTAGAAGCAAATATGAATTGTTATTGAATATCTATGAACGGTATTATAAAGATGAATTTAATGTTTTCAACGATAAAGATATTCAAGGTATCCTCACCACCGGTAGATACAGTAAATGCACGTAAATTTCGAGGGCCAAATTCCACAAGGAGGGAGATCAGCGAGACCCATATTTATAAATAAAGATTTAAATTTCTCGAAATATTTTTTTATATTATGGTGTGGATTTGATATAATGTTATAGTTGTGGGTAGTATTTAAAAATTTTGCAAAGTATGCAAGTTGTATATAATATTCTGTTTTTAGTCGGGGAAAATTTTTTTTTTAGGGAATATTCATACTGACGACATATCATTAATTGGACCCCACAGCTAAGCAATCATATGTAGTTGGGAAAATCCAAGTAAAATATTTTATGAAAATAACTACGAGTTTTTAGTCATAATTTGTTAAACTACGAGTAGAAAAGTAAAGTACATGTCTGGCGTGGTCAGATAAGAGTAATCACCGGTATTGATTATTGATCTTTACGTGATAAGTCACCGAGTTATACTCAATTATTGCTATAGTAATTATTGCATCATACCCTCCTATATTATTGATTCGATTATCGTCACAAAGATCGCGTGCATAATATGTTATATTATTAAATCAATAATTGAGGCGACAAAGTTATTCATATTATTAAATTACAATATCTACAATGTCTGTAAGTTCACAAGGAGAGGTTAGATAATCTGGTAATCAGGCATGCCTAATAGGAGAAATCCTTATCTGAAGAAGCCCTTTTTCCGGGAACAACTTTGGTTGTTAAATATTGTGAGTTATGATATTAATGATGGATAAGTTCGTGTTGATTAAAGATGAATTTGATAGTTTCATTGTGTTAGGATTATTTGTGTTAGTAGAAATTGACATTCATTTCGATATAATTGATGTCTGGAGGTTATATTGTTCAATCGGGTATTCGGGATACTTTTTGTGTCGGAGTTACTATTCACAAGTTACTATTCATGGGTTACTATTTACCGAAATTACTATTCACTCTAGTATTGTTCACTCGAGTATTTGGGACACTTTTTATGTCGGAGTTAATATTCACGAGTTATTATTCACCCAGTTACTATTCACTCTAGTATTGTGCATTCGAGTATTTGGGTACAATATTATTCCATAAGGAGATGTGCTAATTTTTCAGACCGTTGGTTGAATGAATCAATATGGACCGCTGGTGGAAAGTTATAATAGTGAATCAATATGGATCGCGGTTTAAAAGTTAGAATAGTGAATCATTATGGACCGTTGCTTTAAGTTTTAATAGTAAATCGATCAGGACCGTCCGTTTAAAAGTAAATCAATCTGGGTCGTTCATGAATTAGTTACTATTCATTCCATTCTTCTATAAATAGAAGCTCATTCCTTCATTATTTCTTATGAATTCATTGAAACTCTAGAGAGAGAAATTATATAAAGTTGCTATAGAGAGAAAATTATAGAGAGAAAGAAGAAGAGTATTCTGCTACTTCACTACTCTAGTATCCAACTTCTTTCTAAAGTAAGGGATATCATTATTGTAGTAAGGGATATCATTATTGTAGTAAGGGATATTATTATTATGGTAAGGGATATTATTATTATATAAGGGATATTATTTGTTGTACCCGTAAGGGGTGTTATTCTTTCTTATTCATGAGGAGAACTTCTGTTATTCCATTCTTTATTATTCATTGAATAACTTGTCAGAGCACGCAAGATACCCTATACATAACCAGTGTATAAGTGGCATACCCTATACTTAGTGAAATCCAGATATTGTTCCAGTCTTTATCATTCTCGTGGAATAACTCAGATACGCTTAAAAGATACCATATACATAACCGATAAGTGGCATACCCTATACTTGGTGAAGTTTGTTGTTATTCAATTCTTTATTATTCTATTGGAATAATCAGATACGCTGCAGATATACCCTATACATAACTCGTATAAGTGGCATACCCTATACTTAAGTGAAGTCTCGTTGTTATTCAATTCTTTATTATTCTCGTTGAATAATCAGATACGCTGCAGATACCCTATACATAACTCCGTATAAGTGGCATACCCTATACTTGGTGAAGTCTGTTGTTATTCAATTCTTTATTATTATGTTGGAATAACTCAGATGCTGCGGTTTACCCTATACTTGGTGGAATGACGACCAGATATGCGGCTTAATCAATACTTGTGATCTTCTTCGTTATTCCATTCTTTATTATTATGTTGGAATACCTCGTTTATGCCAAGTACCTCATACTTGGTGAAATTCTTTTATTATTCCGTTTCTTTATTATTTTATCAAAATATCCCGCTTGCGTGTGAATTTCACCGACTGGTTCCATATTTATTATTCCGCATTTATTATTCTTTGGGAATAACTCCGTCATGCTTGGTCTCTATCGCATGCATGGTGAATCCTTCCGTTATTCCATTCTTTATTATTCGTTGGAATAACTTCGCCTATGTGGATTGCCACGCGCACGGTGAATGATCCTTTGTATTCATTCCTTATTAAATTATGGAAATGATCTCAGATACGTGGATTAATGCAATGGCGGGTGAAAATCCATTCGTAGCTTCATATATTCTTTATTATACTCAAATTGGTTAAAGTTTTGACTTCGATACTCCATGAAATTAGTGGAATATCCTCGATATTTGGGGCTTCATCCAAAGATCTTTTCATGGAAATATTCTTCCGAGAATTCTTGAATTTTACTCTACACGTAAGTATCATGTTGACAATTGGACGTTATTAGTTCCCCGGATAATTTAATTCGTGAACTTGTTTTATTGAATTCTTATAACATTGTCATCATTCTCATGTTTATATTATGTTGAAAGTCATCTTTGGCTTACGTGCATAGATGGACTTATTATGATTATGACAATGTGGATCATTCGGTATAATCATGAACCGTGATGTTATAAGTGATGTGGTAAAAGTCCTCGGTTATTCGTAATGCATGATGGACGCTTTTGGTATGATTATGACCGTGGATTATTCTAAGATAGTCATGACTATGGATTATTTAATGAATATCCTCGCTCGTAGTATGCAGGATGATTAGAAGATGTGGTTTATTTATTAAGTCGAGTCTCTAATAAAAGTTGATGAAAACATTTTAAATCATGTAAGATAGTAGGTTTTATTCTACTTGACTTTTCTAATGGATCGCTTATTCAGCAGCTTAAACTTGATGTCTATCAGATTTTATCGGTTTAACATTGTTGAAAACTATTGATAATTTATTCGCATTATCTTAGTCATAATATTTCTTACTGGGCTAGTTGAGCTCACCCTTTCTTTCACTGTTCTCTTCAGGAAATGAGAATATAGCTAGGACGAGTCGGGGAAATGAGTGATGGTCTAGAAGATAGCATTAGTAGTCCTCACTATTTTGTTAAATAGTGTGACAATAAGTGTAATGAGGACTCCTTGAGTATAGATATTGTCTAGATGACAATATTCCTATTAGAACTCTCAGTTTATGTATTGTCGTATGTTACATGACAGTTGTATGATTAAGTTGTATTTGTATTTTGTACCATTTATTTGGCGACTCAAGATGGGTGATGTATACCTAATTTTGGGGGCATCACAATTTTTCACAGTTCTGAAAGTTCTTGGTTGCCTGACATTTGTTAGTTATTCTTCTGGTTCGCTTTCTGGAATGTCAGTTTTGTTTCTAAACGTTCGTTTGATTTGTCTTCTAAAACAGATAGGTCGAGCTGTCTGGATTTAAGTGTCTACATATATGAGTTTTCTTCTAAAATAGATGGGTCAGGCCGTCTGTATTTCATTTGTTTGTTTTCCTAATTTGCCTGATTTTTCTTCAGATGCAGAAGGCTTAAGCTGTCTGGATTTTGCTGTTTAATTTGATTTCCAAACTTCAGATTCCTGTTACATGCAGAATCTTTATTTTCTTCTTTTAACAGACCTCGGTTAAACACATCAAAAAATTACAAATACAGATTCCTTATCATGGTTGTCATTTGAATTAAATATGGAGCATTTAGCACAATGAAAACTTTAGAATAAATAATGTTATGAACCCTTATAATGCGAAATCCATAGAGTTTTTGTAATAATATATCTAATTAAAACTCTATTTAAAAAAAAACATGAGGAACTTACAGATTTTGCCAAATAATTTATAGGTCACTTACTCTCTCAAAGTAAAGCACTATCCGTCTCCTTTTTGACCTTAAGATAACTACAAAACAAACAAATAGTCTCTACCTTTTTGGTACCCAAATATTCTTGGGTCCTTTTTGGTTAGTAGCATATAAATCACATTTCTTTACCCAAATTTGCTTTATTCTAATTTTATTACAATCAAAATCAAAATGACCTTTTAAACCACATTTTTTACAAGTAATGGTGAACAATAAAGTGGCTTAAACATTGATTTTGTGACACCCCCAAAATAGGTATACATCACCCATCTTGAGTCGCCAAAAACACGGTACAAAATTCAAATACAACTGTCGTGTAAAATACGATAAAACATAAACTGAGAGTTTTAAAACGAATATTGTCTTCTAGACAGTATTATACTCAAATGGAGTCCTCAATACATTTATTATCACATTATTTCATAGAATAGTGAGGACTACTAATGCTATCATCTCGAATCGCCTACCCGCTCCCCGACTAGTCCGCTTATGTTCTTATTTCTCAAGAGGACAATGAAAGCAAAAGGGTGAGCTCAACTAGCCCAAGAAGAAATATTATGACTAAGATAATGCGTAATAATTTATCGTTAGCCTTCAACAGTTGTTAAACCGATAAAATATAACAAACATCAAGTTTTCTCATAATGGAACAATAATCCATTAGAAAGAGTCAAGTAGAGAATAAAATCTACTATCTTCTATGATTTAAAAGGTTTTTCATCACTTTTATCGCCGAGACTCGCTTTAATAAATAATCCACATCATCCCCCGCACTATGGCCAAGGATATTCATTAAGATCACGACCACAAATTATTCATGCACTACGGGCCAAGGATATTCGTAGTTTTCATCAATGGTCATGATCATGCCAACAATTGTCCATCAATGCACTACGGGCCAACGAGGACTTTTACCACATCATTTGTAACATTACGGCCATGATTATATCGAATAATCCACAGTCATAAAGATACCAAGTCCATCTATGCACTACAAGCCACGTAGATGACTTTCAATGTAATATAAACATGAGGATGATGACAACAATGATATAAGAATTGATAGAAACAAGTTCAAGAATAAATTTTAAAGATTTATAATCTAATTTATCCAGAAAGCAATAACGCCCAAATTGTCAACATGATACTTGTGGACGCCTAAAAATTAGGTATACGCCACCCATCTTGGGTCGCCACTTACATGGTACATAAATTCAAATACAACTTACTAATATAATCTGCCGTAGGTACAATATTTATAAACTGTGAGTTTGAATACAAATATTATCTACTAGATATTATACAAACTCAAAAGGAGTCCTCATTACAACTATTATCACACTATTTCGAGAGAATAGTGAGGACTACTAATGCTATCCTCCGGACCATTACTCCGCTTCTCGACTGTCGTCCCAGCCTATGTTCTCATTTCCAGAAGAAACGGTGAAAGAAAGGTGAGCTCAACTAGCCCAAGAAGAAATATTATGACTAAGATAATGCGTAATAAATTATCATTAGCCTTCCCAGCATGTTAAAGCGATAAAATACAATAGACAACCAGTTTAAGCTATTTAATTAGCAATCCATTAAAAGAGTCAAGTAAGAGAATAAAGTCTACTATCTTTTAGGTTTCAAAAAGTTTTCATCAATTTTTATCAATTTTATCCGACTTGAGACCTTTAATAAATAAACCACCACATCTAATCATCCCCGTACTACGGCCAAGGATTTTCATCAAATTATCAATGGTCATGACTATACCGAATCACCCCGGTCATAATCATACCAAAAACTATCCATCATCGCATTATGAAAGCCACCGAGGACTTTTTGTCACATCATTTATATCAAGTCATGATTATACCGAATGATCCTCGGTCATAATCATACTAAGTTCATCTATGCGACGTAAGTCAAAGATAACATAATATAACATGAGGATGATGACAATGACATAATAATTTAATAAAACAAGTTCAAGAATTATTTAATCCATGAATTATTAACGCCCAAATTGTCAACATGATCATTGCTTTCGTCAGAGTAAAATTCAAGAATGATCGGAAGAATATTTCCATGAAAAGATACTTTGGATGAAACGCAAATATCAAGGATATTCTACTAATTTCATGGAGTATAAAGTCAAAGTTTTAACCAACCTGGGTATAATAAAGAATGGAATAACAAAAGAAATCACCACGCATGCGGTGCTTGTGATAGACAAAGTTATTCCAACAGAATAATAATAACGGAACCAGTCGTGAAATTCACAAACAGGATGTTCAACAGTAATAATAAAGATGGAACCAGATCCTGTAAAACACCACGGATATAGGATATTCAGCAGAATGATAAAGAGGCGGAACCAGTCCTGTAAAACACATGCATGTGATGTTCCAACGTAATAATAAAACGGAACTGTCAGGTGTGTAAAACACACGCATGTGATGTTCCAAATGAATAATAGAAGAATGTCACCAAGTATAGGTAAACTGCTGTATACGAGTTATTCCAATGTAATAATAAAGCAATAGAATAACATAAGGATTTCACCAAGTATAGGTATGCCAGTATCACGAGGTTATGTATAGGGTATGCCACTTTTTTAAAAGTTATTCCAATGTAATAATAATTAATGGAATAATGTAAGTTCTCTTCAAGAAGAAAGAATAACACCCCTCAACCGTAAAAAAAGAACCGAATATAGTAAGGAAGTGAAGTGGTATACTCTTCTTCTTTCTATAATTTTCTCTATAGCTTTCTCTCTATAATTTCTCTCTCAGAGTTTCAATGAATTAAGTAAGAAAATAATGAAGGAATGAGCTTTTATTTATAGGAAAATGGAATGCATAAGTAATCTAATCCATGAACTATTGCATTGATTTACTTTAATCTGACGGTCCATATTTAAAGAAAAATCTTTTAAATAAAATATAATATATTCTATTTATATAAAAACATTTTACTATGCAAACACTATGCAATACTATGCAAAACACTATGCAACACTATGCATAATAAAATATAATATATTCTATTTATAGAATAACTTTAATAAAGTATTCTATTTTATATAAAAGATGTTTCTATTTTATTACGTTAATAATACGAATAAAATAAAACGTCATTATCATTTATAATAATTCATATTATTAATCGACAATAATGGAATCAAACGAAGTGACTTCTCACATAAAGATAATCAATCAATTAGTGCTTCTACGCAACCACACGACATCGACTTTTACTACTGAAAGTAGTTCAACAAGAACTACCGGTAAAACTTCCTACGTTATTTCAATAAAAATATTTTGTCGTTTTCTCAATCCGCCAATAATTACATTGTAGGTCCACCAATGATTGGTAGTTGTCTAATATTCCTCGCTAAACCGAATATTCCCAGAGCCAATCGAATATATAATATAACCACTTGCATACTTTGCAAAATTTATAAATACTATCCACAACTATAATATTATCTCAAATTCACACTATAATATTAAAAATTATTTTGACAAAATTTAAATCTTTATTGATAAAACTGGGTCTCACAATATTGTTTTGTGGAGTAAAATTCAAGAATAATATTGTACCAAAAAATAATTTGGACCAAAAAACGAATCAATTTTTATCATGAATAGTACCCGGTGAATAAGTACTTTCAGTGAATAATGAAGTGAATAGTACTTAGGAATAATAACCCCGTGAATAGTACTTTGGCATGAAAATGTTAAAACTTATCAAGAATTCTCAGAATAATATTTCCATGAAAAGATACTGGATGAAGCGCAAATATCAAGAATATTCTATTAATTTCATGGAGTATAGAAGCCAAAATTTTAACAAAACGAGTATAGAATTCGAAATCTGAAACTAAATAATATTACTTACATACTACAGAGTATGGAAGAAAATATTATTTCATGCGAATATTGAACAAAAATAACATCCCTTACCTTGAAAAGAAGAGTATTCCAACTGGTATAGCGGGGATATTCTTGAAGAAAACTTTTACCATTTTCTACGCTCAAAGCTTTCTAAAACCCGTAAGAAATACGCTCAAGATTATAGAAGAAGAATTATCTGATTCTGGTATGATTTTTAATTCTAACTTAAGCGCCTATTTATAGGAAAATGCTAGAACACCATAGGAGACTAAATTAATAAAATAATATTTATTTTTTTTCTTTGCATACACCAACCAAGACCAATTCAGAGCATGCCATCTTGGAAGAAAAAAATAGCAGCCAACATGTTTTAAAAACAAAAGTGGGTCCCACCCAATTTTAATAAAAATTATTTTATTTTCCAAAACTTCAGTAATTCATAATAAATAGCCCTTTTATCAGAAAAAAAAATACGAATTTTATGTCCATTCCACACGAAATCGAATTCTCTACAACTTTGTAGCTTTAAGTTTTTCCAAATTCCAAACAGAAAATATCTAAAATTCACAAACGGATGATTTTCAACACCTCTTAAAATTCATAACAAATCATATGCTAATTTTTAACGGTTCAAAATTTCTGGACATATACTCAACTTATATATGTATAACATATCCAAAAATCACAACGATCCAACGGTCGGATCAAAATTATAACTCACGCAATAGAGCTTTAAGAATACCGATTTGATTTTTTAATACCTCTAATCCGACAAAATACTGATAAAATACCTCAACATTAATTCCTTCATTAATAACCACATAAAATAAATAAATTCATCATTTATATCCATATTGAATAAATATTTCCTTAGCAATAATTAATTATTCACAAATAATATCACAGAATCACAATAATGACAACCAGGCAGTTCCTAGGAAAGAGGGGGCTTTTCGATAAGGATTTCTCTTTACTGGCGCGCAATTAGGTGACCAAACCTCTCCTTGACAGAACTTTCTAGACATTGCCAATAATGCTATCTAATAATATTATTCAAATAATATAAATTATTGATTTGATAATGGGAAATACTGTGCAGTGACAATTATTGAAACAACAATAACATAAAATATCAACCCAGCAATTATTGAATCAATAAAATAAAATATTAAATAAAAATTGAGATCGAGGATTAGACATACCTGAAGAGCAGCCTCAATGTCGAATTCGACATCGGCGTAGAGACGAGCAAAACTAAGCTTTAAAGGTAAGTTAAATGTTTAAGTTATTTTATTAGGTCTTCAATTTCCCTTTTGACCTCTTTGTTTTGGCTCTCCAATTCCCCTCTCATTTTAGTTCTCCCTCCCTTCTCCCTCCTTCAATTTCTTCATTTTAGGTCTGTCGATTTATTGCAGCACTGGTGCTTCTCTTCCTCCCTCTGTGTCCACCGACTTCTCGCTCCCTCTGTGGCCATCTCCTGCTACTCCTGCGATTGCTGCCAGGTACTAAACCCTAGACCAAATGAGTTACTTATTCTGTTTATTTCTTAAACTTTATTTATATAATAGATACAGTGTCTACATTGATTTAAGCTATTTTTGTTGCGTAGGTTTCTGAATATTAGTGATTGTGAATATCTTTTAAGATTAGGTTGATTTAACATGTACTTGATATTTTTAACAGTGACTGGATTCTATATATATAGGGCATGCATATGAGGTCTAACATTAATTTGTTTCCTTATATAAATGTACAAGAATGAAAGGGTATGTTTATGTTAATTAGACCAAAGACATTATAAAATTAATGTGAAATACTATTACAATTACATACAAAACAACTGAATGAAGTTTCAATAACACTGAAGTGTATGTATATTAAATTTATCATCCAACCTATTTAGGCTGCACACTGAAGTAATAAGAACTTTGAAGCATTATGGATACACTACAGATCCATGCTCACAACTCCTGAGGGTTTAAAAGTACTACTCACTCGGTATCATACCACATGTAGCTCTGTTCAAAGTTCAAACAAAGAGTCTTTATGGAGATTGGTTAATCCAAGATAGCTATGTTAACATACTCTACGGGTCAATTTAATGTATCAGGGAAAGTAACTTGGAGATTTGTTAGATGAAGATTCATACTAATGCATAGGAGATTTGGGGGGAGGGGGATAGAGAGAGAATAACATTATCAAAGTTCCTTTAAATCTCTAAATCTTCATCTAAAATAGCTAAAGAGGACAGTCCAATTTGGTTAGGCTTCCCAGTTTTTATTTTTGGGGTTATGGATTAAAAAAAATAAAAAATTCTTCTTAATTAGAGTTACTTCTTTTAAATTCTTCTTAAAATTCTTCTTAATTTGAGTTGTGTTGGTCTATATGCACACCTTATATTTCACTAAACAAAGCAAAAAATATTTCACTAAACAAAATTATATCTTGAAGGGGAAATGATTGGTTTATTTCCAATTGGCCTCACTAGATTTTGTATCCATAATCTACATTGCAGTTAAGGAAGCATTTTAGTGTTTGGTCACTATAAGGTGATTTTAAATTTCATACTTAACTTTTATGGATTAAACTTTATTTTGAACAGACAATAAGTTATTTAAAGTGATTCAATATGATTTAAAGTGATTCAGGATAAAAGTGATTTAAAAAAATGATTCTTTTAATAAAAAGAGTTGCTATATCAAAACCTTGCTAAAAAAGATGAAGACAAACTTTGTAACATGGATAAAAGAGGACCTTTTAGTGATAGATGTTGACATTGTTCTTCGGTGGTATCTGTAAGATCACCTCCAGGACCAATCATGTAATACATGGATTTGCCACATCTTAAGCCAATCTCAATGGCCCTCAAGCTCAAAACTCATAAAAGCAATGATTCTTTTTTGAAATTCTTTTATTGGGTCTCTAAGAGGCCTTTCTACAAATATGACAGGAATGTGAGACCCCAGATTTTATGAATAAATATTTAATTTTTTTCGAAATATTTTTTTAAATATTATGGTGTGGATTTGAGATAGTGTTATAGTTGTGGGTAGTATTTAAAAATTTTTCAAAGTATGCAAGTTGTCATATAATATTCCATTGGTCGGGGAATATTCTTTTGTTGGGGAATATTAAATGCACGACGGCATAATCATTGGTGGACCCCTAACTAAATAATCGTAGTAGTTAGAAAAGCGACAAAAATATTTTATTAAAATAACGGCGGAGGTTTTTAAGAATACTATTGAACTACCAAGTAGTAAAAATGCGATGTCTGGCGTGGTTGCATAGTAGCTACACGGTATTGGTTATTGATGCTTACGTAAGAAGTCACCGGTTATACTACGATAATTCTTTGCATCATATCTCTCATATTATTGATTCAATTATTGTCACAGTATCATGTGCATAATATATTATTTTATTAAATCGATAATTGAGGCGCTAAAGTTATTCATATTATTAAATTATAATATTTACAATGTCAGAAGTTTTGTCGAGGAGAGGTTTGGTCACCTAATTAGCGGCGCATGATAGGGAGAAATCCTTATTGGAAAGCCCCCCTCTTCAGGAACAACACGGTTATTAAATATTATGAGTTATGATATTAATGATGGATAAGTTCATGTTGATTAAAGATTAATTTGATAGTTTCATTGTGTTGAAATTATTTGTGTTAAACATTTATTTCAATAGTAATTGATGTTTGGTCACTCGAGTATTTGGGACACTTTTTGTGTCGGAATTACTATTCACGAGATACTATTCACGAGTTACTATTCACCAAAATTACTATTCACTCTAGTATTGTTCACTCGAGTATTTGGGATACTTTTTGTGTTGGAATTACTATTCACGAGTTACTATTCACGGGTTACTATTCACCAAAATTACTATTCACTCTAGTATTGTTCACTCGAGTATTTGGGACACTTTTGTGTCGGAGTTACTATTCATGAGTTACTATTCACGAGTTACTATTCATAAGTTACTATTCACGAGTTATTATTCACTCTATTATTATGTATTCGAGTATTTGGGTACAATATTATTCCATTAGGAGATGTGCTAATTTTTCAGACCGTTGGTTGAATGAATTAATATGGACCGCTGGTGGAAAGTTATAATAGTGAATCAATATGGATCACTGGTTTAAAAGTTAAAATAGTGAATCAGTATGGACCGTTGCTTTAAGTTTTAATAGTAAATCGATCTGGATCGTTCGTTTAAAAGTAAATTGATCTGGACCGTTCATGAATTAGTTACTATTCAATCCATTCTTTTATAAATAGAAGCTCATTCCTTCATTATTTCTTACGAATTCACTGAAACTCTAGAGAGAGAAATTATAGAGAGAAAGAAGAAGAGTATTCTGCTACTTCACTACTTCTATATCTAGTTCTTTTACGGTAAGGGGTGTTATTCTTTCTTATTCATGAAGAGAACTTCTGTTATTCCATTCTTTATTATTCTGTTGGAATAACCTGTAAAAGTGGCATACCCTATACATAACCTTGTATCATGGCCAAGCATAACCTATACTTGGTGAAATCCTTATGTTATTCCATTCTTATTTATTACATTGGAATAACTTTTGTACCTGTGGCATACCCTATACTTGGTGAAATCCTTATGTTATTCTATTCTTTATTATTACATTGGAATAACTTTTGTATGCTGTGAGTTTACCTATACTTGGTTGAATGACTTTGTATATGCGGTTTACCCAATACTTGGTGATCTTCTTACATTATTCCATTCTTTATTATTATGTTGGAATAACTTGTTTATCGCAATACCGCATACTTGGTGAAATTCTTTTATTATTCCGTTCTTTATTATTCTATCGAAATATCTTTGTCGGTGTGAATTTCACGACACGGTTCCATATTTATTATTCCTCATTTATTATTCATTTGGAATATCCTATCGTGTGTTTTTACAGGACTGGTTTCCGTCTTTATTATTACTGTCTTTATTATTACATTTGGAATATCACATCGTGTGTTTTACACAGGACCGGATAAAATCTTTATTATTACATCTTTATTATTACATTGAATAACTTGACTATCACAAGTACCGCATGCATGGTGATTTCTGTTGTTATTCCATTCTTTATTATACTCAGTTGGTTAAAGTTTTAACTTCTATACTCCATAAAATTAGTGGAATATCCTTGATATTTGCGCTTCATCCAGTATCATTTCATGGAAATATTCTTCTGAGCATTCTTAAATTTTACTTTACAAAGAAGTATCATGTTGACAATTTGGACGTTATTGGTTCGTGGACAAATTAATTCGTGAACTTGTTTTATTGAATTCTTATATCATTGTCATCATCCTCTTGTTTATATTTTTTGAAAGTCATCTGTGGGCTGTAGTGCATAGATGGACTTGGTATGATTATGACCAGGGATTATTCGGTATAATCATGATCATAATGTTACAAATGAAGTGATAAAAGTCCTCATTGGCCCGTAGTGCATTGATGGACAGTTGTTGGCATGATCATGACCATTGATGAATACACGAATATCATTGGCCCGTAGTGAATGGATAATTTGAGGTCGTGATACTAATGAATATCCTTGGCCGTAGTGCATGGATGATGTGGATTATTTATTAAGCTGAGTCCCAGCGATAAAAGTGATGAAAAATCTTTTAAATCATAAAAGATAGTAGATTTTATTCTCTACTTGACTCTTTTAATGGATTGCTTGTTTCGCTACAGTTAAACTTGATGTCTATTGTATTTTATCAGTTTAACATTATTGAAGACTAATGATAATTTATTCTGCATTATCTTAGTCATAATATTTCTTACTGGGCTAGTTGAGCTCACCCTTTCTTTTACTGTTCTCTTCAGGAAATAAGAACATAGTCGGGACTAGTCGGGGAACGGAGTGACGGTCCAGATGATAGTATTAGTAGTCCTCACTATTTTGTTGAATTTGAGTTTGTATATTGTCTATGAGGACTCTATTGAGAATGGATATTGTCTAGAAGGCAATATTCTTGTTTAAACTCTCAGTTTATGTTTTGTCGTATTTTACACGACAATTGTATAATTATGTTGTATTCGATTTATGTACCATGTATTTGGCGACTCGAGATGGGTGATGTATACCTATTTTGGGGGCGTCACAAGGAACTATTTTTTAGCCATATTAAATAGGCCATAAATCATGTTAGGATTTTGATGATCAAATCTTAATTCAAATACATGTAAATGTTCTTAATGTTAGGAGTTCTATGTTGCAAGGATGTTTCTATTGTATAAAGGGTCTTACAATTCCACCCCCCTAATAAATGCTACATTACTGATACTGATAGTTAATAGTATATTTTCAATTAAATTTTAGACTGATAATGAAGTAACGCAAGGAATAATTTTTTGAAAACTGTAGTTTCCTTAAGATTTCTTATATTTTTATTTATGTTGCTGAGATTTAATCTAACGAATAAGACGGAAGTTCGGATGCAATTTTTGGATTCCTTTGATTCTCTATTATTTTATTTCAAGAATTATGTTTTTTTGAATTTATATTTGGTTTCTAAAATCTCTGTAACCGTGGCCTTTCCTTTTGTCTGTTGTTTTATCCCTGTCTCATGTTTGTTCAATGTTGATGATTCCTATCGGTACATTACTAATTTTGAAATAGTTAGTGCCCACTCAAGGCCATCTGTATATTGGGGTTGGGTAACATCTCAAAGAATGAATCACTTTTTTTCCTGTTACTAATAAAACAATGGGAACTATGTCAAATTTTGATTAATTAGATCATAATCAAGAGTTTCAATATGCTATTTGAACAAAGTAAAAACGAGAGGGAAAAAACAGCCCTGTACGAGTCTAGAGCAGGACTTGAACCATGATAATTTTCCATTTTGGTTAGAAATTCCTCTAAAAGCATAAGCTCATATTAGCTAACCATTTTGGTTCATATTAGCTAAGCAGTAGGTGTAAATCCTTTGAACATCAATCTGCAATAAAGCATTAGTCATCACTCTCTCCTCATATATGATATTTTTTTTACATCGTGATTGGAAGTTTTATTCATTTTATAGGGAATTATTAAGGTTTTAGAGAGAGAAGAAGAAGAAGAAGAAATTGAGGAGAGGGAGAAATAATGGGAACTAAGGAGAAGAATACTCAGATGAAAGTGGAAACTGGTGAATATGGATATGTGCTTGAAGATGTACCTCATTTGACCGATTATATTGATGATCTCCCTGTAAGCTTTCTCACTCTGTTTATGTGTATACATGTGTATATTATATATGAATGTGTGAACAAGTTTATGGCTAATTTTATCTTGAAAAATTCTCTGCTAAAGCTGATTCGGGTCACTTTTGATCTCTCTTTTGATTAATCTTCTATGAATAAAGATTATATATCTTAAGAATTCACTTCAATTTGAGAGTGGTGCAAATTTGATGAACTATCCAAGTTGGTAAGATCCCCAGATAAAGAGTTCATAATTGGGTATATGTATTGGAGGGGCTGAAATGATATGCAATAAGGATGATTGAAGTTATGACTAAGTGAGACTACTGCTCAGTCTAAAGAGTTCAAATGATATTCTAAAAAGGATTATTGAATTGATTCTTCTCAACCTAGGGGTTGCTGCTAGCAGGATGTTGGATGACTGATGACTAACTGGTTCTAAAAACCAAACTTGTGGAGGATTTTCATTCCACCCTTTTAAGATACAAGCCATGAGATAACTTTTACTATTTTGGAGATCAATTTTCACTGATGGCACTCTTCTTCATAGAGGAAAAAATCAGCTTTGATGTTTATTACTTAGAACACCTGACTTTTAAAACAGTGCCTTCAGTATAGGTCAATTGTTTAGAGTTACTGAGAGGTTAAAATGAAATTGGTCATGATTGATATGCTGGATTTGTTGAGATAACTGCATCCAAGAAAGGTAACAATAATCCCTTATGTGTTTGAACTTTCTGGGTACTCTTTTATTTTGTACTTAATGACTCATATGCCAATATATAAACTACCATCGCTATTAATTTGCTAGTACATGTGTTTCACAGCTTCAGTGGTATTAGACAAGCATGTGTGTGTGTGTGTGTATGAAGCTTCTCACTGGTAACCTTCCATATTATATATTATTTGTTTCTTGAATTTCTGTATCCTATGCAGTATTTTCGGCAACGAACATTAATTATTACTAGCTATAACCCGTGCCTGAAGGCACGGCGCAACGAAAAATTAAATTAAAATTCGATAAATATTACATTATCTAAAGACACATACCACCACAACAATTAATACATACTCGATCTTCAATACATATCCAACCACAAAAACATCGAGCTAGTCGGTACTAATTTCAAAAAAAATCGGCAAAATTTCCTTTAAAAATAGATATCCAGAAAATTCTAAACCTGTCTACAAATCTTACTATCATCACAAATGAAGCATTCAAAGCCACCAACACATTTTAAAATTTTTAGAAGGCTGATTAAAATCTGCACAAATGAAGGAAGATAAAAACTTATGTCCCTTGCCTTCAGATTCCCAGAGAAAATTGGAGGGAACTTACCTAGAGTTCATTATATCCGAGATGTTGTTGATGCTGATTCACTGATTTCATAAATGGTATTTATTTTTTCATTATAATTCCACTTTTATTTAGTATTGACTACTCAGCACTGCATAAAACTGAATGTATTGAAATTTGTATGCTTGGTTTGAATTGGTTCGAGGAGAGTGGAGTTGTTGTGCATAATCAGTTGTAAAGTAATATTTGTTTCAATTTGTAGGGAAATCACAAAAGGTGGTAGTGGTTGGTGGTGGTTATATTGGTATGGAAGTTAAAGAAATTGCTTTGTGGGTTGGAAACTTGATCTGTGATAAGAATATAAATAATTTATAAATGTCTTTTGTAATCTTTCTTGTAAGTTTATATGTAAGACAATTGTGATTGTTGATAAGTTAAATTTTATATGGTATTTGGGAAAACATAGGTTGTATTTCAGGAAAACCATCTTCTGCAAAGACTATTTACTCCTTCACTTGCCCGGAGATATGAAGAACTCTTCCAAAACAACGGTGTCAAATTTGTTAAGGTTCTCTCTCTCTCTCTTTAAGTTACTATGTTTTACTTTACTAAGAACTTGCAGCATATGTAGTTCTGAATATCGTTATTTATTCTTAGGTTGTCTCTATAAAAACATTGGAAGCTGGTTCTAATGGACAAGTTGCTGCTGTTAAGCTTGAAAATCTATAATATATGTTGATGATTAGTAGCGACTAGCTTGATGTTTTGGTGGTTAGATATATGTTGAGGATTGTTTGTATTTTATGTGTTTCGTATTTTGTAAAGTTAACTAATTATACATGGTTATGATGATTTTGGGTATAGAATGATGGTTTTTTTAGTGGTTTGAATATATATTGATGATTGTAAGATTTGTAGACAGGTTTAGAATTTTCTAGATATCTATTTTTAAAGGAAATTTTGTCGAAATTTTTTGAAATTAGTACCGACTAGCTCGATGTTTTGGTGGTTGGATATGTATTGAAGATCGAGTATGTATTAATTGTTGTGGTGGTATGTGTCTTTAGATAATGTAATATTTATCGAATTTTAATTTAATTTTTCGTTACACCATGCCTTCAGGCACGGGTTATAGCTAGTACTCTTATAATTGCTGCATAAATTTAGAGAGAATAAGCAAGAGAAAAGAGAGAGAAATTCTTCAGAGAATTCTTATTATTTCCTTCAGAATTCATTCCTTTATATAGGAAATTCTGAAGTCACGGGAGAAAGAAGAAAAGGAGGGGGAAGAGCACGGATCGAATGAAACAAGAGGGAAAGGGGGAATTCCCTTAATGTAAGGGAAAGGAGAGGGAGTTGCCTCCCAAGTAGGTAATCACATGCATGTAATCATATTACAACACTTCCCCTGATTTTCTACGATATAAGATTATATCTCATTAAAAACCTTGTTAAGAAAACCCAGTGGAAAAAACTTAACGAAGGGAAAAAGAGTACATATCTTTTACATAAATATCTTAGTTGACTTCCTCGTTAAAACCTTGTTAGGAAAAACCCATTGGGAGAAAAATACAGTGACTAAGAAAAAAGAGTACAGTCTTCCCCTCAAAAGAAATTCATTGCTCCTTGATAAAAGTTGTCATAAGTCTTTCAGTCGACACATTCCGATCCTTTTCTGAAGTTTTTCAAACGTTACATTTTGTAGCGACTTTGTGAATAAGTCGGCTAGATTACCACATGATCGAATTTGATGCACATCTATATCACCTTTCTTTTGTAGCTCATGTGTGAAGAAAAATTTAGGTGAAATGTGTTTTGTTCTATCTCCCTTGATATACCTTCTTCTAAGTTGAGCAATGCATGCAGCGTTATCCTCATACAGAATTGTAGGAATGTCTTTGATTGATGGTAATCCACATGATTTTTGAATATGCTGAATAATTGATCTCAACCAAACACACTCTCTACTTGCTTCATGTATAGCGATAATTTGTGTGTGATCTTCCATTGTGTGGATCTGATAAATATCCTGCATCGGCATATCCAACCAATCGCGAAGTTGAATCTCTTAGATAAAATAACCCAAGATCTATACTTCCACGAAGGTATCTCAAAACGTGTTTAATCCCGTCCCAATGTCTCTTACTCGGAGAAAACTGTATCTTGCTAACAAGTTGACAGTAAAAGTAATATCAGGTCATGTACAATTTTCAAGATACATAAGAGCACCTATTGCACTTAGGTATGGAACTTCCGGTCCAAGAACTTCTTCCCCACTTTCTAGAGGTCGAAATGGATCTTTATCAACTTCTAAAGATCGAACAACCATCGGGGTAGTCAAAGGATGAGCTTTATCCATATGAAAACGACTGAGAATCTTTTCAGCATATGTGGATTGATGGACAAAAATTCCAGATGCTAAATGCTCCACTTGTATTCCCAAACAGAATTTTATCTTTCCAAGATCTTTCATTTTAGATTCATCTTTTAAATAAGTAGCAGTTCTTGTGAGTTCTTCAGGAGTACCTACAAAATTTAAATCATCCACATATACAACAATGATGGAAAATCCACTTTATGATTTCTTAATAAAAACACATGGACATACATGATCATTTATATATCCATCTTTTATTAAATAATCACTAAGTCGATTATACCACATACGACCAGACTATTTCAACCCATACAATGAGCGTTGTAACTTGATTGAATATATGTGACTGGCCCATTTGTGATTCAGCCATTTTCAATCCTTTAAGGATTCTCATGTAAATCTCATTATCAAGTGAGCCATATAGGTATGATGTTACCACATCCATTAGACGTGTTTCCAAACCTTCCATGGTTGTCATACCTATCAGAAAGTGAAAAGTGACTCCATCCATTACGTACTGGAGAGTTTGTATCCTGATAATCAATACCAGGTTTTTGTGAAAACCCTTGAGCTAAAAGTCGGTCTTTATATCTCACAATTTCATTTTTTTTCATTTTTCTTTCGTACAAATACCCATTTGTTTCCAACCGGGATTACACCCACGGTGTTTGAACTACTGGTTCAAATACTTCTCTTTTCAATAGAGATTGTAGCTCAGTTTGAATAGCATCTTTTTATTTTTGGTCAATCTTTTCTTTTCCGACATTCTTCCACGTTTTGTGGTTCAGGATCCGTGTCAGGAATCAAAGTAATATTTGATGCTATAGAGAAAGTAAATATATCATTAATCATGACTTTGCTTCGATCCCATATTTTCTCATCATGTACATAATTTATTGAGATCTATTGGTGTTCATCTCATATCCCTTCACTGAGATTTTGAACCTCTTCTGGGGCTATTCCCACTCTTGGAATATGTGTTACTTCTGGAGCAAATATTCCTTCTGGGATTCCCTTATTTGTTTTTGATTTTTTGGTACAGTGTCTTTTGCACCAACCGGTCTTCCACGCTTCTGGTGTGGTTTAGATTCTTCTATTACCTTATTTGTCAATTCTCCAGGAATTGATTTTTCAATAGGTATTTCTATCCTTGCTGGAGTATTCACTGCAGGTGTATATGACTTTATCATTTTTATAACATCATTAAATGCATCTGGCATTTGATTTCCAATATTTTATAAATAAATAATTCTTTGAACTTCAATTTCACATTGTCATGTACGTGAATCAAGTGAATTTAATTTTGATGCATTCCATGATATGTCAGAGGGTTTTTTATTTAAAACTTTCCCTCCTTCTAATGGTGGAAATACAAATTCATCAAAATGACAATCTAGTAAAAACATCTCCAATTAAAAGCTCAAGATATCTGATAATAGAAGGAGAATCAAAACCAACATAAATACCTATTCTTCGTTGGGCTCCCATTTCAGTTCTTTTATTAAAGATTCAGCTAAACTATTTTGTGTATGAATATGAGGAACAAAATGCTCAATGGAGATTCCAATAGTCATTCAAAAATCATTAAAAGTCATTGATGAAAATTCAGTTGCGTTATCAAGTCGAATTGGCTTGATTGGATTATCTAAGAACTGAGCCCGTAACTTGATTATTTGAGCAAGAAGTTTTGAGAAGGCAAAAATTCAAGAAGAGAGAAGACAAACATGAGACCATCTAATTAAAGCATCTATTAAAACCATAAAATATCAAAATGGGCCAGACAATGGGTGAATAGGTCCACAAATGTCTCCTTGAATTCTCTTTAAGAATTTTGGGGCTTTTTTATAAACTTTTACTGGTGATGGTCGAACAATTAATTTTTCTCGAGAACACGCAGCACAAGGAAATTCACTACTAGGAAAAACCTTCTTATTTTTGAGAGGATGACCAATAGAATTTTCAATAATACGACGCATCATAGAAGTACCTGGATGACCGAGTCTTTCATGCCAAAGCATAAAGGATTTGGGATTTAGGATTTTTGGAATCATAACAGTATGAGACTCAATTGCTCTAATTTTCATAGTATATAATCCAGAAGAAATTGAATGAAGTTTTTCTAGGATATTCTATTTTTCAGAAATACTAGAAGTGATGAGAAGATATTCATTAAAGATGGTCTAACACATGTAAAAACATAAATAAGAAAAGTTATATTTCATATATAATTTTATTCATGATAAACACATACCACTTATAGAATAAAAACTAATAATATTATACATGTTGGGTGTTTAATTAAAACAAAAATTAAACGTTATCCCAAAAGATACTTTCAGAAGGTCCAGTAATATCAACAACATTTTCCGCATTGTTGGTCATTAGTGAAACATCAACAATATCCAATTGATGATTAACAAAGTTTGTTTCTACCTCCATTACTTTGTTTTTTGAGACTCTTGGAATAAATCAACCAGATGCCTCGGCGTACGACAGGTATGCGACCAATGCCAATTCATCCCACACCTAAAACAAACATCTGGTTTGTTCTTTATCGATGCTGCATTTTCTTTATTTTTACCCGACCCAGACACTTGCCACTTCTGGTGGCTTGAATTATCGTAGTTCTAGAATTTGTTGTTATGATGGCCTCATTTATTCTTTCGCCCCCAAGACTTCTTATTATATGGCCATCTATTGTCACGTTTATTCTACTGGAATGACGTGTTGTTAATATCCGACAATGGGGTAGCACCCGTTGGCCGTACTTGATGGTTTTTCAACAACAATTCATTATTCTTTTCTGCAACAAGGAGGATAGATAATAAGTCACCGAACTTTGTGAACTTACTCTGCATACATATTGTTGTGAGAATCATGTTGGTGGGATGGAAAGTTGAGAGTGTTTTTAACATTTGGATTTTAAACCGGATCTCGCGCACAAAGCCAAAGTAGAGGTTATTCTATAAATATTGGAACTATACTGATTTATAATCTTGTAGCCTTAAATTAAGCCACTCAAATTTGGCATTAAGTGTAATAACTAATTTTTGGTGGTCAAATCTTTCCTTCAATTGTGTCCATAAAGATAAAGGATCTTTTGTGATTAAATACTCGATCTTTAATCCTTCATCAATATGGTGACAAAGAAAAATTATGGTTTTGCATTTTTGTAGAAGTTGCTCTATTTCTGATTGATGGTCTTTTCTAACTTATTTGCACTTAGGTGCAATTCTGCATCAAGTGCCCAAGCCAAATAGTTGTCTCCAGAGATTTTCAAAATAGAAAAATCTATTTTTGCCAAGTTTGCCATCTATTCTGGGTTAAAACACAATTTTATTATTTATTAAAACAATAAATAATTGCATGTATGATATAGAAATAATAAACTATACCACAACCTCAAGTGGTGATAAAATGCAAATATAAATAATCTTATATTTACGTTATTAGCATATTATTTTAGTAAAAAGAATATGCAATCGTTAATGTATATATACAATTACAAATATATATATATATATATATATATACAAAACTGTAAATGGATCTTCACCTGGCATGCGGTAGTTCGCATAGACAGATTATTCCAACAGAATAATAAAGAACGGAACCAGGTCATTTGTAATCCGCACAGACAGGATATTCCAACAGAATAATAAAGAACGGAACCAGGTCATGCGTAATTCGCACAGACAGGATATTCCAACAAAATAATAAAGAATGGAATAATGGAAGAATTCACCGTAAATGCGGTGAATGCATGACGAGTTATTCTAACGAGAATAATAAAGAATGGAATAATGAAGAATTTCACCATGTATGCGGTATTAGCATATCTGAGTTATTCCCACAATTTAATAAGAAATGAATACAAAGGATATTCACAGGGTATGCGTTGAGTCAAAGTATATCTGAGTTATTCCCACAAATTAATAAAGCGATAAAAAGGTTCCCGCCAAGTCTTGTAAGATCAACAAAGATAGATGGTACCATTGTAAATAACAAAATTTAATGACAATTATAAAAATAAAATTATATTATTGGTGGCATAGCCAAACCGGTAATATAATAATAAATTGTAAGAATTTAATTTTACCATCTCAGTTGGTTAGAGCGCTCGTCTTTGATAACGTGTTATAAAACTTTAGCGATGTGTATAAATATACTCTTATAATTCTTTGTATAAATTTTAGAGAGAATAAGAGAAAAAGAGAAATTCTTCAGAGAAATTTATTATTTCCTTCGTAATTCATTCCTTTATATAGGAAATTTCAAGTCACGAGAAAAAAAAGAAAAGGAGGGGAAGAGCAAGGATCGAATGAAACAAGAGGGAAAGGGGGAATTCCCTTAATGTAAGGGAAAGGAGAGGGAGTTGCCTCCCAAGTAGGTAATCACATACATGTAATCATATTACAACACTAACCATAGTTTTCAGGCTATCTATTATGTGAATGCTCCATTCTAAGGGTTCAAATTCTTTGAAGATTTTTTGGAACGAAACAAAAAAGAAGCTAAACTGAATTTATGGTCAACGTTTTAGTAAAGGAGGTTTAAAAAAAACTAGTTTGAACACTGATATTTGAGCCAATTTCGTGGCTGGTTAAAGTTTCCGGAAAATTCTGATTTTCTTGGGGAGTTTAGTGAATAAGGAATCCATAGCCTCCGAAACGGACCCATACCGATATCGGACGAATGAGTTATGACGTTCGAAAATAGACATGTCAAAACTGTCCAACCCGAGAAAAATGAAAGACCCTAAACTGCTGAAAATTTCTGAAAAAAGAAAAATCTCATATAAACATTTGGATTCACCCTTAAATTGACCAAAGAGATCCAGAATTTTGCATAACAGGCTCCTATAAAGCATACACATTCCCTTTTAATTGATCATGAGAAGAAAAAACAAAATTTTATTGGTAATATATTCACGTCTTCGTACCCTCTTTGCCCTAAGTTGCAAATAGGCAGCCACATGAAAAGTGTCGCTATAGATGTATAGCGAAGATAAAAACCGTCGCTATAGGACCTATAAAGATGTTTTTAATGTGAAAATATCAGTTTTCGTGGTATATTATCAACTTCTTATGATATGAAGAAACCTTGTCCATCGAAAATCACAAATTAATGAAAAGAGAATTTGATTATTAGAGTATGTTTGGAATTGCTTAAAAATGTGATTAGTGATTCTGATTATTATTTTTATTTATAATCAGTTTTAAAAAAATAGTTTGTATTTGATAAAGAAAAACACTAAAATTAGTATATGTAAAAAGTGTTTGGTATAAAAATATTTGTTAATCACATATTTCAAGTGTAAATTACTAAAAGAAATGTTTTAAAAAGTACAAATGAGTAGTGGATGAAATTATTAAAATAAATAGGGATAAATTAGTAATATCTTTGGTCAAACCTGATTATTAGATTTGATAAATAATAAAAACTTATTTCTATAAAAAGTGATTATAAACAATTTTAAAATCAAACTACTAAATACTTTTTACTTCTTAAAATTGTTTATAATCATGTTTAATTGCTTGTAAGCGACCCCAAACATCCTCTAAAACAATCTTGGCCACATACATCTCATCTCACACCACCGAATCTTATCTATCCAAAAACAAAGCTCTCCACTCAATCCGGCAAAGACAAAATTCATAAGCAAGTAATACAGCATGAAAAAAATTGCTAGAAGCCTACCAGAGATGCAATAAAACCCTTTCAAATTAAAAAGGAGGAAGAAATTAATATCTTTCAAAAAAGAGAAAGTCCAAGCTTTCAACTGTGACGTGTCTATGAGTGTGGAATATAATTTCGTATAAAGAAAGAAGAAGAGGGGACCCTGCATAAGTCTCACAAAAAAGGAAAACAAGTTCCGCAAGAAAGTAGAATAAATTATTACTAGATAATAAAAAGGAAAAAAAGAGTGATCTAAAAGAAGGTCTTTCTAAAAATAAAATACTAAATAATAACTAGAGAAACGAAATAATAAGATGAGAATTCTACTACCATAATTGATGATGCACAAAATGGAATTTGTACAAACACCAATCAAGTAATTATAAAAGTGGTAATTAAAGTAAGAAATAAGACAAGTATTAAAGTGGTTGATCGAGTTGACTGGTCCCACTATTGAATCATTATAGTCGCCTAACACTTTATATTATGTGGGTTGAAGAGAGTACAAAGAGCATAAGCTTTTAGATACAAGAGTTAGTTGTCCCCCTTTCAGTGATGGTAAGGCGTTCTATTTATAGCGACCATGGCCGTTTTGGGATGAGCACGTAACCACTACCTTAGTGGAGCTCCCAACCTCCTCCTAACGTGTAAGATGGTTGACGTGCTCTCCGTGAGATCCGGGGACGAGACTTGGCCACTTCCTTCCTGACGTGGGCGTGCTCAATTAACCTCTGGACCACATTTGTAGGGCTCGCCAGATTTCTTGAACTTGGACATACAATATGGGCTTATGAGATGGGCTGGAGTACGAGGTTTATGAGATGGACTGAATCTTTGGGCTAGACCCATTATTTCCCCCCCCCCCACCCCAATGCCCTGCATCAAACAGAACTTGGAGAGGAGGGCATTCGGCTAAAATTTGAATTTCTGACAAAACTGGAAAAAACTTTAGGAGGCCAAAACATGTACTTCAAAGGCTTTTTTGGGCTTTAAATAGCATGTGACATTGCCGTAGGTGATGACATTTGTAGAGCTCATCGATACGGTTGTTTTGATATATTACGGGCCCTGATCGGAGTTACAGGTCAAAAGTTATGACTCAAATTGTAAAAGTACCTTTAAATCCATTTTTCTTTGAAATTCCTTTTAATTTGTGACCTTCCCCTTCTCAGATAAACTCCTCTGTTTGTGGGACTCCTTCTCTCTTATTCTTGAAGAACCTAAGTTATAAATTTGGGGGTTTTGTGTCCTATTCTTTTTCAGATCTCTTCTTAGTGAGGAAATGTCGAACAAAGGAGGAGATAGCCATGTGAGCGGATTGACTGATGAAGTGAGCTCCCAAGAGGCTGCCATGGTGGATAATGCCATGCACGGCGCTGCTAGAAGTGCAGATCCATTTAGGCTTCACCGCAAAGATGGACAGAAGCGTCTGGTATTTGGGCAAGTCTTAAAGTGGCGAGGGAATGATCTGGATCGGTCTTAAGCGAAGCAAGAGTCGATTTAAGGCGAAGAAGCTTCCTTTCAAGCGAGCATGGGTGAGCAGGATCGGCCTTAATGCAGCAAGAACTAGTCTTAGGCAGCGAGAGTCGATTTTAGACGGCGAGGAGCTTGCTTTGGGCGGCAGAGGAGCTAAACTTGGTCGACCTTGGGTGGTCAAGGCGAAGCCGAGCGAAGTTTTAGTGCAGCGGGGTTTCGAGATGTCTCTAGCCATCGAAAGCAAAGCATTGCAAAAGCACCCCATTCTTTAAGACCCCGGAAGATGAAACATAAAAGCAAATTGATCCCGATGATGATAGGTCTAAAGTAAGTACCCTTTTCAGCTCACTCAATTTTGATGATGAGATTTCGAGGCTTATTTCTTCTTATCATATTCCACCCACGGTGTCGTGTCACCGGGCCGAGAAAGGTGAATGTGCTTGCGACGATTCCTCTGGTGACATTGTCATTTATGAGGAGATGCTCGAGGTCGGGCTTAGGTTTCCCCATGTCCCATCCCATTTGTCAAATTCTGCACTATTTTTCTCTTACTCCAGGGTAATTAGCGCCCAATGGTTGGAGAGTCTTGTTGGGCTTTCTCATATTATGGAAGAAAGTGCATCACGAAGATGCTTCTCCCAAAGAGTTCCATGGGGATTATAACTTGAGTGAGACTCCTGCACCAAATAAGGGCTGGTATTATTTTACTTTAAAGAGTGGTATGGTGTTCATTTTGGTTACGCTCAATTGCCCGTGGTGGAAATCTCACTTTTTCTTTTGTTTCGTGGAGAATGAATGGGCTTGAGGGTGATAGGGCCTTGGTTTCAATGCGTTGGGGTGCTGCCAAAAACTCAGTGTGTTTCAAGTTTACTATATTTTTTTGTGTATATATACTCACCATCTCCTTGCAGGTATGTCGGTGCTCTCCAAAGAACAAGAGTCAAAGTTGCAGGCTGTGAAGGCTTACCCACGACAAAGACACAGGCGTTCTTACGCACTTTAAGTATGGCAATAGAGCTGGAGGTTCTTCACCGAAATCAGGTGGTTCTTTGTTAAAGAGAAAAGGTATGTTGACTTACCTTTATAACTTATCTTTTATGAGATGATGGTCACTCAAATAACGCTTTATATCATTTGCTACAGTGGATAGGACGGTGATTGGATCAATCCTCTCTGGGGGCGCCAGTAGGGGGGCTCGTCCTCCCAAGGTGGCGAGGACGGATGATGTGCACGTCGAGGCGAGCGCTCATCAAGTGACACCTTAAGTTGTGCCTTCCCAATTGGTGACTTCGAGCGCTACTCCAGAGACTTCCCCACCTATACTTTCTGACCCCCGCCCATCCACGCCTCCTACAGGAGCTCATATAGGGTCCGATTCTATGCTGGGGGATCCGCAAGTCATTAGAGAACGGCTTGGGAGATTTGTATTTCCATCAAAGATTCAGCAGATCAGTGCCTTGGATACTGAGGGGGTTATCAACACCTTTCTGGAGGGCTTGGCTCAGGTAAGAATCCTTAGCTTTCTTTTTTTTTTGCACTTAGTCATTCTTCTATCTTTTGTCTTCTTCAGATTTCCACAGCATCTGTATGCTTGTTCTCGAGGGCTCATTATTACGACCAATTGAGGCTTAACCATGAGGTTGAGCTGAAGGAGCTTTTCGCTGCTCAGGGGAGGATTATCGAGCTCGAAGCTGCTGACAGGGCTTCTCGGGCTGAGATTTTGGGACCCGTGGAAAGGCCGCACTTAGTGAGGCAGCTTGTTCGAAGGCTGAAACAGATCTTTCGGCGATGCGTGAGAGGGCAGTTAAGATCGAGAGCTTTTGGCAACTCATGAGAGGGATGCGCTCAAGGAGGTGGAGCTTGTTGAGGCCCATGTGTGACGCCCCCAAAATAGGTATACATCACCCATCTTGAGTCGCCAAATACATGGTACAAAATTCAAATACATACTAATAATACAATGATCGTGTAAAAAATATGACAAAATATATCTTGTGAGTTTAAATACAAATATTGTCTCTGCACAATATCCACTCTCGTAATAAGTCCTCATTACATTTATTGTCACACTATTTAATGAATAGTGAGGACTACTAGCTAATACTATCATGGGACCATCACTCCATTCCCAGACTCGTCCCATTTACATTCTCATTTCTGAAGAGAACGGTGAAAGAAAGGGTGAGCTCAACTAGCCCAAGAAGAAATATTATGACTAAGATAATGCGAGAATAAATTATCATTAGTCTTCAACAATGTTAAAGCGATAAAATCTGATAGACATCAAGTTTAGCTGCGGTGAAAAAGTAATCCATTAAAAGAGTCGGTAGAGAATAAAATCCACTATCTTTTATGATTTAAAAGGTTTTTCATCACTTTTATCATTTGAGACTCATTTAAATAAATAATCCACATCATCCACGCACTACTACGAGGATATTCATTAGGGTCGCGACCACAAATTCCATGACTACGGGCGAGGATATTTGTGTATTCATCATATGGTCATGATCATACCTAACAAGCTGTCCATCAATGCACTACTACTAATGAGGACTTTTACCACATCATTTGTAACATTACGGTTATGATTATCATTGAATAATCCTCGGTCATAATCATACCAAGTCCATCTATGCACCTTCTGAAAGCCACAAATGACTTTAAAAAATATAAACATGAGGATGATGACAATGATATAAGAATTCAATAAAACAAGTTCAAGAATTAATTTGTCCGGGAACCAATAACGCCCAAATTGTCAACATGATACTTACGTGCAGAGTAAAATTCAAGAATGCTCGAAGAATATTTCCATGAAAAGATCTTTGGATGAAGCCGCAAATATCAAGGATATTCTACTAATTTCATGGAGTATAGAAGTCAAAACTTTAACCAGTTGAGTATAATAAAGAATGGAATAACAAAAGAAATCACCATGCATGCGGTACTTCACATGGCAGGTTATTCCAGCAGAATAATAATAACGGAACCGGATCGTGTGAAATGAAATTCACTTGCAAGCAGGATGTTCCAACAGAATAATAAAAGATCGAACCGGATCAGGTGTAAAACACACGAGATAAGATATTCAGCGAATAATAAAGATGGAACCCGTGTCGGTGTAAAAACACGCAGACAGGATATTCCAATAGAATAATAAAAAGACGGAACCCGGAATTAAAATTGTCATGGGTGTAAAACACATGCATGAGGATATTCCAAATGTAATAATAAAGATGTAACCAGTTAGATAAAAAACATGCTTGGGCGGGATATTCCAACAAAATAATAAAGACATAATAATAGAAGAATGTCACCAAGTATAGGGTAGCCTGTGTATATAAAGTTATTCAATGAGAAAATAAGAAATAGAATAATGTAAATTCTCTTCATGAATCTGAAAAGAATAATATCCTTCTACAAGTAAAAAGAAACCGAATATAAGAGTAGTTAAGTAGTAGAATACTTTTCTTCTTTCTCTCTTACAGTTTATCTCTCTAGAGTTTCAGTGAATTCGTAAGAAAATAATGAAGGAATGAGCTTCTATTTATAGAAGAATGGATTGCATAGTAACTAATTTATGAGCGGTCAGATTGATTTACTTTAATCGAATGGTCGATTTAAAGCAAAATATTTTAAATAAAATATAATATATTTTATTTATAATTTTACTATACAAAACACTACGCAACACTATGCGTAATAAAATATAATATAATCTAATTATTATCTAATAAAATGAATAACTTTATAAAAGTATTACATTTTTATATAAAAGATGTTTACATTTTATTACGTTAATAATACTAATAAAACAAAACTAAGTGACTTATCACATAAGCATCAATAATCAATCTGGTAGTGTCTTCTTATGCAACCACACATATTATTGTACTTTTACTACCGAGTAGTTCAACAAGATTAACAATGTAAAACTTCCGTGCGTTATTTTCATAAAAATATTTTTGTCGTTTTCTCAATCTGACAATAATTTTGTTGTGGGGTCCACCAATGATTGTACCATCAGTACGGATATTCCCTGACAAAAAGAATATTTTCCGACCAATCGAATATAATATGACAACTTGCATACTTTGTAAAATTTGTAAATATTATCCCCAATTATATTATATTAAATATAACATTATATTAAATTTATTCCATAATACTCAAAAATGATAATTATAGAAAATTCATCTTTATTCAAAAAGTTGGGGTCTTACACCATGGGAGGGCAACTAAGCTTGAGGTTGAGCTTCATATGGCCCGTGAGAGGGTCGCACTCAAGGAGGCTGCCTGTTCGAGAGCGGAGGCAGAATTGAAGGCAGCTCAAGAGAGAGCTTCTCAAGCTGAATCGGATCTAGAGTATGCTGTTGCAGATGCTTTCATTGATGGTTATGAGGAGCTTCGGGGCAAGATCTCTGTTTCTTTCCCTGATATTGATTTTTCAGGCTTTGTGCCAATTGAGTCGCCTGACAATGAAGGTTCTGAAGATGCTAAGGATGATGAGGACGATGACCATGAGAGTAGTTAGAGTGCTAGGGACTTTTGATGATTTTTTTAATTTTTTTAAGGAAGGAAGTGTGCATCCTTACTTTTGTACTGCTACTCCTTTGAAATTGAACGAAAATTCAATCTTTTGGAGTAAAATGTAGAAAATTTTATTGGTGACTCAAATAGAGGTACTTTGAACATTAGATGATAATCCTAAAAAAGACAAACCAAACCAAATCCATAACTATACTACTTTTACTTCTTTCAGGTGTTACTGGTAATACCTCTTTAAGTGTTCAGCGTTCCATGGATGGGGTAAGACCTTCCCTTCGGCATTTTGGATCTTGTAAGTGCTTGGTCTCACCACTTCTGTTACAAGGTATGGTCCTTCCCAATTCGGTCTCAATTTTTCTTCGCTCGAATCCTTGGTGGCGAGGATCACTTTCTTGAGGACCCAGTCTGTGAGACCCCAAATTTTATGAATAAAGATTTAATTTTCTTGAAATATTTTTTTTATTATGGTGTGGATTTGATATAATGTTATAATTGTGGGTAGTATTTATAAATTTTGCAAAGTAAGCCAATTGTTATAAAATATTCGATTGGTCGGGGAATATTCGTTTTAGCAGGGAATATTGATTCGAGAATCCTTGGTACAGGTGGTAAAATACATCAATGTATTAGCTTAATACATGCGGATTTGATATAATGTTAGTATTCGCTTTAAGTGTTTGGCGATGCTGGATTTTATGAATCAAAGACGACTCACCACGGCTTGCATTATTTTTCAAAAGTAAGCCAATTGTTATAAATTAGTATTGAACTGTGGCAAGATCTGATTCGTAAATGTGATCTTCTAGTATTTATAATTTTTACAAAGTAAGTTGTTATAAAATCTTCGATTAGTCGCTGAATATTCAGAAGGCCTTGATACCACCACTTCTCGGCGGTGTTGCGGGAAAAAGATAAATTACAACGAATTTATCACTTGATCATTTGATCGGCTTTACGTGTTGAAACTTGACCAGTTTCATGAAAATCAAAATGGTCCTTTATTCGTTTATAAAAGCAATGTAAGAGGTTCCACTGACCCACCGGAACTACCTTTATAGTTCGCTCAGATATACGCTGCGGGTGCATATAAAAGAAGACGATCACTATTATTTAAATTGGAGTGCAGAAAAAGATACAATGTCTGCGCATTTATGTAAAGATTTAAATTTAGCAGAAATATTTTTTTTATTATGGTGTGGATTTGATATAATGTTATAATTAATAGGTAGTATTTATAAATTTCGGTAGTAAGCCAATTGTTATATGTAAATGATTGTCATAAAATATTATTATTGATGCTTACTGAGAAGTCACCAATTTTGTTCAATTATTGCTATAGTAATTGTTGCATAGTATCTCACGTTATTTGATTCAATTATTGTCGATATTTTATATATTATTAAATCAATAATTGAGATAACAAAGTTATTAATATTATTATTTGCAATATTAATGATATCTAGAAGTTTACGCCAAGGAGAGGTTTGGTCACCTAATTGTGCTGTGATAGGGAGAAATCCTTATTAGAAAGCCCCTCTTTCCTGAGTAGGGAGAACAACTCGGGTCGATTAATATTGTGAATTATAATAAAGGTGATAAGTTTTGTTTTATTATTATTATAAATTTAATAAAATGAAAACTTTTTATATTAAAACAGAGAATACTTTTATAAAGTTATTCGTTTTATTAGACTATAAATAGAATATATAATATTCTATTATGCATAGTGTTTACATAAGTACTGCGTAGTGTTTCAGATAGTAAAATCTTTTTTATATAAAATATAATACTTTTATAAAATTATTCGTTTTATTAGACTATAAATAGAATATATATATTATTCTATTATGCATAGTGTTCAGATATAGTGTTTGTATAGTAAAAATTTTTATATAAAAGCAGAATACTTTTATAAAGTTATTCATTTTATTAGACTATAAATAGAATATATAATATTCTATTATGTATAGTTTTGCATAGTACTGCATAGTGTTTGTATGGTAAAATCTTTTTATATAAAACAAAATGCTTTTATAAAGTTATTCGTTTTATTAGATTATAAATAGAATATATTATATTTTATTTAAAAGATTTAGTTTTATTAGAATATTTTATTAATCTTTATATAGTAAATTAATATGGACCATCCGGTTTAAAAGTAAATCAATCTGGACCATTCATGAATTAGTTACTATTCAGGTCCATTCTCCTATAAATAAGCTCATTCCTTCATTATTTCTTATGAATTCACTTTAAACTCTGTAGAGAGAAACTATAGAGACAAAGAAGAAAAGTATTTCGCTACTTCACTACTCCTATATCCGGTTTCTTCTAAGGTAAGGGATATTATTATTATAGTAAGAAATTATTATTTCTTTCAGATTCATAAAGAGAACTTCGTTATTCCATTCTTTATTATTCTTTGGAATAACTTTGATATTGTGAATACCCTATACTTGGTGAAATTCTTCGTTATTCCATTCTTTATTATTATGTTGGAATAACTTTGTCTATGCCAATACCGCATACATGGTGAATTTCTTACGTTATTCCATTCTTTATTATTGTGTTGGAATAACATATTCTATGTAAGTACCGCATACATGGTGAAATTCTTATGTTATTCAATTCTTTATTATTCATTGAATATATCTCGTAATAAGTGCGCATTTACGCATGACCGGGTTCCATTATTTATTACTCTATTGGAATATCACATACATGCGTTTATGCATGACACGGTTCCATTATTTATTATTCTCATTGGAATATCTCTGTATATGTGTTTCTGCACGTTAATTGGTTTCGTTATTTATTATTCATTGGAATAACTCGTTGTGCGATGGTCTATCGTATGCTGGTGATTTCTTTTGTTATTCCATTCTTTATTATACTCAGTTGGTTAAAGTTTTGGCTTTTATACTCCATGAAATTAGTGGAATATCTTTGATATTTGCGCTTCATCCAGTATCTTTTCATAGAAATATTCTTCTGAGCATTCTTGAATTTTACTCCACAAAGCAGTATCATGTTGACAATTTGGACGTTATTGGTTCCTGGATAAATTAATTCTTGAACTTGTTTTATTGAATTCTTATATCATTGTCATCATTCTCATGTTTATATTATGTTAAAAGTCATCTGTGGCATGTAGTGTATAGATGGACTTGGTATGATTATGACCAGGGATTATTCGGTATAATCATGACCGTAATGTTATAAATGATGTGGTAAAAGTCCTCATTAGCCCGTAGTGCATTGATGGACAGTTGTTAGCATGATTATGACCATTGATGAATACACGAATATCATTGGCCCGTAGTGCATGGATAATTTGTGGTTGTGATACTAATGAATATCCTCGTCAGAAAGTGTGAGGATGATGTAGATTATATATTAAGTCGAGAGTCAAAGAATAAAAGTGATGAAACCCCTTTTAAATCATAGAAGATAGTAGATTTTATTCTCTACTTGACTCTTTTAATGGATTACTTGTTCCGCTGCAGTTAAACTTGATGTTTGTTATATTGTATCATTTTAACACTATTAAAGGCTAATGATAATTTATTCTACATTATCTTAGTCATAATATTTCTTACTGGGCTAGTTGAGCTCACCTTTTTACTTTCATTGTTCTCTTCAGGAAATGAGAACGTAGCAGGGACTAGTCAGGGAACGGAGTGACGGTCCAGATGATAGCATTAGTAGTCCTCACTATTCTATAAAATAGTGTGTTAATAAATGTATTGAGGACTTATTTTGAGTTTGAATACTGTCTAGAAGACAATATTTGTATTAAAACTCACAGCTCATGTTGTATATTTAAGATTGTATTTATATTCTGTACCATGTATTTGGCGACTCAAAATAGGTGATGTATACCTATTTTGGGGGCGTCACAGTTGGTATCAAAGCTTAGGGATATGATCCCTGGCTGAAATGTGAGATAAGAACTAGGAGGGGAGAGACGGGAAATTCCTTCGCTAGTATGACCTACCTAAGTTTATTTGGTATTTAATTAGTCGGTCAGAGTATAGGGATAATATGTTAATTAACCCTTGTTTTGTGACAGTGTTTGAAAATGGCATCCGAGAATGTTGAGAATAGCAATGGAGCACATGAGACCGTTGAGTCACCAACGATCAATTACAATGATAATGTGCAGCAGGAAGACAATAATCCTCAGGTAAACAACAACACCGATCAAATGATGAATGATGGGATGTTCAGAGGCTTTATGCAATTCATGCAACATCAGGTAAAAGTGACTCGTGTTCAAAATGTAGGTGGAAATAATGGCAACCAACGGTCGGTCACCGCTAAGCAGTTCAAGGAGCTGGGACCACCGGAGTTTTTGGGAAAGCCAGAACCACTTAAACATGAGACGTGGTTAAAGCGAGATCACCAAGATATTTGATGTCTTGGGATGCTCCGAGGAGAGCGAAGGTTCCTTTGCCTCCTTTATATTACGTGAAGAGGTGATTCTTTGGTGGGAATCAGAAAGCGTACCCAACTAACGACTCAAGATGTCTTGGGAGAAGTTCCAAGAGCTGTTCAATGACAAGTACTTTCCTGAAAGTATTCGTCACATGAAGGAGGTGGAGTTTATCAAGTTGGAGCAAGACAATATGACCGTGTCGCAATACGAGGCTAAATTTGTGGAGTTATCACGGTTTGCATCCCATTTGGTCGATAATGAGGAGCGAATGACGCGAATGTTTTTAATAGGTTTGAAACCCGATATACGTCAATACCTCATTTCTCATAAACTTTGTTTATATTCAGATGTTGTGAATAGGGCTCAGTTATTGGAGCATGATAATGAGTCAGCACAACCAAAAGGTAATGACCAGCAACACGATAATAATCATACCGGTGGCAACGGCCATCGGAACAATGATAACCATCATGGGGGAAATTATCATGCCAAGAATGGTAACCACTTCGGCGTTAATCATGGCCAAGATAATAGAAGTGGAAATTTCAAGAAGAGAGGGTTCAATAATGACGTGAAGACGTCGCCACCAGCACCCGTTTCAAAGGAAGAAGAACGACCACCAGTCGTATGTTTCAAATGCGGACAGGAGGGACACATTCGTCCAAACTGTACGCAGCAACCCAAAGTGTGTTTTAATTACGGAAGAGAAGGTCACCTAGCTTGATTTTGTCGTATGGTGAAGTCAAGTCTAGCTGGGATAGTGTTGCCAAAGGATGTCCCAGACAAGTCAAAGTCGAAAGTTTAAGTGAGAGCGTTTGTCGAGGAACCCGAAAGAGGTTGTTACGGGTAAGTTAATCATAAATTCTTACGAAGTCTATACCTTATTAGATACCGGTTCTACCCATTCTTTTATCTCTCTTGCTTGCACTCAACATTTAAATTTGACTCCTGGGAGATTAGAATTTGACTTATCGATTGAAACTTCATTAGTAGAAACCTTCGTTACCTCCACTGTTTATAAATCTTGTTTGATTCAAATCGACACTTTCACGTTACCTGTCAATCTTATCTCTTTGAAAATACTTGTCTTTGATGCGATTTTAGGAATCGATTGGTTAACTACTCATCATGCTTTTCGTAAGGTTGTTAGCTTTCATATTCATAACCAACCTATTATGAGAATTCAAGCAACCAAACCACTAAATTTAATCATTGTTATATCAAGCCATAAGTAAAGAACCCCGATCCTTTCGTTGTTGACTTCCTTGTGTGGAATGCAAACCCGGACTTTACTTTCTTCAGTAGCGCGCCGTGAATGACAATGGCAAGTTGATAGGTATCAATGTGACGTGTTATCCAAATCTTGGATGAGGTTCACAGTTTTGAATGATATTCCTATTATTAATAAATTTCTTGATGTATTCCTGAAGACTTCCTAGCCTAGCCCTAGAGCGTGAAATCGAATTTTGTATTGACCCCAGTACAAAACCCATTTCTTCAACCCTTAAATATTTCTTCAACCAAAATGAACGTATAATGCGCCAAACACGTTGGCTCGAGCTGTTGAAGATTACGATCGTACCATTCAATATCATCGTAGAAAAGCGAACGTGGTAGCTGACGCATTGAGTAGAAGATCGTATGCGTTTACGAGTGCAAATATACAAACCTACGTGAAGATAACGAATATATGATTAGAACTAACTTTAGTCGATAATGTTAAAGCTGCTAAAGCTACAGACCCGGAGCTGATGAATACGAGGAAGAAGGTTCAAGAGGGCGTTATTTTAAAAGCAAGAGTTGCTGAAGAGAGGAAATCTAAACCCTCGATTTAATTGGCCCATTTGAAATCCTCGATCGAGTAGGAACTGTGGCTTATAGACTCATTTTACTGCCAAGTATATCGCGTGTTCATAACATTTTTTTTACGTATCGATGTTACGTAAATATGTGGATGACCCGAACCACGTTATTAAATTAGAACTAGACGAGATAGCAGAAGATTTAACGTATGAGGAGATACGTGTTAAAATCTTGGATAAGAAGGATCGTATTCAACACTCAAAGGTTATACCTCAAGAGTTAGAATCTGAAATGAAGTCAAGGTATCCTCATCCCTTCGGCATACCAGGTACGTACGTAAATTTCGAGGGCAAAATTTCATAAGGAGGGGAGATTGTGAGACCCCAAATTTTATGAATAAAGCTTTAATTTTCTCGAAATATTTTTTTTATTATGGTGTGGATTTGATATAATGTTATAATTGTGGGTAGTATTTATAAATTTTGCAAAGTAAGCAAGTTGTTATAAAATATTCGATTGGTCGGGGAATATTCGTTTTAACAGGGAATATTCGTATGACGGTACAATCATTGGTGGACCCCACAACGGAATTATTGTCGGATTGAGAAAACGAGAAAAATATTTTATAAAAATAATTGCGGAGTTTTATTCTTGTTAAAATTGTTGAACTAACCTAGAGTAAAGTAAAAGAATACGATGGTCTGGCACAAGCATAGTAGCACTGCAGTATTGATTATTGATGCTTACGGAGAAGTCACTCAATTTTGTTCAATTATTACTATAGTAATTGTTGCATAGTATCTCACGTTATTTGATTCAATTATTGTCGATATTTTATATATTATTAAATCAATAATTGAGATAACAAAGTTATTAATATTATTATTTACAATATTAACGATGTCTAGAAGTTACGCTAAGGAGAGGTTTGGTCACCTAATTACGCACTGATAGGGAGAAATTCTTATTCGAAAGCCCTCTTTCACAGGAATAACTCGTCGATTAATATTGTGAATTATAATAAAAGTGATAAGTTTTGTTTTATTATTATTATAAATGTAATAAAAGCGAAAAAACTTTTATATAAAATATAATACTTTTATAAAGTTATTCATTTTATTAAACTATAAATAGAATATATATATATATTATGCATAGTATTTGCACGTAGTAAAATCTTTTTATATAAAAATGTAATACTTTTATAAATTTATTCGTTTTATTAGACTATAAATAGAATATATATTATTATATTATGCATAGTGTTTTGCATAGTGCCCTGCATAGTGTTTGCATAGTGAAAAATTTTATATAAAGCAGAATACTTTTATAAAGTTATTCGTTTTATTAGACTATAAATAGAATATATAATATTCTATTATGCATAAGTTTTTGTATAGTAGTACGAATAGTGTTTGTATAGTAAAATCTTTTTATATAAAAATGTAATACTTTTATAAAGTTATTCATTTTATTAGATTATAAATAGAATATATTATATTTTATTTAAAAGATTTTGTTTTATTAGAATATTTTATTAATACTGCATAGTAAATTAATATGGACCGTCCGTTTCAAAGTAAATTAATTTGGACCGTTCATGAATTAGTTACTATTCAGTTCATTCTCCTATAAATAGAAGCTTATTCCTTCATTATTTCTTACGAATTCACTGAAACTCTAGAGAGAGAAACTATTGAGAGAAATAAGAAAAGTATTCTGCTACTTCACTACTCCTATATCCAGTTTCTTCTAAGGTAAGGGATATTATTATTATAGTAAGGGATATTATTATTATAGTAAGGGGTATTATTTCTTTCGTATTCATAAAGAGAACTTCTGTTATTCCATTCTTTATTATTTTTTATTATTTGGAATAACTCGTATATGCTTAAAGGAATACCCTATACTTGGTGAAATTCTTACATTATTCCATTCTTTATTATTATGTTGGAATAACTCGTCTATGTCAAGATATAACATACATGGTGAAATTCTTACATTATTTCATTCTTTATTATTATGTTGGAATAACTCTACATACATGCATCAAGCATGCATATTACATGGTGAAATTCTTATGTTATTCCATTCTTTATCATTCGTTGAAATATCACGTACGTGCGTTTACGCATGACACGGTTCCATTATTTATTACTATGTTGGAATATCCTGTTTGTGCGTTTACGCATGACTGGTTCCATTATTTATTATTCTCGTTGGAATATCACGTGCGTGCTTTACGCATTGACACGGTTTCGTTATTTATTATTACATTGGAATAAATATGTCTGTAAGGGCTTATCGCATGCACGGTGATTTCTTTTGTTATTCCATTCTTTATTATACTCGGTTGGTTAAAGTTTGGCTTTTATACTCCATGAAATTAGTGGAATATCTTTTATATTTCAAGGCTTTCATCCAAAGATTTTTTCATGGAAATATTCTTACGAGCATTCTTGAATTTTACTCCACAAAGCAAAGATCATGTTGACAATTTAGGCGTTATTTGTTCCTGGATAAATTAATTCTTGAACTTGTTTTATTGAATTCTTATATCATTGTCATCATTCTCATGTTTATATTATGTTGAAAGTCATCTATGGCATGTAGTGCATAGATGGACTTGGTATGATTATGATCAGGGATTATTCGGTATAATCATGACCGTAATATTACAAATGATGTGGTAAAAGTCCTCATTGGCCCGTAGTGCATTAATGGACAGTTGTTGGCATGATCATGACCATTGATGAATACACGAATATCATTGGCCCGTAGTGCATGGATAATTTGTGGTTGTGATACTAATGAATATCATTGGCCGTAGTGCAGGGATGATGTGGATTATATATTAAGTTGAGTCCCAGCGATAAAAGTGATGAAAAACCTTTTAAATCATAGAAGATAGTAGATTTTATTCTCTACTTGACTCTTTTAATGGATTACTTATTCCGCTGCAGTTAAACTTGATGTTTGTTATATTGTATCAGTTTAACACTGTTAAAGGCTAATGATAATTTATTCTACATTATCTTAGTCATAATATTTCTTACTGAGCTAGTTGAGCTCACCTTTTTACTTTCATTGTTCTCTTCAGGAAATAAGAACGTAGCAGGGACTAGTCGGGGAACGGAGTGACGGTCCAGATGATAGCATTAGTAATCCTCACTATTCTATGAAATAGTGTGTTAATAAATGTATTGAGGACTTATTTTGAGTTTGAATACTGTCTAGAAGATAATATTTGTATAAAAACTCACAGCTCATGTTGTATATTTAAGATTGTATTTATATTCTGTACCATGTATTTGGCGACTCAGAATAGGTGATGTATACCTATTTTGGGGGCGTCACACAGTCTCTTGGTTGGAAGGAACGAGGCTTCACCCTTGAGTTATAGTATTTTTTCATGTGACGCTTATACTCTGCGTTGCGGACCACAGCCATCTCCCTTGCCTCCTCTACCAAGTCGAAGTTGATGCGGAGTTTGTCCTCATTGTTGGTAGGGTCGTGGTGTTGGACCCTTAGGGAGTTCACCCCGATCTCAACAGGGATGACCACCTCAGTTCCAAAGGCTAGGGAAAAAGGGGTTTCCCCAGTTGGAGTTCTTGGCGTGGTTCAGTAGGCCTATAATATGCCTGGGAGTTCATCGACCCAAAGCCCCTTTGCCCTTTCAAGCCTTGTCTTTAAATTGCGTAGCACTGTTCTTACCATGACTTCTGCTTGTTCATTTGCCTGCGGGTGAGCTGGGCTAGAGTGCGGCTGCTTTATTTGAAGGTCGGAGCAGAAGAAATTTAGCAGCTTGTTGTCGAATCACTTAGCGTTGTCACTGATAATGGCATGGGGTATACCGAAGTGGCATACTAGATTCTTCCAAATGAAATCTTTAATCTTTGCATCTGTTATTTTTGCTAAGGGTTCGGCTTCAGCCCACTTGGTGAAATAATCAACTGCTACTACCACGAACTTGCATTGTCCTTTGCTTAGAGGCAATGGGCCTAGAATGTCAATGCCCCATTTAGAGAAAGGCCATGGACTTGAAATGGTAGTTAGCTCTTCTGGTGGTTACCTGGGTACAGTTACGAAGCGTTGACACTTGTCACACTTCCTGGAGAACTCCTGGGCGTTCTTTACCATAGAAGGCCAGAAGTAACCTTGCCTGGGTGTCTTTTGGGTAAGGGATCGTCCTCTAGAGTGGTTTCCACATATTACTTCATGAATTTCTCGCAGGGCATAGTGAGCTTCTTCGGGTGAAAGGCACCAAAGCAATGGCAAGGAGTAGCCTTTCTTATACAAAGTGTCCTGTAGGATGGTGAACTTTGAAGCTCTCATTCTTAGCTTCCTAGCTTCTGAAGGGTCGTTCGGCAACACACCTTCTCGGAGATATGCTATTATTGGGGTCATCCAGTTTGGTTCAGCAGATGTACAGTTGACATTTGAGGTTCCCGAGTCTATCGTGCTTGGTTCGAACTGGTGACCAATAAATGCTGGTCCTCCTGGTGGGGTTTCCAAGGACGAGGCTAGCCTTGCAAGTGCATCGGCGGCCATGTTGTCTTCCTTGGGAATGTGGCAAATCTGGAAGTGTGTGAACTTTGTCAACATGCTTCTTACCATGCCGAGATATTCTTGCATTCTGGCTCTTTTGCTTCGAACTCGCCCTTCACTTGATTAACTATCAACTGAGAGTCGCTGTAGGTAATGAGGTGTTGAATCTCCATCTCAATCTCCAACCTTAATCCAGAGAGAAGAGCCTCATATTCTGCCTCATTGTTTGAGGAAATAAAGTGAAGCTTCACTGCATACTTGAGAGTGGTACCATCTGGGATGATCAAGATCAGACCTGCTCCACCTCCATCGTTGGTCGAGGAGCCATCTACATAGAGTTTCCAAGATGGAAGAGAGCAGGGCTCGGGGATTAAAGAGGGAGACTGGACGCCAGGATTGGGAACTAGGGCTCCAGTCTGGGTCCTTTGGAGTGCCTGGTCGTCCGAAAGAGCTGTCTGGGCGTCTGAGGAGGGAGTCTGGGCACTCAGCATGATGGTCTGGTCGCTTGGGATGGCCTGGGTGCCCAATTCGGGCGTCTGTCTTTCGTTATGTTGTTGAGCGCTTCCATCAACCATCTCCAAACTGGGTGAAGTGGGAATTTTGTTGTTCTCCGTCTCTGCTGGTGTCAGCTCAGTAACGAAATCCACCAGTGCTTGTGCTTTGATGGCTGACCTTGGTTGGTATTGTATGTCAAACTCACCAAGCTCCACTGCCCACTTAAGCAAGTCTCTCGAATACATCAAACTTTCCCAGGACTTTTTTCAGAGGTTGATCTGTGATGACAACAATGTTGTGACTTTGGAAGTAATGTCGTAACCGCCTCGCCGTTGTGATTAAGGCGAGCACCAATTTTTCTAGTCTCGAATACCTGACTTCTGCTCCTCGGTATGCTCTACTTACATAGTAAATAGGCTTCTGAACTCCTTTGTTGTCCCTGACGAGGACTGAGCTCACTGCCGATGGGGAGGCAGAAAGGTACAAATATAACACCTCGCCTGGTGTGGCATGCGAAAGAAGAGGAGGCGCGGCCAAGTAGGTCTTGAGTTTTTGGAATGCCTCCTCTGCCTCATGTCCCCACTCAAAAGCTTTATGTAGAATTTTAAAAAAGGGCAAACACTTATCTGCAGACTTGGAGACGAACCTGTTGAGTGCTGCTATTCTTCCATTGAGGCGCTGGAGCTCTTTGGTTGAAATGGGAGATTTCATATCGAGGATGGCTTTGATCTTGTCGGGGTTTGCTTCAATTCCCCTGTGGTTGACCATGAAGCCTAGGAACTTTCCCGATCCTACGCCGAAGGCGCACTTTTTAGGATTTTACTTCATTCGATACGATCTAAGAACATTGAAGGTCTTTTGAAGGTGATTAATGTGATCTGCTGCAACGAGGCTCTTTACCAACATGTCGTCAACATAAACTTCCATTGTTCGCCCAATTTGAGACTGGAACATTTTGTTCACCAGTCGTTGGTACGTTGCTCCTGATGTAAGACCCCAACTTATTAATGAAATTGAATTTCCTCTATTTATTATTTTGAAATAGTAAGGGTTGATTTGATTAATATGGTTAGTTATGGGTAAAATGCGCAAATATTTCAAATAAGCAAGTGGTTATAAAATATTCATTGTTGTCGAGGAATATTAGTTTGGTCGTGGAATATTCTTGCTATCGGGGAATATTAAATGATAATGGCCTTGACCTTATGTGTGGAGCCAGCATAACGGAAAAAGCGATTGGATGAAGAAAGCGACAAATATAAGTTGTTTATAAATAACTTAGCGTAGTTATTCAAGATTATCTTGTTGGAATACCCGAGTGGTTTAAAACACAAGTAGCTTTACCAGTATTGCACCAATTATTGATTTTTACGTAAGAAGCCTTTACTCAATAATTATTACAGTAATTCTTATTCAATATTTTATTGATTCAATAATTGCTACGTTGATATTTTATATTGTTGTTGTTTCAATAATTATCACAATACATTATTTTTCATTATCAGATCAATAATTCATATTATTTGAATAATATTATTAGATAACATTATTGGCAATGTCTAGAAAGTTCTGTCTAAGGAGAGGTTTGGTCACCTAATTGCGCGCCAGTAAGGAGAAATCCTTATTGGAAAGCCCCCTCTTTCTTGGGAACGGCCAGGTTGCCAGTATTGTGATTCTGTAATATTATTTGTGAATAATTAATTATTGATTTATATGATAAGGAAAATATTCATTTTATGTGGATATAGATGGAGAAAATTTTAAATGTGACAATTATTGAAAATTAATATTTTATCTTTTTTTGATAAAATAATTCATTTAAATATATTATTATATTGGTGATATTTTTTACAATGAATGTGGGATATATGAGTATATGAGGAGGAAGAGTATTTTTGTTACAAAAATTGTTTAAAATATGTTAAACATGTTTGTGGACCCATTTCTTGACTGAAATTTGATTATAGCCTGTAAAATCGCCTGTTTGTGGATTTCGGTCAACTTCGGCTTGGAATTTGGAAAACCTTAAACTTACAAAGTTGTAGATAATGGAATTTCCTATAGAAAAAACATAAGGTTTGAATTTTTCTGACAAAAGGACTATTTATTATGAATTATTGAAGTTCCGGATTAATTGATTATTATTTTTTTGGAGTTTTAAATGACTTTTATATGAAAAATGTTTTTGGCAAGTTTGGCACATGTGTGGCTGATATTTTGGATCGATGAAGGTGTGCGTAAGAATTTATAATATATATATATATTAATATTTTATTAAATCTTCTGCTTTGGTGTTCTAAGCAATTTCCTATAAATAGGGTGCTTAGGTTAGAATTGAAAATCACACCAGAAACTGAAATCTTCTCTCTCTTTATTATCGAGCGTATTCTTGTGACTATTTTGATACTTTGAGTGTTGTTATACGGTGCAAGTTCCCTTCAACACTATATCCAAAGTATTCCGGTAAATCTTAGTCTTTTGAGGTAAGGGATATTATTTTTTTAAATGATATTATTTCTTCTAATATCATTATGCTGAATATTGGTAAGATTTTTCTTATGAAATTCTTGTCTTTTTAGTGTCGGGTTACTATTCACGTATCTGGCCTTTATTCACGATATCTGAACTATTCACGAATCATTTTACTTTATTCACAAAAAATTAAATTTTCGTTTTTTGTCAAAAATATCTATTATGAATACTAGCTTTAATTGTATCCGTGTTTTGATCATTCTTGAATTTTACTTCACTATGATTATTTATGAAGTATTTTGAACTCGGATTGTTTAAAAGTACGAATCCTTAATATTTGTTCTTTTGTTTCCTTTGGATTCGTTTTCTTTAAAATATTTTTCATCATCCTCGATCCTAAATGATGGTAGACATTGAATATCTTTGGCACATGTAGTGCAAAGATGGTTGATTTTCTTATGAATATCTTTGGCCGTAGTGCAAAGATGAGCAGTGTTGAGATGAACATGACCAATGATGAATATCTTTGGCTTTTGTAGTGCAAAGATGAATATTTGATTCAAGATGTCTATTGATTGATGTTACAAGGATAAAATATTGATGATGGACTTTTAAATTCATAGATAATAGTAGATTTCATTCTCTATGTAACTCTTCATGAATTATTATTTTCATTTCATGAATATTGATCCGAAACTTGTTGTCTATTGTATTTTATCGATTTTTTCTCTGTTGAAGACTAACGATAATTTGTTCTATATTATCTTAGTCATATATATTTTCTTGGGCTAGTTGAGCTCACCCTTTTCCTTTTTGTTCTATTTTTTCTTCTCGGGAGGCGAGAATGTGGCGAAAGTACTTAGTCGGGTATAGAATGAAGGTTCTAGAAAGTTGTTTAGTAGTCCTCACCATTTTGTAAAATAATGTACCAATAATTGTAATGAGGACTTATTTGGGTGTGAATATTTTCTAGATGACAATATTTGTATTTAAACTCACACTTTTTTTGTTGTATTAATAAAGTTGTAGTTGTTTACATGCCATGTTATTGTGACTCAAAATGGGTGATGTATACCTATTTTGGGGGCGTCCTGATTAATATCGAGCTTAGGATATGATCTCTGGCGGAGATCGGGGAATAGAACTAGGTGGGGAGAGGCGAGTAAAACCTTCGCTAGTGTGTCTAACCTAAGCTTATTTGTTGGTTAGTCAAGTATATAGGGATATTATGTGATATGTTGATTTATTTAATTAACCCTTGTTTTATGGCGAAGATTTGAGAATGTCGTCGAGAATGTTATGATGGAGTAAATGAGGCTGTGGAGACTCCTTTACTCACCAACGAGAGAGAACGTAACAGCAGTGGCAATGTTCCTCCCTGTGAACAACAATTAACGAAAGCAGATGATGAATGACGGAATGTTTAGAAGCTTTTTGCGGTTTATGTAAATCGAGATGAGGAGACTCATGCACAAAATACCGGTGGAAATGATAACAACGCCATGCGGTTTATCACAAATGACCAAGCGGTTCAAAAGTTGGGACCACGAATTCAGGGAAAGCCGGATCCGATTCTGGCGAACGTGGGTCAAACAAATCACCAAGATATTCGATGTCTTGGGATGCATCGAGGAACAGAAGGTTCCATTCGCCACCTTTATATTCCAAAATGAGTCAGATTACTGGTGGGAATCTTTGAAGCGTACCCATCCAGCCGTACTCATCATATCTTGGGAGACGTTTAAGAAACTTTTCAATGATAAGTACTTTCCTGAAAGTATTCATCATATGAAGGAAGTAGAGTTTATTAGATTAGAACAAAATAATATGACGGTGTCCCAGGACGAGGCGAAGTTTGCAGAGTTATCAGTTTTTGCACCTCATTTGGTGGAGAATGAGGAGCGTATGTACGCAGACATGTTTTAAGAGGTTTGAAACCCCGATACGTCGATATCTCATTTCTTATAAATTTTCTCTCTATTAGGATGTTGTCAGCAGGGCTCAATTATTAGAGTGAGATAACGATACGTCCAATGAGGGACCACAACCCGAGGATCATCTGGGTGCAATCATCGTAACAACGATAACCAAATGGAAAAAGAAAAATCTGAACAAAAAGCAAGAACCACTCTGGTGGTAATCAAGGCCATGAGAATAAAAAGAAGCGAGTCGGGAGGAGATTTAAAAAGAGGAGACTCAACAATGACCGTATGAAGCGACGGCCAAGATGTAATCGGTTCTAAGGGAGGAGAACGACCACCGGTTGTATCTTTATAAATGTGGAAAAGAGGGACATATCATTTCAAACCGCCCTTACAATAGTTCAAGGTATGATATAATTGTGGAAAAGAAGGACATATCACTCGAGATTGTACGGTAGCAAAACCAAGTCTAGCGAGGATGGTGACTCAAAAGGTTGTCCTAGAAAAGTCAAAGTCAACGGTTCTTGGAAGAGCGTTTGTCGTGACTGGTCAAAATGCGAGGAACTCAAATGAGGTGATCACAGGTAAGCTAATCATAAATTCTTGCGAAGTTTATACCTTACTGAATCTGGTCTTTACCCATTCATTTATCTCTCCTGCTTGTGCTCAACGTTTAAAATTAACTCCGGAGAAATTAGACTTTTATTTATCTGTGGAGACTCCGATAGGAGAAACTTTCATCACATCCACTGTTTATAAATCTTGTTTGATCCAAGTTGGCACCATCACATTACCTGTTGACCTTATCTCTTTAAAGCTACTTGTTTTTTGATGTGATTTTAGGGATTGATTGGTTAACTACTCATCATGCCAAAATTGATTATTTTCGTAAGGTTGTTAGTTTTCATATTCCTAACCAACCTGTTGTACGAATTCAAGCGACTAAACCATTAAAATTAATCACCGTCATATTAAGTCATAAAGCTATTCATTTATTGAAAAACGGATGTCAAGCTTTCTTAACCCATGTTATGGATTTGAATAAAGACACGTCGGATTTGAATAATATTCCTGTTGTTAGTAAATTTTTGATGTATTTCCTGAAGAACTTCCCAATCTACCCCCAGAACGTGAAGTTGAATTCTTTATTGATCTTGAACCTGGTACAAAGCCCATTTCTAAAATCCCATATCGAATGGCTCCTATTGAACTTCAGGAGTTAAAAATCCAACTACAGGAATTGTTGGACATCGGTTTCATTCGTCCTAGTACATCTCCTTGGGGTGCTCCTATTTTATTTGTAAAGAAGAAAGACGGGAGTATGCGACTTTGTATTGACTATCGGGAATTGAACCATGTCACCATCAAGAATAGGTATCCTCTATCTCGTATTGATGACCTGTTTGACTAGTTGCAAGGAGCACAATTCTTTTTAAGGATCGATCTTCGTTCTGGATATCATCAGCTGAAGAATAGAACTGAGGATATTTCAAAGACTGCCTTCAGAACTTGGTACGGGCATTATGAATTCTTAGTCATGTATTTTGGATTGAATAATGCTCCTGTGGCTTTCATGGATATGATGAACCAAGTATTCAATGATTATTTGGATCAGTTCGTTATTGTCTTTATTGATGACATCCTCATATATTCCAAAAGCCGTGAAGATCATGAGCACCATTTGAAGCTGGTACTCTAAAGGCTTCGTGAAAACAAGCTATATGCCAAGTTGAAGAAATGCGAGTTATGGCTTGAGGAAGTAGCATTCCTTGGGCACGTGGTGTCAAAACATGGATTATCTGTCGACCCGGTGAAGATTGAAGCAATACAAAGTTGGGAGCAACCAAAGTCGGTGGGATCAGTCACGTAGCTTTACGGGCTATTTGGTTATTATCGGAGATTTGTGGAAGGATTTTCTCTAATCGCTACCCCGTTAACTCAACTGACTCGGAAGGATACAAAATTTGTATGGAGCGAGGAATGCGAGAAGAGTTTCCAAGAGCTTAAGAGGATACTCATTTTAGACTGTTACGACAATACCATATGGTTCGAATGGATTTGTTATCTCTCAAATGATGCTTGAGCAAAGGGTTAAGATGTGTTTTCATGCAACATGGGAAAGTCATAGCCTATGCCTCATGACAACTTAAAGAATATGAGAGGAATTATCCTACTCGTGATCTAGAGTTGGCAGCAGTCGTTTTCACGCTAAAGATCTGGAGTCACTATCTATATGGGGAGAAAGTGGAGATATATTAAGACCATAAAAGCCTCAAATATTTCTTCACCAAAAGGAACTCAACATGCAAGCAACGACGTTGGCTCATTTGTTAAAAGATTATGACCACACCATTCAATAACATCACGGAAAAGCAAGCGTGGTACGACGCGTTGAGTAGAATAACATATCACGAGGAATGAGTGCGATGATGTCAAGTATCGCGTAGAACCAACTTTAATCGATGAAGTTAAAAAGTTGCTCAAGCCCATAGAACCCGGAGGCGATGCGTATGAAGAAGAAAGTACAAGAGGTGCTATTCAGGAAGCAAGAATCTATGAAGAAGAAATACTTGAGTCCACTCCGGACTTTGCATTCTAACGATTACGATTTAAAGAACAAGATCATTATGGAGGCACCTGATAAACCATTTGCAATCCATCTCGGAAGTACCAAAATGTATCGTGATCTTGACATACATTTTGGTGGAACAATATGAGAAGAGAGATTGTAAAGTTTATCTCGAGGTGTTTAACTTGTCAACGTGTAAAGGTGGAACATCAAGTGCCTAAGGGTCCATTGCAACCACTTGAGATTCGAAATGGGATGGGAACACATTACCATGGATTTCGATTCACGGGTCTTCCAACGGTTTCTCAAGGCATAAATGTTATTTGAGTTATTGTTGATAGATTAACTAAGTCGCTCATTTCTTGCCGATCACGGAGACTTATTCCTTGAGCGTCTTGCTATATATGTATGTAAATTAGATTGTGAGATTGCATGGCATGCCAGTATCCATAGTTTCGGATCGTGACCCAAGATTCACTTCACGATTTTAGGTTAGCTTGTAAAAAGTTATGGGCACGGATTTATGACTCAGTTCGGCATACCATCCTCAAACAGACGGACAATCAGAGAGGACTATTCAAACTCTTGAAGATCTATTAAGACTCTGTGTCCTATACTTCAAGGGAGTTGGGATAAGTATTTACCATTGGTGGAATTCTCCTACAACAACATTTATCAGTCAAGTATAGGGGTAGCTCCATTCGAAACATTGTATGGAAGAAAGTGTCGCTCTCCAGTATGTTGGGATAAGGTGGGTGAAGCAACATTGTTGGGACCAGAGTTGGTACATATTACTACAGAAAAGATCCAAATGATTCGACAACGTATACAAACAGCACAAAATCGACAAAAGAGTTATGCGGATCTTCATCGAAAGGACGTGGAATTTAGTATTGGGGATCATGTACTGTTGCGTGTTGCCCCATGGAAGGGAGTTACAAGATTTGGGAAGAGAGGAAAACTCAATCCTTGATTTATTGGTCCATTTCAGATTCTGAACCAAGTAGGAAATGTAGCTTATAGACTCGCGTTACCTCCAAGTATGTCTCGTGTTCATAATGTTTTTCATATATCTGTGCTTCGTAAATATGTGAAAGACCCGAACCATGTTATTGAGTTAGAACCGGACGAGATAAAGAAGACTTAACGTCTGAAGAGGTACTGTCAAGATCTTGGATAGAAAGAGCATGTCCTACGCACAAAGGTCATACCACAAGTCAAAGTTTTATGGAGGAACCATGCTATAGAGGAAATGACCTGAGAGTTAGAAACAGAAATGAAAGTGAGGTATCCTCACCTTTTTAAAATACCAGGTACGTACGTCAATTTTGAGGACGAAATTTCATAAGGAGGGGAGGTTGTAAGACCCCAACTTATTAATGAAATTGAATTTCCTCTATTTATTATTTTGAAATAGTAAGGGTTGATTTGATTAATGTGGTTAGTTATGGGTAACATGCGCAAATATTTCAAATAAGCAAGTAGTTATAAAATATTCATTGTTGTCGAGGAATATTAGTTTGGTCGTGGAATATTCTCTTTGTCGGGGAATATTAAATGCAATGACGTAGCGAATTTGTGTGGGCCCTATAATGGAAAGTGATTGGATGAAGAAAAGCGATAAATATAAGTTGTTTATAAATAGCGGTAGTAGTTGTTACCAATAATCTTTGTTGGAATACCGGGTGGTTAAAACACAAGAAGACTTTGCAGATTGCACCAATTATTGATTCTTACGTGAAGACACTACTAAATAATTGTTAAAGTAATTCTTTGTTCAATATTTTATTGATTGATAATTGCTACGTTGATATTTTATATTGTTGTTGTTTGATAATTGTCACTACACAATATTTTCCATTATCAAATCAATAATTCATATTATTTGAATAATATTATTAGATAACATTATTGGCAATGTCTAGAAAGTTCATCTAAGGAGAGGTTTGGTCACCTAATTGGCGCCAAGAAGGAGAAATCCTTATTGGAAAGCCCCTCTTTCTGAGGGCGGCACTGGTTCACGAGATTGTGATTCTATAATATTATTTATGAATAATTAATTATTGATTTATATGATAAGGAAAATATTCATTTTATGTGGATACTGAGATGAAGAAAATTTTAATGTGACAATTGTTGAAAATTAATATTTTATCTTTTTCTAATAAAATAATTCATTTAAATATATTATTATATTGGTGATATTTTTTACAATGAATGTGGAATATATGAGTATATATGAGGAGGAAGAGTATTTTGTTACAAAATTATTTAAAACATGTTAAACATGTTTGTGGGCCCATTCTTGGTGAAATTTGATTATAGCACGTAAAATCGCTTCGTTTATGGATTTGATCAACTTGACTTGGAATTTGGAAAAACTTAAACTTACAAAGTTGTAGATAATGGAATTTCCTATGGAAAAGACATAAGGTTCGAATTTTTCTGACAAAAGGTCTATTTATTATGAATTATTGAAGTTCCGGATTAATTGATTATTATTTTTTTGGAGTTTTAAATGACTTTTATATGAAAAATGTTTTTGGCAAGTTTGGCACATGTGTGGCTAATATTTTGGATCAATGAAGGTGTGCGTAAGAATTTATAATATATATATATATATATATATATATATTAATATTTTATTAAATTTTCTGCTTTGGTGTTCTAAGCAATTTCTTATAAATAGGGTGTTTAGGTTAGAATTGAAAATCACACCAAAAACTGAAATCTTCTCTCTCTATATTATCGAGCATATTCTTGTGAGTATTTTGATACTTTGAGTGTTGTTGCTCTGGTGTGCAAGTTCCTTCAAAGACTATATCCGATATCCGATCCTCACATTTTCTATTGTATTTTATTAGATTTTTCCCTGTTGAAGACTAACGATAATTTGTTCTATATTATCTTAGTCATAATATTCTTTAATGGCTAATTGAGCTCACCCTTTTCCTTTTTGTTCCATTTTTCTTCTCAAGAGGCGAGAATGTAGCGAGTACTAGTCGGGGTATGGAATGAAGGTTCTAGAAAGTTGTTTAGTAGTCCTCACCATTTTTATAAAATAATGTACCAATAATTGTAATGAGGACTTGTCCAGATGGAAATATTTGTATTTAAACTCACAGTTTTTATGTTGTATTAATAAAGTTGTAGTTGTTTCTGTACCATGTTATTGACGACTCAAAATGGGTGAAGTATACATATTTTGGGGGCGTCACACTTGAGTTCCTCAACCCGAAGGGCATGGCCCTGTAACAATAAGTTCCTTTGGGAGTGATGAATGATGTCTTCTCCTGGTCCGGGGGGTACATGCTGATCTGGTTATACCCGGAGTACGCATCCAGGAAGGTGAGCAACTCATGCCCTGTAGTGGCATCGATGAGGAGGTCGATCCGTGGTAGCGGGTAGCTATCTTTTGGGCACGCCTTATTGAGCTCTGTGAAGTCACACAGAGGCACCACTTCCCATTAGCTTTAGTAACCATTACCACGTTGGAGAGATATTCTAGATATGCTACTTCTCTAACCGCTCCATTATCTATTAACTTTTTAACTTCCTCCTCCATGGTTTGGGCCCTTATAATGGAGGCACTCCTTAGCTTTTGGCGAACTGGCTTGTAACGAGGGTCAACATTGAGACGATGTGTGGCTACTTCTGGGTCGATTCCCTCCAAGTCTGCATGTGACCATGCAAAGACATCCATGTTATTTTTTAGGATGTCTATTAGTTGATGAACTAGGTCTTTACTGAGGGAAGAACCAATATACACCCTTCTGTCCGGGTGTTCCTTGTCCAAGTCTACAGGGGTGAGCTCCTCGACGGGCTCTCCTCTTTCTATAGTGGAGTCATCCCTTGGGTCAAGGACTTCGACCTATAATGCCTCCTCTTGCTTTCTGGTATTTATGGAGGAGACATAGCACTCCCTTGCTGCTACTTGGTCGCCTCTGACTTCTCCGACTCCATTCGGGGTTGGAAAGCGGAGGACAAGATGATAGGTAGAGGGGACGGCCCTCAATGTGTTAAGAGCAGGTCGTCCCAGTATGATGTTATAGGCTGATGGGCAGTCTATAACTAAGAAGTTGAACATAACTGTAGATCTTTTTGGTGTTGTTTCGGCAGTGATTGGTAGGGTAATTGTGATGCCCCCAAAACAGGAATACATCACCTATTCTGAGTCGCCAAATACATGGTACAGAATACAAATACAATCTTAAATATACAACATGAGCTGTGAGTTTTAATACAAATATTGTCTTCTAGACAGTATTCAAACTCAAAATAAGTCCTCAATACATTTATTATACACTAATTCATAGAATAGTGAGGACTACTAATGCTATCATCTGGACCGTCACTCCATTCCCCGACTAGTCCCTGCTACGTTCTCATTTCCTGAAGAGAACAATGAAAGCAAAAGGGTGAGCTCAAATAGTCCAGTAAGAAAAATTATGGCTAAGATAATGCAGAATAAATTATCGTTAGCCTTCAACAGTGTTAAATTGATACAATATAACAAACATCAAATTTAACTGCAGCGGAACAAGCAATCCATTAGAAGAGTCAAGTAGAGAATAAAATCTACTATCTTCTATGATTTAAAAGGTTTTTCATTACTTTTATCGTTGAGACTTAGCTTATTAAATAAACCACGCCATCCATGCACTACGGCCAAGGATATTCATTAGTATCACGACCACAAATTATCCACGCACTACGGGCCGAGGATATTCATGTTTTCATCAATGGTCATGATCATGCCAACAACTCATCCATCAATGCACTACCAGCCGATGAGGACTTTTACCACATCATTTGTAACATTATGGTGGCGATTTATACAAGAATAATCCTCGGTCATAATCATACCAAGTCCATATATACACTGAGGCCACGAGATGACTTTCAAAATAATATAAACATGAGGATGATGACAATGACATAATAATTCAATAAAACAAGTCAATAATACACACATGTGAACAAATAGTTATAATCATTTGAATTAATAGCAATTAATTCCTCATTTATCCGATTAATTACCCGATAACTTTCAGACATCAATTATTATCGAAATAAATGTCGATTTTCACTAACACTAATAATTCCAACACAATGGAACTATCAATTTCATATTTAATCAACACGAACTTATTCATCATTAATATTATAACTCATAATATTTAACAACCAGGTCGTTCCCAGGAAAGAGGGGGCTTTTCGATAAGGATTTCTCCTTATTGGAGCGCAATTAGATGACCAAACCTCACCTTGACAGAACTTCTAGACATTATAAATATTGCAATTTAATAATATGAATAATTTTGTCGTCTCAATTATTGATTTAATAATATATCATATTATACAGTTGATATTGTGATAATAATTGAATCAATAATATGAGAGATATGATCACGCAATTCTTTGTAGCAATAATTGAGTATAACTGAGTGACTTCTCACGTAAGCATCAATAATCAATACTGGTGTCTGCTCTTATGCAACCATGCGTACATCGTACTTTTACTACTTAGGGTATTTCAACGTTTTACTTGGTAACACTTTCGCCATTATTTTTATAAAAGATAATTACGTCATTTTTCTAACTACGATAATACTTACATTGTGGGGTCCACCAATGATTATACCGTCATACAGATATTCTCCGACAAAAAGAATATTCCCCAACCAATCGAATATTATATAACAACTTGCATATTTTGCAAAATTTATAAATATTACCCACAACTATAACATTATATCAAATCCACACCATAATATTCAACAAAATATTTCGAGAAATTTAAATTTTTATTCATAAAATTTGGGGTCTCACAATCTCCCCTCCTTATGAAATTTCGCCGTCGAAATTTACGTACATACCTGGTATGATGAGGATACCTTGACTGAATTTCAGATTCTAACTCTTCAGGTATAACCTTTGAGTGTTGAATACGATCCTTCTTATACAAGATTTTAACACGTATCTCCTCATACGTTAAATCTTCTGTTATCTCGTCTAGTTCCAATTTAATAATGTGGTTTGGATCGTCCATATATTTATGTAACAACGATTCGTAAAAAAAACGTTATGAACACGCGACATACTTGGCGGTAAAACGAGTCTATAGGCTACAGTTCCTACTCGATCGAGAATTTCAAATGGGCCAATTAAATCGAGGGTTGAGATTTCCTCTCTTCATCGATTCTTGCTTCTAGAATAACGCCCTCTTGAACCTTCTTCTTCACATTCATCAGCTCTGAGTATGTAGCTTGAGCGGCTTTAACTTTATCGATTAAAGTCGATTCTAATCGTATATTTGTTATCTTCACGTGGGTCCCTAGAGTCTTTATCTCTATCTTCATCATTTGCAAGTTATACGAAATGGGTCTTTGTGTTAACAACATCGCACTCGTAAATACATACGATCTTCTACTCAACGCGTCAGCTACCACGTTCTCTCTTCCACAATGATATTGAATGGTATGATCGTAATCTTTAACAGCTCGAGCCAACATCTTTGGCACATTATACGATCAGTTTAGGTAAAGAAATATTTGAGGGTTTTAGAAATGGGTTTTGTACTCGGGTCAATACAAAATTTGATTTCACGCTCTGGGGGTAGGCTAAGAAGTTCTTCAGGAATACGTCAGGAAATTTATTAACAATAGAAATATCATTCAAAACTGTGACTCTCATCCAAGACTTGGATAGCACGTTACATTGATACCTATCAACTTGTCATCGTCATTCACGGCGTCTCCTACAGAAAGTTTGGTTTCAGTGCATTCCACACAAGGAAGTTACCAGCGAAAGGCTCAGGGCTCTTTACTTATGGCTTAATATAACAGTGATTGACTTTAGTGGTTTGGTTGCTTGAATTCGCATAACATGAGTTGGTTAGGAATATGAAAGCTAACAACCTTATTTAAAAGCATGATAAGTAGTTAACCAATGATAAGTAGTATTTTCAAAGAGATAAGATCGACGAGTAGCGTGAAAGTGTTGATTTGAATCAAACAAGATTTATAAATAGTGGAGGTAACGAAGGTTTCTCCCAATGGAGTTTTAACAGATAAATCAAAGTCAATTTTTTCTTGAGTCAAATTTAAGCGTTGGCGCAAAGCAAGAGAGATAAAAGAATGGGTAGAACCGAAGATTCTAATAAGGTATAGACTTCGCAAGAATTTATAATTAACTAACCCGTGCTAACTTCGTTTGGGTTACTCGATTTTTAGAAGTCATGAAAAATGCTCTTTCTAAAACCACCGACTTTATTTTGTCCGTATCCGCCTTTGGTGCCACTGTCCCAGCTGGACTTGATTTTGGTACACGACAAAATCGGGCTAGGTGATCTTCTCTTCCACAATTGAAACACGCTTTGAACTGCATCACGCAGTTTGGACTGATGTGACGCCCCCAAAATAGGTATACATCACACATTTTGAGTCGTCAATAACATGGTACAGAAACAACAACAACTTTATTAATACAACATAAAAACTGTGAGTTTAAATACAAATATTTCCATCTAGACAATATTCACACCCAAATAAGTCCTTATTACAATTATTGGTACATTATTTTACAAAAATGGTGAGGACTACTAAACAACTTTCTAGAACCTTCATTCCATACCCCGACTAGTACTCGCTACATTCTCGCCTCCTTAGAAGAAAAAATGGAACAAAAAGGAAAAGGGTGAGCTCAACTAGCCCAGTAAAGAATATTATGACTAAGATAATATAGAAAAAAATTATCGTTAGTCTTCAATAGGGAAAAATCTAATAAAATAAAATAGACAACAAGTTTCAGATCAATATTCGCAGTGGAAATAATAATTCATAGAAGAGTTACGTAGAGAATGAAATCTACTATTATCTACTCTTCCTCCTCATATACTCATATATCCCACATTCATTGTAAAAAATATCACCAATATAATAATATATTTAAATGAATTATTTTATCAAAAAAAAGATAAAATATTAATTTTCAACAATTATCACATTAAAAATTTTCTCCATCTATATCCACATAAAATGAATATTTTCTTATCATATAAATCAATAATTAATTATTCACAAATAATATTATAGAATCACAATATTGGCGACTGTGCCTTTCCAGAAAGAGGGGCTTTCAATAAGGATTTCTCCTTCGCACGCAATTAGGTGACCAAACCTCTCCTTGATGCAGAAATTTCTAGACATTGCCAATAATGTTATCTAATAATATTATTCAAATAATATGAATTATTGATCGATAATGGAAAATACCGTGTAGTGACAATTATTGAAGCAAAGAATAATATAAAATATCAACGTAGCAATTATTGAATCAATAAAATATTGAATAAGTAATTCCGTAACAATTATTGAGTAGTGCCTTCTTCACGTAATAATCAATAATTGGTACAATCTGCAGGTGTCTTCTTGTGTTTTAACCACCGGGTATTCCAACAGTATTAATTGTAACAACTACACCGTTATTTATAAACAACTTATATTTGTCATTTTCTTCATCCAATCGCTTTTCGTTATGGGGCCCACACAAAGGTCAATTGCGTGTCAATGCGAATATTCCCCAAGCAATGTAAAGAATATTCCACGACCAAACTAATATTCCCCGACAACAATGAATATTTTATAACCACATGCTTATTTGAAATATTTGCGCATTTTACCCATAATTAACCACATTTGTAAGACCCCAGCTTTTATAAATAAAGATGAATTTTCTATAAATATTATTTTTGAATATTATGGAATAAATTTGATATAATGTTATAGTTGTGGGTAATATTTATAAATTTTGTAAAAGTAAGCAAGTTGTTATAAAATATTCGTTTGGTCGGGAATATTCTTTTTATCGGGGAATATTAAATGCACGATGGCTCAATCATTGGTGGACCCCATTAACGGAAGTATTGTCGTAGTTAGAAAACAACAAAATTATCTTTCTATAAAAATAACGGCAGAGGTGTTCATTCTGGTCAAAGCTGTTGAACTACCCTAAGTAGTAAAAGTCTGATGAATACACGTGGTTGCATAAGTAGACACCTTGTATTGATTATTGATGCTTACGTGAGAAGTCACTTAGCTATACTCAATTATTGCTATGATAATTCACGCATCATATCTCTTATATTATTGATTCAATTATTGTCAAGATTATCATCGTATAATATGTTATATTATTAATTGAGACGACAAGTTATAAATGATTAATAATTGTTGAAAGATTAAATATGTGTTGATTAAAAATAAAATGATTTGTGGTAATATTTATTCAATCCTTGATGTATATAAAGAGTCCATTATGAGGCGTTTGTGGTAAGTTTGATTATTTTATGGGGGGCCCATATGTCATCATCTAAAAGTCCCTTCGTCGATAGTAATTACCTTTGTGAATAGTAATTACCTTTTGAATGAATAAGTAATTACCTTCATCGATAGTAATTACCTTTGTGAATAAGTAATTACCTTCGTCAATAAGTATTTACCTTCTTGATAGTAATTACCTTTGTGAATAGTAATTACCTTCATCGATAGTAATTACCTTTGTGAATAGTAATTACCTTCGTCGATAGTATTTACCTTCGTCGATAGTAATTACCTTTGTGAATAAGTAATTACCTTCGTCGATAGTAATTACCTTTTGTGAATAGTAATTACCTTCGTCAATAGTATTTACCTTCACATCGATAGATTTATTTACCTTAATCGATAAGTAATTACCTTCGCCAATCGATAGTAGTTGCCCCTTGATATTACCAAGAGTTAAGCGCGCTCTTGATTGTTCAAAAGGTTAATTACCCCTTCATGAATAGTAGTTGTCTCTTCAATATTACAAGAGTCATTTTGACCCTTCGTTAAGACCAAGAGCCACCCTCGGTTTTTCTATAAATGAAAGCTCATTCCTTCATTATTTCTTATTTAATTCAACTTTGAAACTCAGAGAGAAACTATAGAGAGAAAGAAGAAAAGTATTCGCTACTTCACTTTGCCAATATTCGGTTCTTCTAAGGTAGGGAATATTATTTGTTGTGTACTCGTATGGGGTGTTATTCTTTCTTATTCATGAAGAGAACTTACATTATTCCATTCTTTATTATTCATTGGAATAACTTTGTAAAAGTGGCATACCTATATAAAAAACTCGTATACTGTGAGATACCTATACTTGGTGAAATCCTTATATTATTCCATTCTTATTTATTACATTGGAATAACTTTGTATCTGTGAATCCCCTATACTTGGTGACATTCTTCTATTATTTTATTATTAGTTGGAACATCCTCGCTCATGCTTTCTGTGGGACACGGTTTAAATCTTTTTACTATTACATCTTTATTATTCTATTGGAATATCACATGCATGCGCTTTTACGTGGGACTGGTTCCATCTTTATTATTTTGTCTTTATTATTACATTTGGAATATCATGTTTTGTGTGTTTTACAACGAACTGGTTAAAATCTTTATTATTATGTATTTATTATTACATTGGAATAACACATACATCAAGCAACCGCATGCATGGTGATTTCTGTTGTTATTCCATTCTTTATTATTCCGTTGGAACATCCTGTCGGTGTGATTTTCACGACGACTGGTTCAGATTATTATTATTCTGTTGGAATAAACTATACATCGCAATCCGCATGCATGGTGATTTTTGTTGTTATTCCATTCCTTATTATTCTCAGTTGGTTAAAATTTTAACTTCTATACTCCATGAATTTAGTGGAATATCCTTGATATTTGCGCTTCATCCAGTATTTTTCATGAAAGTATTTTTCTGAGCATTCTTGAATTTTACTCTACAAAGCAGTATCATGTTGACAATTTGGACGTTATTAGTTCCTGAATAAATTAATTCGTGAACTTGTTTTATTGAATTATTATGTCATTGTCATCATCCTCATATTATATTATGTTATCTTTGGCTTACGTGTATAGATGAACTTAGTATGATTATGACCAGGGATCATTCGGTATAATCATGGCTTGTTATAAATGATGTGATAAAAGTCCTCAGTGGCATGTAATGCAGTGATGGATAGCTTTTGGTATGATTATGACCAGGGGTGATTCGGTATAGTCGTGACCATTAATGATTTGATGAAAATCCTTGGATAGTGGTATAGGGATGATTAGATATTGTGGTTTATTCATTAAACCCGAGTCTTAGTGATAAAATTGATGGAAACCTTTTAAAACCTAAAAGATAGTAGACTTTATTTTCTCTTGACTCTTTTAATGGATCAGATATTCACCGCGATTAAACCTCGGTTGTCATTGTATTTTATCGGTTTAACATTGTTGAAGACTATTGATAATTTATTACGCATTATCTTAGTTATAATATTTCTTCTTGGGCTAGTTGAGCTCACCCTTTCTTTCACCGTTTCTCTTGTGAAATGAGAATATAATTTGGACGAGTCGGGAAAAAGAGTGATGGTCACGAAGATAGCATTAGTATGTAAGACCGAAATTTTTAAATAAAAGGAATTTCCTTTATTTATTATTTTGAAATAGTAAGGGTTGATTTGATTAATGTGGATAGTTAAGGGTTAAATACATAAATATTTCAAAATAAGCAAGTGGTTATAAAATATTCATTGTTTATTAGGGAATATTCGTTTGGTCGTGGAATATTAAATGCGATCGGGAATATTAAATATTTACTGACATGATGTGTGGGCCCCATAACGAAAAGTGATTGGATGAAGAAAGCGACAAATATAAGTTGGTTAAAAATAGCAGTAGTTATTGATTAATCTTTGTTAAAATACTCGGTGGTTAAAACACGATGACACCAGCGGTATTGCACCAATTATTGATCCTTACGTAAGAATGTACTACTCAATAATGGTTATGTAATTCTTCGCTCAAGTATTTTATTGAGTTAATAATCTTTGCGTTGATATTTTATATTGTTGTTGTTTCAATAATTGTCATTACACGGTATTTTTCATTATCGAAGCAATAATTCATATTATCCGAATAATATTATTAGATAACATTATTGGCAATGTCTAGAAAGTTCGCTAAGGAGAGGTTTGGTCACCTAATTGCGGCCAAGAAGAGTGAAGAAATTCTTATTGAAAAGCCCCTCTTTCTTGGGAGCTGCTGGTTGTCAATATTGTGATTACGTAATATTATTTGTGAATAATTAATTATTGATTTATATGATGAGGAAAATATTGATTTTATGTGGATATAGATGGAGAAAAATTTTAAAATGACAATTGTTGAAAATTAATATTTTCTCTTTTTCCGATAAAATAATTATTTAAATATATTATTTTAATAATATATTAATTGGTGATATTTTTACAACGAATGTGGGATATATGAGTATGAGGAGGAAGAGTATTTTTGTTGCAATAAATGTTTAAAACATGTTAAACATGTCGGTGGACCCCATTTATCGGTCGAAATTTGATTATATTTATAAAATTGCCCGTTTGTGGATTTCGGTCAATTTCTATTTGGAATTTGGAAAAACTTTCTTCTGCAAAGTTGTAGAGAATTGAATTTCCTATAAAACTCATGAGATTCAAATTTTCTGATGAAAGGGCTATTTATTATGAATTATTGAAGTTCCGAAGCTCCGAAATAATTGATTTTTGGGAGTTTAAATTATTTTTGTTAGAAAAAACGTTTTTTGTATTTTTTTGGACATCATTAACATGTGTGGCTGGTGTTTTTGACCAAAAGGTGGGCTAAGGAAAATTTGTATAATTATATTAATATTATATTAAATTTTCTGCTTTGGTGTTCTAGCATTTTCCTATAAATAGGGTCTTGGGTTAGAATTGAAAATCACACCAAAACTAAAGTTTTCTCTATATTATCGGCGTATTCTTGTGAGTATTTTGAGTATACTTTGAGTATTGTTAGGCAATTGCAAGTTCCCTTCAAGATTATATACAGGTATTCAAATTTGTAAGTACAAATCTTTCGAGGTAAGGGATGTTATTTTCTTCTCAAATGATATTATTTCTTCAATATCATTATCTTTGAAATATTGGTTGGAACTTTTTATCAAATTTGGAACTTTTTCATGCCGGGATTACTATTCATGAGTTACTATTCACGAGTTACTATTCATGAGTTATTATTCACGATTCTTATTCATGAGTTCTTATTAAAGTTACTATTCATTCAGTACTATTCATGAAGCGTGAAGATGTTTTTGTGGAATTTCTATCTTTTGGTGTCTGAGTTACTTATTCACGATACTAAAGACTATTTACGATACTCTGACTATTCAATTAGAAAAATAAAATTTCTTCTTTTTGTCTAAAATATCTATTCGGATACTAGCTTTGATTGTATCCATGTTTTGATCATTCTTGAATTTTACACCTTTGTGATTATTTTTGAGGTATTTTGGACGTGGATAAAACAAAGTACGAATCCTTAATCCTTAATCCTTGTCATTTTGTTTCTTTGGATTCGTTTCTTTTAAAAATATTTTTCATCATCCTCGCCTTAAATGATGATATTATTGAATATCTTTGGCTGTAGTGCAAAGATGAATGATTCTCAAGAATATCTTTGGCTCAGTAGTGCAAAGATGAGCAGTGTTGAGATGAACACGATTGGTGATTAATATCTTTGGCTTGTAGTGCAAAGATGAACAGTGTTTAAATGAACATGATTAATTGATGAATATCTTTGGCACGTAGTGCAAAGATGAATATTTGATTCTAGATGTATATTGATTGATGTTATGAGGGATAAAAGATAGACGATGAACTTTTAAATTCATACATGTAAGATAGTAGTTTGCATTCTCTACTTAACTCTTCTAATGAATTATTATTTCCCATTGCGAATATTGATTTAAAATTTGTTGTCTATTGTCAGATTCTATTAGATTTTCCCTGTTGAAGACTAACGATAATTTGTTGTATATTATCTTAGTCATAATATTCTTTCTTGAGCTAGTTGAGCTCACCCTTTTCCTTTTGTTCCATTTTTCTCGTGGAGGCGAGAATTTAGCGAGTACGCAGTGGGGTATGGATTGAAGGTTCTAGAAAGAGTTGTTTAGTAGTCCTCACCATTTTTGTAAAATAATGTATCAATAAATGTGATGAGGATTTATTTGAGTATAGATATTGCTAGAAGATAATATTTGTATTCAAACTCACAGCTTTCTTGTTGTAATAATAATGTTGTAGTTGTTTCGTACCATGTATCGACAACTCGTAATGGGTGATGTATACCTATTTTGGGGTGTCACATAGTAGTCCTCACTATTCTCATTAAATAAAGTGTGACAATAAATGTAATGAGGACTCCTTGAGTATGGATATTGTCTAAATGACAATATTCGTATTAGAACTCTCGGTTTATGATTGTCGTATGTTACACTGACGGATGTATAATTAAGTTTGTATTTGAATTTATGTACCATGTAAGTGGTGACCCAAGATGGGTGACGTATACCAAATTTTGGGGGCGTCACAACATTAATCAAATCAACCCTTACTATTTCAAAATAATAAATAGAGGAAATTCAATTTCATTAATAAGTTGGGGTCTTACAACTGATATGTCCCTCCCCTCCGCATTTGAAGAATACAATTGGTGGTCGTTCTCCTTCCTTGAAAATGGGTGTTGGTGCTGCTGTCTTTCCATCGTTGTTGAACCTTCTCTTCTTGAAATTTTCACTCCTATTATCTTGGCCATGATTACCACCGAAGTGGTTACCATTCTTGGCATGATAATTTTTCCCATTATGGTTATCGTTGTTCCGATGGTCGTTGCCACCGATACGATTATTATCGTGTTGTTACTCGTTACCTTTTGGTTGTGCTGACTCATTATCGTGCTTCAATAACTGAGCCCTATTCACAACATCTGAAAATAAACAAAGTTTGTGAGAAATGAGGTATTGACGTATATCGGGTTTCAAACCTCTTAGAAACATTCGCGTCATTCGCTCCTCATTATTGACCAAATGGGATGTAAACCGGGATAACTTTGCAAATTTAGCCTCGTATTGCGACACGGTCATATTGTTTTGCTCCAACTTGATAAATTCCACCTCTTTCATGTAACGAATACTTTTGGGAAAGTACTTGTCGTTGAACAGCTCTTGGAACTTCTCCAAAGACATCTTGAGTGCGTCAGGCTAGGTACATTTTACAGATTCCCACCAGTAATCTGCCTCTTCACGTAACATAAAGGTGGCAAAGGGAACCTTTTGCTCCTCGGAGCATCCCAAGACATCAAATATCTTGGTGATCTACTTTAACCACGTTTCTACCTTAAGTGGTTCTGGCTTTCCCAAAAACTCCAGTGGTCCCAGCTCCTTGAACTGCTTAGCGGTGACCAACCGTGGGTTGCCATTATTTCCACCTATATTTAGAACAGGAGTCTCTCTTACCTGATGTTGCATAAATTGCATAATGCCTCTGAACATCCCATCGTTCATCATTTGATCGGTATTGTTATTTACCTGAGGATTATTGTCTTCCTGTTGCACATTATCCTAGGTATTGATCGTTGGTGACTCAATAGTCTCATGTGCTTCATTGCTGACCTCAACATTTTCAGATGCCATTTTTAAACACTGTCACAAAACAAAGATTAATTAACATATCACATATTGTCCATATACTCTGACCGACCAATTAAATACTAAATAAACTTAGGTAGGTCATACTAGCAAAGGAATTCCCCGTCTCTCCCCTCCTAGTTCTTGTCTCACATCTTAGCTAGGGATCATATCCCTAAGCTTTGATACCAATCGTGACGCCCCAAAGCAGTATACATCACCTATTTTGAGTCGCCAAATACATGGTGCATGTAATACAAATACAATCTTAAATATACAACATGAAAGTTGTGAGTTTTAATTAAAATATTGTCTTACAGCAAGATTCAAACTCAAAATAAGTCCTCAATACATTTATTATACACTAATTTATAAAATAGTGAGGACTACTAATGCTATCATCCGGACCAGTCACTCCGCTCCCCAACTAGTCCTCGCTACGTTCTCATTTTCAAGAGAACAATGAAAGCAAAAGGGTGAGCTCAAATAGTCCAAAGAAGAAATATTATGGCTAAAATAATGAAAAATAAATTATCGTTAGCCTCAATAAGTGTTAAATTGATACAATATAACAAACATCAAATTTAACTGCAGCGGAACAAGCAATCCATTAGAAGAGTCAAGTAGAGAATAAAATCTACTATCTTCTATGATTTAAAAGGTTTTTCATTACTTTTATCGTTGAGACTTAGCTTATTAAATAAACCACGCCATCCATGCACTACGGCCAAGGATATTCATTAGTATCACGACCACAAATTATCCATGCACTACGGGCCAAGGATATTCGTGTTTTCATTAATGGTCATGAAAATGCCAACAACTGTACATCAATGCACTACGGGCCAATGAGGACTTTTACCACATCATTTGTAACATTACGGTCATGACTATACCAAATAATCCCTGGTCATAATCATACCAAGTCCATCTATGCACTACAGGCAACAGATGACTTTTAACATAATATAAACATGATGATGATGACAATGACATAATAATTCAATAAAACAAGTTCAAGAATTAAATTTTAAAGATTTTTAAGTTAATTTATCCTAAACTCAAAAACGTCCAAATTGTCAACATGATACTGCTTTGTGAAGTAAAATTTAAGAATGCTCAGAAGAATATTTCCATTAAAGGATACTGGATGAAGCGCAAATATCTGGGATATTCTACTAATTTCATGGAGTATAGAAGCCAAAACTTTAACCAACTGAGTATAATAGAATATATGAAACTGCAAATGGATTTTTACCGCCATGCAGAATCCACGTAGATGATCATTTCCACAATTTAATAAGGAATGAATACAAAGGATCATTCACCGCAATGCATGTGGTAATCCACATAGGCGAGTTATTCCAATAGAATAATAAAGAATGGAATAATGTAAGAATTCACCATGCAACGATAGGCCGCATGGATAGGTTATTCCCAATGTAATAATAAAGAATGGAAGCAAGGTCATGCGAAATCCGCATGCACGTGATATTCCAATGAGAATAATAAAGAATAGAACCGTGTCATGCGAAATCCGCACGCATAAGATATTCCAAGCGTAATAATAAAGAATGGAATAACAACGAAATTCACGAGCACGCGATAAACCGCATGCATGAGTTATTCAACAAGAATAATAAATAATGGAACCAGTGTCAGTATATGTCATTATTGCAGCGGGATATTCCAACAGAATAATAAAGAATGGAATAAAACCGAATTCACGAGGCATGCGATAGACCACATGACGCGAGGTTATTCTAATGTAGAATAATAAATAATGGAACCCGTGTAACATGCTGTGTATAATACGCATGCATGTGATATTCTAATGAATAATAAAGAATGGAATAATAGAAGAATTTCACCATGTATGCGGTGCCGCTTGCTGTAAAAGTTATTCCAACGTAATAATAAATAGTGGAACCAGTCACGCCAGAATAACGTCGATGCAGGATATTCCAATGTAATAATAAAGAATGGAATAACAATGAAATCACCGGGCATGCGATAGAAAGCATGACGAGTTATTCCAATGAATAATAAATAATGGAACTGGTCAATGCGTAATACGCATGCGATGTGTGATATTCCAAATGTAATAATAAGGAATGGAATAATGAGAAGAATTTCACCACGTATATGCAGATTGATTGATAGACAAAAGTTATTCCAACATAATAATAAAGAATGGAATAACATAAGAATTTCACCATGTATGCGGTGATTTTGCATAGATAAAAGTTATTCCAACATAATAATAAAGAATGGAATAATGTAAGCTCTCTTCATGAATACTGAAAGAAATAATACCCCTTACCTTATAATAAAGCTAGATACTGGAATAGAGAGGTAGCAGACTTCTCTTCTTCTTTCTCTCTATAATTTCTCTATAATAATTGCTCTATAGCTTTAGTGAATTGCTGAGAAATGAAGGAAAAATGAGCTTCTATTTATAGAAAAATATAGTTTTGATAATTGCACGTTTTGGGGCTCAAAAAATTATAGTACAATACCTCCAACTTTTTTTTCATTTTTAATTTAGTCCTACAAGTATTATCAAACTTGCACCACCTCCCCTAATAGTAAATAATGTGAATCAATAGTTCAATCATGTGATTCAATAGTTATAATCATGTGAAAATACAAATAACAGTATAGTACCTCCATCTATACCTCCATCTTTAACTTAGTCATGCAAGTATTATCAATCTTGCACCAACTCCCCTAGTAGTACATGAATGTGAATCAATAGTACAAACATGTGAACAAATAATTATAATCATGTGAATTAATAGCAATTAATTCCTCATTTATCTGATTAATTACCCGATAACTTCCTGACATCAATTATTATCGAAATAAATATCGATTTTCACTAATACTAATAATTCCAACACAATGGAACTATCAATTTCATCTTTAATCAACACGAACTTATTCATCATTAATATTATAACTCGCAATATTTAACAACCGTGTCGCGTTCCTGTGAAAAAGGGGATTTCGATAAGGATTTCTTATTATATGCCGCAATTAGATGACCAAACCTCTCCTTGAAAGAACTTCTAGACATTATAAATATTGCAATTTAATAATATGAATAACTTTATCGTCTCAATTCTTGATTTAATAATATATCATATTATATAGATGATTGTGACAATAATTGAATCAATAATACGAGAGAGATATGACACAAAGAATTATCGTAGTAATAATTGAGTATAAGCGAGTGACTTCTCACGTAAGCATCAATAATCAATACCGTATTCTACTATGCAATCACCACGCAGACATTACTATACTTTTTACTACCGGGTTGTTCAGCGGTTTTAACGGTAGAATACTTTCGCCGTTATTTTTATAAAAAGATAATTACATCATTTTCTAACTACGACAATAATACTTCATTGTGGGGTCCACTAATGATTATGCTTGCCATAATACGGATATTCCCAGAACAAAAAGAATATTCCCACCAATCGAATATTATATAACAACTTGCATATTTTGCAAAATTTATAAATATTACCCACAACTATAACATTCTATCAAATCCACACCATAATATTCAAAAAAATATTTCGAGAAATTTAAATCTTTATTCATAAAATTTAGGGTCTCAGAGTGATGGACCCTAGGGGATATACCTTCTCCCCTGAGAACCCCATGAGGAGGGACCTGATAGGCTGCAATCTTTCCCTGCCCAGGTTGAGTTTGTCATAAGCTTCTACGAACAAGATATCGGCAGAGCTACCACTGTCTACCAGTATTCTGCGTACTTGAAAATTGGCCACGGTCATGGTGAGCACCAGAAGGTCATCGTGCGGGTGCTGATTCCCCTTTAAATCCTCATCTGAGAAGGATATGACTTCGCCATCATCTTTCCTGGGCATCTTGGATGGGCGCCCCTCTTCGGGGTGCCTCACTTTTCTGGCATGTGCCTTCATGGCAGACATCGACTCTCCCCCTCTTGTGAATCCTCCTGAGGTGGTGTGGATCTCCCCAACTGGATTTTGATCCTCCGGTTGTGAGTTGGTGATGGTGCATGTCTTCTACCAGCAACATACTGGCGTAGTTAACCACGTTGAATGAGATTTTCAATTTTTTTTTGAGTTCATAGCAGTCGTCGGTGTCATGACCGTGGTCGCGATGAAAATGGCAGTACTTGTTCGGATTCCTGCGGTTTGGGGGAGACTTCATCCTCGCTGGCCACTTTATGGTGGGGTCATCCTGGATCTGTAAGATAATGTTCCCGACGGTGGCATTGAGGGGAGTGAATGGCCGTCGATCTTTCTGAGGAGCAGGACCGAGTCTGTCTTTAGCGGATACCCTCTCTGTCCTGCTTGATTTATCGCCAGTCTCCCTCTTATCGTCCCTATCTCTTCCTTTTCTCTTCTCTCCTGCTCTGGAGGATTCACCACGTTTGGCTCTTGTGACGTCATCGGCATTCATGTATTTCTAGGCCTTTTCTAGTAGGTCAGTCATGTTCTTTGGTGGACGTTTCATCACTGAGAAAAGAAAACTTGACGAGCGGAGACCTCCCAAAAGGCGGTCATGGTTACCTTATCATCAGGTTCTTCTACTTAAAGAACCTCCTTGTTGAAATGAGTGAGGTAGTCCCTCAGGCTCTCGTCTTTGTCTTGTTTTATGCTGAGAAGATGTGTGACGGTCTTTTGATGACGTCGCCCCCCAATAAAGTGGGACACAAAAGACCTACTCAACTCGGCAAAGGTTGAGATGGAGGCTGGAGAGAGCTTGGCAAACCACTGTCGAGCGGAGCCCCTCAAGGTGGTTGGGAATACTCGGCACATGATTTCATCAGGGATGTTATGGAGCTGCATCAGGGTTTTATAGGTTTCGAGGTGGTCTAGCGGATCTTTCGTTCGGTCAAAGGTCTCCACGGATGGCATTTTGAACTTTTGAGGGAGTGGATAGTTTGCTACGTCAGGCTTGAAAGGCATGTTTATTTGCCCTACAAGGTAGTCTATGGTTTCTGGTCCTCGGGCCTTCATGGCGTTGAAGACATCACCTAGTTGATTTTGCACTTCTTTGATTTTCTCATCCCAGTGATTAAGGGCTCCCCTGGAATGATCATGGGGATGACTCCCATGCTCCATGCTCTGGTTCTCACCCTCATCTTCTTGGAGATGAGGGTCCCCTCCTTAGGAAGCAGGAGGAGGAGGTAGATCATGATGGGCTCTCCTGTATGGGGCTCCTTGATGTCCAGAGGGTGGAGCTCCTTGTTGCACTCCTCCTCCTTGTCCGGCGAGCAGGAGTTATAGTATCTGCTGGTTTTGGATGGCTAATTGTTGCATGGTCTCCAGCATCTGCTATGGATTTGGAGCTGAAGTATTTGAGACGGGGTTGGTGTGCGGAGGGGCACCCTCCTCTAGTCGTGGATTATCCTCAGGTTGGTTCATTGACCTGGTTGTAATCGCCATTAGTTAAGATGTTTAAAGGTGAAAATCTTTTCAATTCCCACAGACGGTGCCAAACTGATGATGCACAAAATGGACTTTATACAAACACCAATCAAGTAATTATAAAAGTGGTAATTAAAGTAAGAAATAAGACAAGTATTAAAGTGGTTCGGTCAAGTTAACCTAGTCCACTGTTGAATGGTTATAGTCGCCTGACACTTTAAATTGGGAACTGCATCACCATTAACGTACTTACAATTGCATCCAGAAAAGCAGAGGGACGGAGCAAAGTAGTATAGAAAAGCAGAGGGACGGCGACGGTGAAGAGAGGGATAGCGACGGTGAAGAAAGGGATGGCGATATACTTGCTGGCGATGGCGAGGAAGAAAGCAACAAAATCCAGATTTCAGATCTGGCCTGGAGACTGGAGAGGGCTAGGGCAAAATACTGTTATTTAAGTTTTCACTTCAGCGAGATTTTGTAAAGCTTCGTGTTTTTCTTGATAGACAACATTTTTTAAAAAAAACGTTATCTAGTTAACACCAAAAAATACCCTTTTAACGTTTTTGCATATATATCTACAACGTTTTTTTTAAAAACGTTGTAAAAAAAAATACCACAACGTTTTTATAAAAAACGTTGTGGTTTAAGTGTTGTCTATTTGGTACTTTGTACTGGTGAGCATAAGCTTTTAGATACAAGAGTTAGTTGTCCCCCTTTCAGTGATGGTAAGGCGTTCTATTTACAGCGACCGTGACCGTTTTGGGACGAGCACGTAACCACTGCCTTAGTGAAGCTCCCAACCTCCTCCTAACGTGCAAGATGGTTGATGTGCTCTCCATGAGATCCGGGGACGAGACTTAGCCACTTCTTTCATGACATGGGCGTGCTCAATTAACCTCTGGACCACATTTGTAGGGCTCGCCAGATTTCTTGAACTTGGACCTACAATATGGGCTTATGAGATGGGCTGGAGTACGAGGTTTATTGTAAGACCCCAACTTATTAATGAAATTGAATTTTCTCTATTTATTATTTTGAAATAGTAAGGGTTGATTTGATTAATGTGGTTAGTTATGGGTAAAATGCTAAATATTTCAAATAAGCAAGTGGTTATAAAATATTCATTGTCATTTGGGAATATTATTTTGATCGTGGAATATTCTCGCACGTTGGGAATATTCAGACGATGCGGCAATGACCTTGTGTAAATACATAACTGAAAGCGATTAGATGAAAAAAAATGACAAATATAAGTTATTTATAAATAATCTGCAGTAGTTATTACAGTTATTATCTTGTTGGAATACCCGGTGGTTAAAACACGTGAGAAGCATACCAGTATTGCACCAATTATTGATTATTACGTAAGAAGGCACTACTCAATAATTGTTAAAGAATTATCGCTCAATATTTTATCGATTCAATAATTGCTACGTTGATATTTTATATTGTTGTTGTTTCAATAATTATCACTACACAAGATTTTCCATTATCGGATCAATAATTCATATTATTTGAATAATATTATTAGATAACATTATTGGCAATGTCTAGAAAGTTCGCATACAGGAAAGGTTTGGTCACCTAATTACGCCAAAGAAGGAGAAATCCTTATCGAAAGCCCTCTTTCCTAAGAAACGGCTGGTTGCCAAGATTGTGATTTTGTAATATTATTTGTGAATAATTAATTATTGATTTATATGATAAGGAAAATATTCATTTTATGTGGATATAGATGGAGAAAATTTTTAATGTGACAATTGTTGAAAATTAATATTTTATCTTTTTCTGATAAAATAATTCATTTAAATATATTATTATATTGGTGATATGTTTTACAATGAATGTGGGATATATGAGTATATGAGGAGGAAGAGTATTTTTGTTACAAAAATTGTTTAAAACATGTTAAACATGTTTGTGGGCCCATTTCTTGACTGAAATTTGATTATAGCCTGTAAAATCGTCCGTTTGTGGATTTCGGTCAACTTCGGCTTGGAATTTGGAAAAACTTAAACTTACAAAGTTGTAGATAATAAAATTTCCTATAGAAAAGACATAAGGTTTGAATTTTTCTGACAAAAGGGCTATTTATTATGAATTATTAAAGTTCCAAATTAATTGATTATTATTTTTTGGAGTTTTAAATGACTTTTATATGAAAAACGTTTTTGGCAAGTTTGGCACATGTGTGGCTGATATTTTGGATCAATGAAGGTGTGCGTAAGAATTTATAATATATATATTAATATTTTATTAAATTTTCTGTTTTGGTGTTCTAAGCAATTTCCTATAAATAGGGTGCTTAAGTTAGAATTAAAATCACAATTTAAATTGAAATCTCTCTCTATATTATCGAGCGTATTCTTGTGAGTATTTTGATACTTTGAGTGTTGTTATACGGTGCAAGTTTTCTTCAGACTATATTCAGATTCCAAATGTAAGTACCATCTTTTCGAGGTAAGGAATATTATTTTTTTAAATGATATTATTTCTTCTAATATCATTATCTTTGGAATATTGGTAAGATTTTCTTGTGAAATTCTTATCTTTTAGTGGTTTGGATTCTTATTCACGTGATACTGGTCTTATTCACGATACTAAGACTATTCACTGAAAAATTAAATTTTTATTTTTTTGTCAAAATATCTATTATGGATACTAGCTTTTGATTGTATCCATGTTTTTTGATCATTCTTGAATTTTACTTCACTATGATTATTTATGAAGTATTTTTGAACTCGAATTGTTTAAAAGTATTTAATCCTTAATATTTGTTCTTTTTGTTTCATTAGATTCGCGTTTTTTTTAAAATATTTTTCATCATCCTCATCTCTAAATGATGGTATTATCGAATATCTTTGGCTGTAGTGCAAAGATGGTTGATTTTCTTATGAATATCTTTGGGCACCGTAGCAAAGATGAGCAGTGTTGAGATGAATATGATTAATGATGAATATCTTCTACCAGAAATGTAGCAAAAGATGAATATTTGATTCAAGATGTATATTGATTGATGTTCTGAGGATAAAATATTGATGATGGACTTTTTAAATTCATAGATAATAGTAGATTTCATTCTCTACGTAACTTCTTATGAATTATTATTTCATTGCGAATATTGATCTCAAACTTGTTATCTATCAGATTTTATCGATTTTTCCTCGTTGAAGACTAACGATAATTTGTTCTATATTATCTTAGTCATAATATTCTTTTACCTGGCCAGTTGAGCTCACCCTTTTTTTCTTTTTGTGTTCCATTTTTCTTCTCGAGAAGCGAGAATGTAGCGAAATCTTAGTCAAAATTATGGAATGGGGCCTAGAAAGTTGTTTAGTAATCCTCACTATTTTGTAAAATAATGTACCAATAATTATAATAAGGACTTATTTGGGTGTGAATATTGTACAGATGGCAATATTTATATTTAAACTCACGCTTTTATGTCAGATTAATAAAGTTGTAGTTATTTTTGTATAATACGTTATCGATTTAATTCAAAATGGGTGATGATATACTATTTCAAAAGGCGTCACATTTATGAGATGGACTAAATCTTTGGGCTAGACCCATTAATAATATTCAACTAAAGTAAATGTACCTAGCTAGAGAAATTACATGCAATCAAAAACTTTGGGTCGAGTGGTATGACCTAACCCATGTTAACTTATATACTCTCCGCTCCTAAAAAGATTGTTGTTTTTTAAGTAAGAATTTTTGCTCCAAAAAGATTGTCATTTTGAGTTTATCAATACACATTATTTGCTTTTTTTCTACTTTACCCTTATTTAAAGTTTTTCTTCTATTTAAAGTTTTCTTCCTTCCCAACGATTCTTATTCAATTTAACGCTATAATCCAAGTAGTAATTTGGTTGAATAAGAAGTTAATTAGTTGAATTGAATAAGAAACATTAGAGAGGAATAATAATTGGTTGAGAACAATTAATAAGGGTAGTATAAGATTTTCAGTGATTAATTATATTTTTTAATCTGTTTGCATTAATCTTAAACGACAATCTTTTAAAAAAGGTATTATGAGGTTGAAGTTCAATCCTTGGCTGTGACCAAGAAGGGTGTGTGTCAAATTAGTAGCAAAAAAAAAAAAAAAAAAAGAAATTACTTGTCTACTTAATTTCATGGAAGTTGCGTTAGTTGTCTACTTTTGCAAAGTTTTTCAAATTGAGAGAGACATTTCAACCACTCCATTAAATATGTTTTATGAAGAAAAGTTGACCGAGACTTGGCACTTTGATTCAAGCCAGCTCCTCCACATCTAATAAAACATTTGATAACCATAATAAATTCTATACACAGAACCTAGATCATCTTCTCATTTCATCCTTTCCTTTTTTTTTTCTTCAAATCCTATTTTCATGGCCGGTACAAGCAAACAAACTGATTCTTCTTGTTTCCCATCTTCATCCTCATTTAAATTCTGGGACGTTTTTTTGAGTTTTGGAGGTAAAGATACACGAAGAAGCTTTATTGGTCATCTATATTCTGCTTTAGATCAGGTAGGAATACGAACCTTCAAAGATGAACCTGGACTGGAAAGGGGAGAACAAATCGCACCACAATTGATAAAAGCAATCCATGATTCGAAGATGAGCATCGTTGTTTTCTCGAAAAATTATGCTTCTTCAAAATGGTGTCTTAATGAGCTTGCAGAGATCCTCGAATGCGAGCGAACAAAGGGACAGATCGTACTTCCTGTGTTTTACGATGTTGATCCATTAAATGTACGTCACCAAACTGAGAGTTATGCAGAAGCTTTTGAAAAACATAAAATACGTCATGCAGAAAAGGTAGAGACATGGAGAGCTGCACTAACCACAACTGCAAATATATCAGGATATGATCTAAAAAACGATGCAAATGGGTAACTTCTATATTTCCTTCTTCTTTTTTCCCCTATCTAAATTTAGTTATTTGATGAATAAAAGGAATGATTGTATTGTTGTTCCTCGTATGAAAATTTCCACTTTGTTGGTTTTATTACAAAAAGCTTTTGAAAGTGTAAAAGTAATATTCAGGAAGCTGTTGATGTAGTAACCGGTACTGCAAAGTTGGCAATCATTTTCTTTGATGATTTAATAAAGTAGAATTATTGGTTAATAGATGCCTGCACTTTACACACTGGTGGTTGTTGGATTTGCTTGAAGCTGGGCCTCCAGAAATTATGAATTTGTCTTCTAAAATAGGAGTTCAAGTCACATTTGAAAATTCTGCATTCATATATATATAGAGAGAGAGAGAGAGTTATATCAAATATACATTAAATGTGTATTACAACACAGAAAAATTACTTTGCGGATTTTTTGGGCTATGGAAACTATATATATTGGGACTTTATATATTAGTTTTTTTAGATGAAGATAACTTTTAGTGATAATCTTGTTAACAATATGTCATATTTACGATGGTGAGACTTATAATTCTATCCAATATTATATCCAACATTTGTATTTATACATGCATAATTGTAATTCGGTTGCAATACGTAATAAAACCTAATGAAATTATGTGTTTAACTTCCCAAATCAAAATTGGTGTAAAATTGGCAGGCATGAAGCAGATTTCATCCAAAAAATTGTCAATGATGTTCTAATGAAATTATGCCCCAAAAACTTGAATGTTACTGACCATCAAGTTGGCATCGATTCTCGTGTCAAGGAAATATGTCAAAAACTAAGCATTGGGTCGAATGATGTTCGTTTCATTGGGATATATGGGATGCCCGGAATCGGCAAAACTACAATTGTCAAAGCTCTCTATAATAAAATTTACAAGAAATTTGAAGGTAGTTGCTTTCTTGAAAATGTTAGAGAAACTTTCGAGGAACCCCGTGGTCTACATTATTTACTAGAGCAACTTATTTTTCAACTTGTGAAAATAAAAGATTTTAAGGTTACCAGTGTTGATACAGGAATAAGTTTTGTGAAACAAAGATTTCGTTCAAAAAAAGTCCTCATAGTTCTTGATGATTTAGACGAAATAAAACAATTGGAATCATTAGCAGGAAATTGGAACTGGTTTGGTCCAGGAAGTAGAATCATCGTCACGACAAGAGATTCTCGTCTACTAGTTGAATTTCAAGTAGATTTGAGGCACGAGGTGAAGGAATTGGAGGACGACGAGTCTTTGGAGCTCTTCAGATGGCATGCCTTTAGAAATACAACCCCCTTAAAAAACAATTTGATGGAGCTTTCAAAAAATATTGTAAGCTACGTTGGAGGGCTTCCATTAGCTCTTGAAGTTTTGGGTTCAAGTTTGTTCGAGAGAACCATGGTAGAGTGGGAAAGTGTCTATCGGAAAATGAAAGAAATTCCCCACAAGCATATTCAGAAAAAACTTAGAATAAGCTATGATGCACTTGATGATGATAAAATGCAGGACATCTTCCTCGATATTGCATGCTTTTTCATTGGAATGGACAAAGACGATGCTATCATGATTTTAGATGCTTGTGGTTTGTACCCAGAAATTGGAATTAACATTTTAAGGGAAAGATGTTTACTAACAATTGACTGGAAAAACAAGCTGAGGATGCATAATCTAATTCGAGATATGGGACGGGAAATTGTTCGCGAAGAATCCGTTAAGAATCCAAGAAAGCGTAGTCGATTGTGGTTTCATGAGGATGCATATGATGTTCTCAAAAATTTCAAGGTACAAGACTAACACTTTCTCTTTTGACTATTCCAAAAAATCTACTACTCAAAAAATTAGTTTCATATCGTTTATCTTGCACACACACTCTTGTAAATATTATGGAAGTTATGTATTTTGGCAAAAGGGAAGAAATTTATTTATTGAATTATAGATCTTCATCTTATCTAAAGATTTCCATAAAGCATTTCCCAAAAAAATACAGAACTCCATCATGATATATTCACCTGCCAATGACCCTTACGCTAACTTGATATATTCACCCGTTCACCCTTACTTCTGATATATATGGAGCTACAAAATCCATCTGTCCTTTCGCTTAGATCTAATTCCTCCATTAATTGGCTGCACACTTTTTTATCGCCAAGTGAAATACTTCCTCAATTCTGAATACCCCATTTGAAAAAGTTAATCTCAATTCTCTCATAAGCTCCTAAGCTCTTTTGACTTCATTATGATTATAATTGACGGTATCTTCTCCTTTTATTAGGGACATGAAAACATTGAAAACATTGAAGGTATCAGCCTAGTCATGCCCATGCAAGAGGAAGCAGATATAAGTGCCAGCGCATTTCATAGCTTTCCAAACTTGAGATTGCTTCAGATTAGCAATGTGAATCTCACTGGAAGCTTTGAAAATTTATTTGAAGAATTAAGGTGGTTTTGTTGGTATGATAGCTCTTTGGATTGTTTACCTTCAAGTTTTCAAGCACCAAAACTAGTTTTCCTTGACATGCAACACAGCAAAGTCAAGATACTGTGGGAAGGCACCAAGGTATGTATCTTTCTCATCATAATAGAACATAGTTTCTTTAGTTCAGTAGTTTATGAAAAATATGCAGATATATAATCTAATTCCACATTTTTTTTTATTCTCTTAAACAGCAATTACAGAGCTTGAAAATCCTAAATGCTAGTGGTTCTCGTTTCCTCAAAACCACCCCTGATTTCAAAGGATTGGAAAGCCTTGAGAAATTATTACTTAAAAGATGTTCAAGTTTGTCGCGGATTCATCCATCGATTGGGCTTTTGCATAAGTTGGTTCACTTGGATTTGCATAGATGCGACAATTTGAATCAATTGCCTGAGCAATTGAGGAACATGGGATGCTTAAGGAATCTTGATGTAAGTTGGTCAAGTATTGAACAATTACCGGATTCCATCGGACATCTAGGTAAGTTGGAGGCGTTGAGTTTGGCTGGTTGTAAGAAACTTAGAAACCTTCCAAGTAGCATTTGCGATCTAACTTCACTCACGTATCTTGATCTAAGTTACTGCTTATACCGTGAAAGCTTGCCTGAGAATTTGGGAAATCTAACTTCACTCATGCATCTTCATCTATGTAGAACCAATATTATGCAATTGCCAGATTCCATCGGATGTTTAACAAGCTTAAAACACTTGAATGTGAGCTTCTGCTTTAGTCTTCAGTCACTACCAGAACTTCCTCCCAATCTAGAACATCTATTAGCACGTGGTTGTACATCACTGGATAAATTACCAAATCTGTCAAGGATGAATAAATTGAAAAAGCTTGATTTTAGCAAGTGCAGTAGTCTTCAGTCACTACCACAACTTCCTCCCAATCTAAAAGAGCTATTAGCACGTGGTTGTACATCACTGGATAAATTACCAAATCTGTCAAGGATGAATAAATTGAAAACGCTTGATTTTAGCAAGTGCAGTAGTCTTCAGTCACTACCGGAACTTCCTCCTTGATCTAGAACTTCCTGGTTAGTATTGAATCACCCCAGAGCTTCCTCCTGATAATTGAAGAGCTATTAGCACTTCTTCATCACTGGTTGTTAGAATCAGGTTGATAAATTGCACAAATTCTGTCAAGGATGAATAAATTGAAAACGCTTGATTTTAGCAAGTGCAGTAGTCTTCAGTCCTTCCGGAACTTCCTTGTCATCTCGATTATCTAAAGGCAAGCGGTTGCAAGTCACTACAAAAATTGCCAGATCTATCAAATTTAACGAACCTGCGCACATTAATTCTCACAGATTGTAGCGATTTGATATCAAATTTCATATGGAGTTGCCTGCAAGTAAGGGTTTTCCTTTTTCTTTTTCTTTTCTTTTTTTGTTGTAATTTTCCTCTTTTTCTTACATTGTTCTTTGTGTAACAGGATGGCTCTGGACTTGATGGTTGTGATGTTTACCTCCCGAGCAGGGTGATTCAAGATAGGTTCTGTCATCACAAAAGAACGGGATCTTCAATCTCATTTCAGCTGCCGGGGGATGTTAAAAGTATGGCTTTCTGGGTTGTTTTTGGAGGCAAACTTTACTCTCGGATTGAAGCTGTCATCACTAATGAAACAGATGGCACTCAATTCAAGCATTGGATCTCTGTAAAGACCACTGGAGTTCATTCATGGGTGAGATATATAGGAAAACCAATCTCAATGAAAAGTGGAGACAGAATTGAGGTCTCCTTCGGAGGAAGATTTGAGTATGTGACTGTGGAGATGTGTGGGGTTCATCTTGACTGCAAGAGAGTCCGTGATGTCGATGTCGTAGAACCACTATGTCCCTTTAAAAGGTTGAAACACTTAGCATAGGTATAGTACCCTTTAAATTTTTACTTGACTATCTTGAATCAGAGATGTCAATATTTGGCCAAACTGTTTATGCATGAGATGTTATAGTACCCTTGTTTTCTACAATGTTTGCAACTTTTAAGGTTTTCTAGTTGCTACCCTGCCAACATGAAGGTATGAGCATTATTGCATTATCTTATGTTTCTTCATCACAAGAATCTAACCCATTGCCGGATATGCCATCATCCTCATCGCTTTCTGATAAATCTTCACCTGCAGAATCATCAGTATCCATCCCTGAAATTCCTGGGGCAAATCTACCACGAGTTGAATCAAGATGCCCTTTTTCTATCATTTCAACTTTCAATGGCTTTACAGGGCCTTTTTTTACTTGAACTGTCTAGGATTGTGCGCGAATCCGATTACTTGGATCGCCATAAAGTGTAATGTGTCTGTAATATAATTGTAGTTTCTTCTCGGCAATGTCAAGAAGTGTCTCACAGTTTCGACTAAGATTTTTCTAGTGCCTGGAAATAGATAACAGAGAAATATAAACAACAGAAATTATTTTTCCTTTATTCTTTGTGTAAATGTTGACGTTAAGAAAGATATGTGAAGATGGTAAAATAATATTACTCCCTCCATTCCACAAAAAAGTCTCATTTGCCAACTTTTTGGTTCCACAAAAAGAAACCACTTTTTAGTGTTAGTAGTATAAAATGACAATATCCTCAAGTTTGTTATCGTAATTTCATTATCACACCATACAATTAAATAACACTAATTTTTTTTAAGAGTATACAAAGGAATAATAATATATCATTAATATTCATAAATTTTTTAAATGGAAATGGAGAGAGTATTTCCTTTAAAATTAGTCTCAATAAAGATGAGTGGTAAATGGTAATAGTAAGAAGAAAGCTAGACAAGCAAAGTCCTTGACCACTAAAACTTTTGATATAGGTAGGATAACTAACTATAGCTAAAAGGTAAAAGAATCCTAGCCTAGGCTTGGGATCAAATGCAAACCTCTAAGGACATTAACAAGTGAAGAATTTCAAGTGGAAGCTAGGGAAAAAGAGAGATCAAATTATGACAGCATTTGAAGTAGTATTTACTTTTCCCAAACAAGTGTTGATAATGAAAAGATCGAGAATTAATATTTTTCATGATAAGTTTCATCTCACATAAATAGTATATGGATCCCACACTCATGTGAGAGACCTTGTGAAAATATCAATTCCCTAATGAAAACTGTATTGTGAGGAATACAGTTAGTGGAAACACTCCCATGAACTTTGATTAAAAGAATCTAGAAACCATCTACTGTCTTTCTCTTGCATACAAAAGTTCCAAACCCCTCCCCATTCCTTCCATATTTGGTACCAGAACCGTTCGTCTTTTGAGTGATATGAAGTTAAGAGTACTGAATTTTTAACAAGCATAAAGGGGCTGCTCTGGTGCGTCTTTTGACCAAAGTAGTAGGCTCTGGCAGAAATGCAAAAGAACAGAAAATATTTCACCGCACATAGGGTAATTATGGAAATAATATAACGGGCCTCTTTTGTTTTTATTAAAGTAAAAAAAATATTTTAGGTAGAGTTTTGTTTAGACTTGAGAGGATTAAATGACTAATGAAAAAAAGAAAATCAGATATTTGAAAACATTAAATGTTGAGGAACGTACCCTTTTCTTGGAGAGTGTGTCATTTGGTGATAACTTTTGGCCGCACATAATCCTTTCCTCTATAAAAGATTATGGTGTCATCTCCAATTATGTGAATAGGGAATTTGCCACTCATTCTGGCAATTTCATTTGTGTACTCCTGTATTTGACCAGGTTTACAAGGCTTGCAGATGACTTTAACTATTTCATGTTTCCTCCAATGCATATGCATATTAAGAATAACACCTCCAAATATTCCTCTCCACCCAACGGGTACATAATCAGAACGTTTCTGAGCCATTCATGTAAAAATGTTCTTCGCCAGTCGGTTCATGTGGCTTCACCAAATGGCCCTGAAGTTTAGGAACTTCGTACCCTTTCGATCTTTCAAGCAGCAAACCCTCCTTAATTTTAGCCTGAATTGCACAAAATTACGAGCAAGGAGTTGCTCTTGTAAATTCACTATGTTAAATCTTAAATAATAAAATAATATAATGCAATCTAGAATAAAGTTTTCAGTTGCAAAAGATAAATAAAAGATATAGAAGATCACAACAGTAAAAGGGGGAGGGTTGGGGGAAGAGAGCGAACTAAATGGGAGACCTAGAAAACAAACCATTACAGAATTGATTCTGACAGTCAACAACTATAACCATCTGCGTGATCATCCATAAGTTAGCTTTCAAGTTTCAAGAAAAATACATTTAGCTAAAATACTAATTTAATAAGTTCTTTTAGCTAACCCCACAAGATGGCAGGAAGAATCATTCAACCCTCTATAAAGATAGTTGAAAAGAGACAAACGAAACTAAATTGCCCTTAGAAATAACTGAAATAGAGACAATAAATAAATAAATTTGTTAGAATTATAATATATGACAGGAACAAAATGCTCGCGAGAGAGGCCAATGCCAACAATAAAAACAAGCAAGAAAGACTATCTATCTGAGTTGTATAGCACCTAGCCCCCCCCCTCTTGTATACAGTCTCACTTCTCTTTTCTTTTTATTTTTGCTTTGATAGGAAATTTTGTCCTGAGGACTAGAACCAGTGACCTAGAGGTTATTCCTCAAGGCCTCTGCAATTTCTCCCACCCCTAATGTCTTTGTCATTTGATCCAATAATACTGTACAGAAATCCTATGAGAGCTGGGCACCTTGCCTGGCCAAACTGTTTTTGCATGAGATGTTATAGTACCCTTGTTTTCTACAATGTTTGCAACTTTTAAGGTTTTCTAGTTGCTATCCTGCCAACATGAAGGTAAGAGCATTATTGCATTATCTTATGTTTCTTCATCACAAGAATCTAACCCATTGCCGGATATGCCATCATCCTCATCGCTTTCTGATAAATCTTCACCTGCAGAATCATCAGTATCCATCCCTGAAATTCCTGGAAAATCTACCACGAGTTGAATCAAGATGCCCTTTTTCTATCATTTCAACTTTCAATGGCTTTACAGGGCCTTTTTTTACTTGAACTGTCTAGGATTGTGACGGGAATCCGATTACTTGGATCGCCGTAAAGTGCAATGTGTCTGTAATATAATTGTAGTTCCTTCTCGGCAATGTCAATGAAGTGTCTCACAGTTTCGACTTGGATTTTTCTAGTGCCTGGAAATAGATAACAGAGAAATATAAATAACAGAGGTTATTTTTCCTTTATTCTTTGTGTAAATGTTGACATTAAGAAAGATATGTGAAGATGGACAATTTCAGTACAATAATATTACTCCCTCCGTTCCACAAAAAAGTCTCATTTGCCAACATTTGGAAATAATATAACGGACCTCTTTTGTTTTTATTAATGTAAAAAAAAAATATTTTAGGTAGAATTTTGTTTAGGTTTGAGAGGATTAAATGACTATTGGAAAAAAAGAAAATCAGACATTAATTTGAAAACATTAAATGTTGAGGAACGTACCCTTTTCTTGGAGAGTGTGTCAATTGGTGATAACTTTTGGCCGCACATAATCCTTTCCTCTATAAAAGATTATGGTGTCATCTCCAATTATGTGAATAGGGATTTTGCCACTCATTCTGGCAATTTGACCAGGTTTACAAGGCTTGCAGATGACTTTGACTGTTTCATGCTTCCTCCAATGCATATGCATATTAAGAATAACACCTCCAAATATTCCTCTCCGCCATAATTTGAACGTTTTTGAGTCATTCATGTAAAAATGTTCTTCGCCAGTCGGTTCATGCGGCTTCACCAAAGGGCCCTGAAGTTTAGGAACTTCGTACCCTTTCGATCTTTCAAGCAGCAAACCCTCCTTAATTTTAGCCTGAATTGCACAAATTACAAGCAAGGGAGTTGCTCTTGTAAATTCACTACATTAAATCTTAAATAATAAAATAATATAATAAAGATTTCAGTTGCAAAAGATAAATAAAAGATATAGAAGATCACAACAGTAAAAGGGGGACGGTTGGGGGAAGAGAGCAAACTAAATGGGAGACCTAGAAAACAAACCATTACAGAATTGATTCTGACAGTCAACAACTATAACCATCTGCGTGATCATCCATAAGTTAGCTTTCAAGTTTCAAGAAAATTACATTTAGCTAAAATACTAATTTAATAAGTTCTTTTAGCTAACCCCACAAGATGGCAAGAAGAATCATTCAACCCTTTATAAAGATAGTTGAAAAGAGACAAACGAAACTAAATTGCCCTTAGAAATAACTGAATTAGAGACAATAAATAAATAAATTTGTTAGAATTATAATATATGACAGGAACAAAATGCTCGCGAGAGAGGCCAATGCCAACAATAAAAACCAGCAAGAAAGACTATCTATCTGAGTTGTATAACACCTACCCCCCTTCTTCTATACAGTCTCACTTCTCTTCTTTTCAATTTATTTTTGTTTTGATAGGAAATTTTGTCATGAGGACTGGAACCAGTGACCTAGAGGTTATTCCTCAAGGCCTCTGCAATTTCTCCCACCCCTAATGTCTTTGTCATTTGATCCAATAATACTGTACAGAAATCCCATGAGAGATGGGCACCTCTACTACTCTACATGAGTGAAAACATATTAGTATTAACTTTGAAGACCAGCTAAGTATCATAAATATCTCAATTACAAACAAACAAAAAAAAAAAAAAAAAAGAAAAATCTCATATAAACATTTGGATTCACCCTTAAAGTGACCGCAAAGATCAAGAATTCTGCACAACAGACATCTATAAAGTATACACATTCCCTTTTAGTTGATCGGGAGAAAAAAATCACAATTTTATTCATAACATATTCACATCACCCTCTTCGTCCAAAGTTGTAAAGGGGCAGTTACTGATTAACACTGCTCCTGTATACACTATTAATGTATCAAATTTAAACTCATTTTTTTATGCTATTGAAATATTCAAAGAACTTCAGTCAAGCAACTAAATTTATTGGACAATCAATAAAAACACATTTTTCTTATCAAGAAAAATACTTGATTAAGTTCTCACCTTTTCAAGCTTGTACTTAATTATTTCCTCAGCATTTGCAAATCTATGCCTCCCTTTCTTTGTTTGACCCTGAGTCATCGTACGTCTTGGGTCTCTCTTATTATCTCTTATTAGCTGGTTTTCTCTTCTGTTTCTCCTTCTTCCTCTTAAGTTTCAATCTTTTCTTGGTCAGTCACTTCTCCTTCTTTGCAGGGTCAATTTCTTGTGTTTCGAATATGGGGTTTCGTTGAGATATCACAAGATTAACTGAAGCATGACTGAATTTCTTGAAAACCCATAAAGGGTTTGACTGATTGAGTACATTTAGAGGTCTCAAAGGGGAAGATTTTGGTCCTGGGTGGTGGAGAATTGACCTGGAACTAAAACAAGTTGAAAAATATGGGGAATTGGGAAGAAGGGAATTTTAGTGTTAAAGAAGATGTCTATGAAACAAAGAAGAAGAGAGGAAGTTATTTTCTGTTTACTGTAACTGTGACACCTTAGTCAAGTATTAGAATTCTGATTTTAGTTATGGTTAAACAAAGTTGACAGAGCTGCATGATAGGTTTCTGGAGTTGTGTAATTACTGTACCATTTTAGACATCTTCACTAATTTATGCAATAATTTTCACCTTTTATTTTTATATTTACTTAATTTTTAAGAAATAAAATTTTCTTCAACTCCATCCCAAAAAAGGAGAAATAAACAGCGCGTCCAGTTTAATACTTTTTTATTTACAAATAAAATTTTAAATTCTTGTATCGCTTTGATTGCTGCTCATGGCTTGTTCTTAAGAGTTGAGAATGTGTTCTTGTATTTTTAATTGTAATTAGTTGGGACTGATGTTCAATTTTCTTTTGCTTTCCATCAGCTTGCAAAGAAAGGAGAACAGTTTTTAGAGCTTCCATATGTTGTAAAAGGATTGGATGTTTCTTTCAGTGGAATATTAAGTTACATTGAAACCACCGCTGAAGAAAAGCTCAAAAATAAGGCTGAATGGCACTTCTGTCCATTCAAGTTGCCATCGTTCTTAAAGTTTATTTTTCGTCAATTAGGTCTTTAAAGTGACATTTTTTGGCGTTTCCGTTCCTTCTACCGATTTGACCCCAACCTGACTCATTTTAACCAAACCCGACACAATTTGACCTAACCCCAATTTTTAATATTTTAAAATAAAATATTATTTTTAAAATAATAATTATATTTAATAATTATAATTAAATATAATTATTATCATATTTATCATTTATTACTAGTTTAAATCATATGGTCTAGAATAGTTTATGTTAGGGTCAGGATTTAATGTTACAAGGGTTTTATGACTTTTATTTTCTTATAAATATTTGGGACGACATTTTTGCAAGGGACTTTTGATCATTGCTGATATTATTGTCTTGATTAGTGAAGCAAATATCGTTACAGAAAATTTAGAAGAGAAAAAAAATTCTTATCCAGCAATTTATCTTAATACATATGCATGATGATATTACAAAGAATGCTCTGGATCAAAATAAAGCTAAAATACTTGCTTTTCAGGCTATCTATTATGCGAAAGCTCCATTTCTAAGGGTTCAAATTCTTTGAAGATTGTTGACTACTTGAAGCTTCTTTGACAACTGGTCAGTATGCTCTTCATCAACCTCTTTCACAAACGCAATTAACTGATCTTCATATACTGCACATAACCTTCTCTTATTTCGTAGCTCTGCAGTTAACTCCTGAATTTTCTTATCCTTGTCATCCTACAAAGATAAATACACAAATTACATTACGTTATCAAATCTGTTATTGTTAAGAGATATATTTGAATACTAGTGATTATCAGAGATGTAGATGTAGATTGTAAAGAATTCAGTGGAACTGGAAGTGATCAGGTGATTAGCTACTGGAGCAGTGAAGTGTGAATGTAAGTAATGTTCAAAGAAAACAGAGAATTAACAGAGAAGGAGGATATCAGGAGAAAGGAGAGAAGATAACAGAAGAAAGGAGAAGGAAAACAGAATTATCATTCATCAAAAGCATCCCCAATTACACGATGAAGTCACACTATAAAGACCTGCCTCACCAGCTCAGCAACAGCATTTAACAGACCAAAATAGAAATAAGAAGGAAAGACTAAATTACCCTTAACAATACTAAGCCCAATCTACCCTTGACTAAACAAACCAAAAGACAATTAAATCCCTCCACTGCCATCAGCTGGAATCAGTTGGAAATTAACTCCCTTAAGGCATTTATTACTACTCAAGCTTAAACTAAACCAGCTAAACCTTACAATTCTCTCTCCAATAAAAGCCACCTTGTCCTCAAGGTTGGAAATGTGGAAACCTCTGATGAAGCTGCTCCCAGTCTTCCCATGTAGGTAGGGTGTTGGACCACTGCACTAGGACCTCTGCTGCTACAACATTATTTTTCTTCACCATTTTCCTGTCTAACACAGCCACAGGTACTCCTAATAGCTGTCCCTGAATACTAACTTCAGGAAGAGTGGGAGAACTGGAGCAATGAAGTCCAATTTCTTTTTTAACAAGGAGACATGGAATACAGGATGGATTCTTGCATCAGTAGGCAAGTGAAGCTTATAAGCTACTTGCCCAATTTTCTCTATCACAGGATAAGGCCCGTAGTATTTAGGAGATAATTTTCCATATATAGTCTGAGATAAGGTAGTCTGCTGGTAGGGTTTGATTTTCAAATACACCAAATCACCTTCCATGAAAGACCTCTCACTTCTGGATTTATCAGCATACTGTTTAATGCGAGACTGAGCAGCTATAAGATTCTTTTTAAGTAATTGCAGATGATTGGCTCTCTCCTGATAGAAACTTCTGGTAGTAGGATCATGTACCCTACCAAATTGATGGAAATTCAAGTAGGGAGGTTTGTAGCCATATAGGGCTTCAAATGGGGTTGTCTTTAGTCCACAGTGGTAGTGTGTGTTGTACCACCACTCTGCCAAAGGAATCCACCTAGTACATCCAGTTGGCTTTTGTGCAACCATACACCTCAAATAACATTCCAAAGTCTGGTTCAATCTCTCAGTTTGGCCATCACTTTGAGGGTGGTAAGCTAAACTTAGGTGTAACTTAGTGCTTATCAGCTTGAAAAGGGACTGCCAAAACAGGCTTACAAAAAGTTTATCTCTATCTGAAACAATGGTAGATGGAAATCCATGTAACTTATAGACCTGGGCAATGTACACTTGGGCTATATCAGTGGCTGTGAAAGGGTGTTTTAGAGGTATGAAATGGCCATATTTAGTTAGCCTATCTACTATTACCCAGATGGTAGTGAATCCATGTGAGTTAGGTAGATCTTCAATGAAGTTCATTCATATATCTTTCCAAGGAGCTTCAGGAATAGCAAGGGGCTGTAATAAACCAGGTGGTATAGTCTCATGTTTTTGTTTTTGACAAACATCACATTCTCTTACCATTTTGATAATGTCATTCCTCATGGTAGGCCAGAAAAAGAACTTGTTGATTCTCTCATAAGAACCTCTAATTCCATAATGTCCCCCTAAAGGTGAGTCATGGAACTCCTTAAGCAACCTGTTTCTGAAAACCAGATTTGGTCCAACTACCAATCTGTCTTGAAATTTGAGTTTTCCATTACTGAAAAAGTACCCAGGTAGGGACTGGGGATCAATTATCAGTTGAGCAATCATGTTCTTTAATCCTTCATTAACCTCCCAAGTCAATGCTAGTTCAGAAATCCAATGTGGTACCAGAGATAGCTGAACAATTATAATTAGTCTCTTCTGCTCCCAATGGCCTAGACAGACAGTCTGCAGCTACATTCTCTTTACCCTTCCTGTAGATGATTTCATAATCTAATCCCAATAATTTGGTTATCCATTTTTGTTGATTAGTTGTGGTCACCCTTTGATCAAGCAAGTATCTCAAACTTTGGTGGTCAGTTTTAATTAAGACTTTATTCCCCAACAAATAGTGTCTCCATTTCCCAACAGCATACACCACTGACATTAATTCCTTCTCATAAGTAGACCAACCAAGGTGTTTGGGAGCTATTACCTTGCTGAGATAAGCTATAGGCCTGCCCTGCTGCATAAGTACTGCACCCAACCCATAGTATGAGGCATCAACTTCCAACACAAAAGGTATACTACAGTTGGGCATAGCTAAAACTGGAGTCTTAGTCATAGTCTCTTTAAGAACCAAGAAAGCCTCTGTAGCTTTTTCATTCCACTGAAACCCATCTTTTCTTAGCAATTATGTTAATGGTCTGCTAATAGTGCCATAGTTTCTAATAAACCTCATGTAATAGCTTGTGAGACCCAGAAATCCCCTTAAGCTTTTGATATTTGTTGGCAAGGGCCATTTAACCATACACAATCTTTTCAGGATTAGTTACCACCCCATCTTGTGAAATAATATGCCCCAAATACTGAACCTGTTCAGTCCCAAACTTGCATTTACTCCTTTTAGCAAAAAGTTTATTATCTAGTAACAGTTGCAAAGTCATCTTGAGGTGCTTCAAGTGATCTTCATAAGTCTTACTATACACCAATATGTCGTCAAAAAAGACAAGAATAAATTTTCTGAGATGGGGCTTGAATACCTCATTCATGAGAGATTGGAAAGTTGCAGGAGCATTTGTGATGCCAAATGGCATGACCAAGAATTCAAAATGACCTGTGTGTGTTTTGAAAGCTGTTTTAGGGATGTCAGGTTGGTGCACCCTGATCTGATGATAACCAGATCTTAGGTCTAGCTTAGAAAACCACCTTGCCCCATGCAATTCATCCAACAGTTCATCAATTGCTGGGATTGGAAACCTGTCCTTTAACAGTTTGTTCATTGAGAGACCTGTAATCTACACACATCCTCCAAGAACCATCTTGCTTTTTAACCAGTAAGACAGGGAATGCATAAGGACTGTTACTTGGTTGAATGACCCCAGTATTCAGCATTTCATTCACCAATTTTTCTATTTCCTCCTTTTGCACAGGGGGTATCTGTAAGGCCTTAAACTTACTGGTTGACTACCCTCCTCAAGGTTTATATGATGGTTGTGTGACCTGTTAGATGGAAGGTGTTTAGGCTCCTGAAAAACTTTAGAGAATTGGTTCAGTAATACCTTCATTTGTTCATTCTGCTCCCTACCCTTCTTATCCTCAATTTCCTCCTTCAATCCCTCTGCTGCAGGCTTGTTACAATCCAAATTCTGCACCATACCAAACAGATAACCAAAATATCCATGAGTTGTGGCTTGTATAGTCCTTTTAAATTCCCCAGAATTCATAATATGAAGTGAAGGTGTCACTGCATCAGATTCCCCCTGTAACACCACTTCCCTCCCATTTCTGGAGATTGTTAATTGCAGCTGGCTGAAGTCAAATGTCACTGGATTGAAGCTCTTGAGCCACTGAACTCCCAAAACAGCATCTATACCTCCCAATGGCAGGATTCTGAAATCAGTAGTGAATTCTTCACCCTGAACTGTCCACTGGAAACCCTCACATTCCTGGTAACTACTCACCTTGAAGCCATCAGCCATAGACATAGTGACTAGTTTAGTATTCTGCAGTTTAGCTTTAACCCTTCTAGCAGCTTGGGGATCCAAAAAGTTATTAGTACTACCACTATCAATCAGAATTCTCATGATTCCACCATTAGCCATCCCCACAATCCTTGTAGTATTATTAACACTATGCCCTGACAAGGCATGAAGTGTTATATGTGCCTCTTGTTTTCCATCATCATTAGTAACCTCTGAAACTTCCACTTCACAACAGTCCATTTCCTTCACTTCCTCACACTCCTCAGAAGGTAACAACATGAATAATTGGGACTTCTTACATTGATGTCCAAAAGTGTAAGGCTCATCACATGCAAAACACAATCCCTTTTTCCTTTTCTCAGCCATTTGCTCTCTGGTCAAACCTCTGATGGGCAAGGACCTGCTAAGTTCCAGTTGATTTGCAGGTATTGTAGCATGATTAGTACCACTTGGATGGGCAAGTTTTGGAGAAGGAATAGTCACAGGTTTTTGATAACCCCCACCCATACTGAATTTATTTCCTTGCGTACTCCTTTTCAACCATGCCTCCAATTTTGCCTCCTCAACTCTAGATACTCGAATCAACTCCTTGAGATTGGTCACCTTAAACTCCTGAATTCCCAACCTTATTTCTTCAGGAAACAATCCATAAAGAAGGATTCATTTAGTGTGGAATTCCTCAATAATGTCCATCCTTTCAACTCTTCAAATTTCCTCCTGTATTCATCCACTGTACCATTCTGCTGCAGATTTTTAAGCTCACCAATAGGATTAGTTTGAGACTCAGGCCCAAACCTGGCCATGATCTCGTCTATGAAGCCACTCCATGTCATATCTACTCCTTCATGTACAAATCCAGCATACCATTCCTCAGCATCACCCTTCAAATTTAGTGTTGTTAGGTACAACTTTTGATCCTCAGCTACCACATGATGTGCAAACAACTTATTACACTTTCTAACCCATGACCTAGGGTTGGTTCCATCAAATTTAGGGAACTCAAATTTAATGGTTTTGAAAATATTGTTTCCAGCCTTATCATTACTACCTCCACCATCCAAGGGACCCAATATTGAACCAGATTGATGATTAGGATTACCTGAATTGTTTTAATCCACTGGTAACCTTAATGCTAGCAAAGCCTCAAACCCCTTCATCATCTACTGCATCTTTTGATCCATTTTCACATCGAAGTCCTGCTTGAGACCATCCATTTGTGCTCCAAAGTCCTGCTTAAGACTCACCACTGAATCCTGTAGCTGAGTTCTTAATTGCAGTAGAGATTCAGTGTGCTCCCCTATCTGTTCTTCCAAATTACTGAGGCATTGATTGTCGGTTGCCATGGAGGAGTCGGCTGGCTCTGATACCAAGTTGTAAGGGATTCAGTGGAACTGGAAGTGATCGGGTGATTAGCTACTGGAGCAGTGAAGTGTGAATGTAAGTAATGTTCAAAGAAAACAGAGAATTAACAGAGAAGGAGGATATCAGGAGAAAGGAGAGAAGATAACAGAAGAAAGGAGAAGGAAAACAGAATTATCATTCATCAAAAGCATCCCCAATTACACGATGAAGTCACACTATAAAGACCTGCCTCACTACCCTCACCAGCTCAGCAACAGCATTCAACAGACCAAAACAGAAATAAGAAGGAAAGACTAAGTTAGCCTTAACAATACTAAGCCCAATCTACCCTTGACTAAACAAACCAAAAGACAATTAAATCTCTCCACTGCCATCAGCTAGAATAAGTTGGAAATTAACTCCCTTAAGGCATTTATTACTAATCAAGCTTAAACTAAACCAGCTAAACCTTACATAGATGTGAGAACAAACATAAACACATGCAAGCACCAGCAAACGCAAGTTTACATCACATGTATTAATGCAGGAAATTGAGCATATGTAGGACTGTTTATGATCTCTTTATTGGTATGCCAGTGTCTGTGTGTAGTGTTGTGTTCATTACAGTTTAAGAATTAGCCTCGTCAGCGAGATGAATTGGTATTAGCATCTCAGGGCTAAGAGGTTAAGACGCACCAAATGCTGCTAATAGAACATAAAGATATTTAGAAATATTATAAAGAAATTTACAAGCAATGAGGCATAATGTGACCAAAAACATAGATTAAATTGTAAACAGGAGTCGCAATATAAATAGGGGCTGCATATTGGATTTGAATGCTCTAATATTTTATGTATTTTTTTTCTTTCTTTTTTTTGGTTTCAGATTGACGAATATACTTCTATGTGGATGTTGTTAAGGCCAAATTTTGTACGCCTGACGAAATCACCAAAACAGCAGGCCAAAATCGCGCTAACGATTGGTTGTATAATTGATTGTATTGTTGTGCAATCAAACTCACGAAATACATTCACATAAACATAAATAAAGAAATATAAAGTGTGAACACAAGATTTACGTGGAAACCCAATTGGAAAAAAACCACGGAGAGAGAGAGTAATCCACTATAATAATATTGGGAGTACAAGTTGATAATATGGAGAGTACAAGTTATGTATTTGTGTTGTATCTCTTGTGTTCTTGTATCTTGTGTCCTCCCCCAAATCCTAGCTTGTAGCCGTATATATAGAAGTCACCTCCATCCGCATCCAACTAGGAGAAGGACTCCTTTTGTAGAATCACCTTATAACTACTGAATCCAATTAGGAGTAAGAGTCCTAACTAAACCTCCTTATCCCACCAAATAAGGAAACACAATCCTATTTTAATAAGGACTCTCCACTGTCACAATAAATACATATGGGCCATCACCAGATCCGGACCATTAAATAGACTGGGTTGCACCATGGCTAGACCCAAATAATCACATCCCAACATTGCCCCCCCAGTCTCTTATTTATAAGGAACTTATAAATGAGAGAGTATACGAATTTATCCCAACAAAATGACCATATTTGTCAAAGATATAAAGAACCAACCTTATACCAACCGAACCAACCATATTACTACCGAAGATATAAAGAACCAACCTTATACCAACCGAACCAACCTTATCACTACCGAAGATAAAAAGAACCAACCTTATACCAACCGAATCAACCTTCTCACTACCGAAGATATAAAGAACCAACCTTATACCAACCGAACCAACCTTATCACTACCGAAGATATAAAGAACCAACCTTATACCAACCGAACCAACCTTATCACTACCGAAGATAAAAAGAATCAACCTTATTACTACCGAATATAGAGAACCAACCTTATACCAACCGAACCAACCTTATTACAACCGAAGATATAAAGAACCAACCTTATCACAACTGAATATAGAGAACCAACCTTATACCAACCGAACCAACCTTATCACAACTGAACACCAATTATAAAGTTCGTTCCGGGGAACTAAACGTATTCGTTCTAAAGAACTGTACAAATGTTTATTTTGACCGTTCGGGAGGACGTTGGTCCGTCCCAAAGGATATTGTCCGATCGAGAGGACGATGGTCCGTCCCGAAGGAAGTAATCCGTTCGGGAGAACGTTGGTCCGTCCCGAAGGATACCGACCGAGAGGACGATGGTCCGTCCCAAAAGATGTTTGACCGTTCGGGAGGACGTTGGTCCGTCTCAAAGGATATTGTCCGATCGAGAGGACGATAGTCCGTCCCGAATGAAGTAATCCGTTCGGGAGGACGTTGGTCCGTCCCGAAGGATATTGTCCGACCGAGAAGACGATGGTCCGTCCCAAAGGATGTTTGACCGTTCGGGAGGACGTTGGTCCGTCCCAAAGGATATTGTCCGATCGAGAGGAAGATGATCCGTCCCGAAGGAAGTTGTCCGTCAGTTCGTCCCGAAGGAAGTAATCCGTTTGGGATGGCGTTGGTCCGTCCCGAAGGATATTTGACCGTTCAGGAGGTCGTTGGTCCGTCCCAAAGGATAATGTCCGATCGAGAGGACGATGATCCGTCCCGAAGGAAGTAATCCGTTCGGGAGGACGTTGGTCCGTCTCGAAGGATATTGTCCAATCGAGAGGACGATGATCCGTCCCGAAGGAAGTTTGACCGTTCGGGAGATCAAAGCCTTCTCGAAGGACGTTTGTCCGACCTTATAACCCCTCCGACCTTATGCTGCCATAATATCCGTCCCGACCCCTGTGGGAGGCTTTGATCAGACTTTATATCGCCGATAGTATAAGCGGTACCAAGATATGATGAAATCGGTGGTTCAAGAGGAATCGCCAAAGAAATTGTCAAAGTGGTCCGAACCTAACTTCATCTGTTCCCATGTGGTCGACAGATGTTGATAGTGACGAATGACAGCGAAACCTTTTATTTAATAGGTGGAGGTGATTGCTCGCTTCCCTCTATTTGTGAAAATTAAGAGCCACGCATATTTTATCTGAGGCTTGTTATTCTCCCGACGATCAGTGTTGATGTCAACTGCTCGTTTTATTTTGCTGAAGCCGATGGGCTTGGATTGCCTTGGTTGGCTTCGAGAAGAATATAGAAGATGTTGTTGCTGACTCATAACGTGATAGGCCCACACGAATTATTGTCGCTTATGTGGCAACCCTTTTTAGAATGTTAGCAGCAATGCATCTTTTACTCACCTGAATCAATAATCAAAGTGATTAATGCTTTGATTTAATATATATAACATGAATACTATCTCCACCTTTTATGATAGAAACGATGTAACGTGTAAAGAAATAAATACTCGATTACAATCATACTTCAATTGCTATTAGCAGAGTACATATATACACACGTACAAGTATATATTTAATTTAATAAAAAAGAATCACTTATCCCATTCGGTGGATCGGTGATTTTAAATCGACACAAGTGTCTTGTTTCCCACAGACGGCGCCAATGTTAACGCCAAATTTTGTACGCCGATTTAAATCACCAAAACAAAGAAAGCTAAAATCGCTTAATCGGTTGGGTTGTATAATGATTGTATTGTCAGGCAATCAAACTCACGTAAATACATTCACATAAACATAAATAAAGAAATATAAAGTGTGAACACAAGATTTACGTGGAAACCCAATTAGGAAAAAACCACAGAGAGAGAGAGTAATCCACTATAATAATATTGGGAGTACAAGTTGATAATATGGAGAGTACAAGTTGTGTATTTGTGTTGTATCTCTTGTGTTCTTGTATCTTGTGTCCTCCCCCAAATCCTAGCTTGTCTGTATATATAGAAGTCACCTCCATCCGCATCCAACTAGGAGAAGGACTCCTTTTGTAGAATCACCTTATAACTACTGAATCCAATTAGGAGTAGGAGTCCTAACTAAACCTCCTTATCCCACCAAATAAGGAAACACAATTCTATTTTAATAAGGACTCTCCACTGTTACAATAAATACATATAGGTCATCACCAGATCCGGACCATTAAATAAATTGGGTTGCACCATGGCTAGACCCAAATAATCACATCCCAACAGATGTCTACTGTGATTTAATTGGTAACGTACATAAATTAATCTATTATTACCTTCATGATAATAATGCTTGGTAGTGTTACAAATATTCAGGAGAATAAGTTCCAATATCGTCTCCCAAAGAAGTCAAGCTGATTTTCGCCATTTCAAAGATCACATGATAATAATGGCTTGAAACATTCTCTAATGTCTTGCCATATTAAATGATATATTGGGCCTTTTTTAAAAAGCAGTATTAAGCATCCAGTGCATACAGTAATAAAGAAGGTTCCTGAGAGGTAGCCTAAAAGAATCATCACATTGCCAAGGGTTTAATTATCAACCTGAAGTATGTAGAGGAAATCAATAAAAGTGTCTAGACTCTAATACCCATTCCTGAAAATTCTCACTGATTCCACACTCCAATTATGTGGTTTAATTCGATACAAGACACAGGTCATTTAGGTAGTTTTATTTAACTTTTGAGGCTCTTTAGGATTCAAGTGACGCCGACATTTAATTTACTCATCTTCTTCCTTTCCTTGTTTTAGTACTTCTTATCAATGGATCAGATCTGTACATGTATACCTGATTTTCTAAATGTACTTTCGTTTTTGCCAATATCTTATCACTCTATCCAACACGCTTTAAGATTAGGAAACTAGGATATACAGTGTGATAAGAATCTCGATATATACACATATATTGGCCACTACATATGGAAACCAATAATCATGTCGACTTCATACAGCTGTTTCCTACTAAATAGTAATTAATGGTGTGGTAGCAACATCTTCTTTGAAAGAAATGAAAAAAGGTAGAGGAACACTATTTGTACTACAGATTGAACACATGTGAAATGAAAGGCATTTCTGAATTCAAAGTATTCTGCATAAACTGTATCAACTATTCACTAAATCAGCACAGAAAAAGTTAATTTTAAGACCAACTTTTGGCAAGGAGATAATATGTTTTTAGGATCATTGAAAAGGTACATAATAAATGAGCATCGGAAAAGTAGTAAAAGCAGACAAAACTCATACGAGCGATGGAATAACAGTTCTGAGCACAAATATAGGCACAATTTTTGAGGTAAATGGACAAGAAAAATGTTTCCACTGAGTTTTCTGATTTATTACAACTAACCGAGATAGTAACAAATTGAAAGATGGAAAAGATGCTCCTGTTAACAGTCGATGAAGTGAAGAAAACTTACCATAGCATAGCGAACTTCTCTGGAAGAAACTACGAGTGGATGGTTATGGTCCTTTACGAACTTTGTGACAACCCACTTTCCTGATTTTTCAGACTTTACCAGAATCATTGCTTTACAGCCTTCCCTTGTGCTCGGACGTGGCTTTCTAAGAGGCCCAAATTTACCTCGTATAGTAACACAATAACCCTCCTTATTGCATCCAAGTCTACGAGCAAGGATCCTCCCATCAACCTCTGATCGACGGCATGACATCACACGCATAACAAATCCTACTCGCCCAACATAATCATCATAGAATACCTTGGCAGCATCTTCAGACTCAAATTCCATGCCCACAAGTGGTTCACGAATTGAGCCACTTACATAACCAATCAACTCCCCTCCAGAACTCTCTACTGCAACAGCTCCCACATCCAATTCCACAGCAAAAATAAAGTGTTGTTTAATCTCTCAAACACATCAAAGGCTGCTCTTTATATAGCAACTGAACTAAATTACTTAAGAAAAATATATATACGCATACTATTTTAGATCTCTTGAAGGTCGAAAAATCCAGCCAATTTACCAAACAACTACTAACTATAAGCAGTGTTACACCTGCAGATCAGGGAGAAAAAAATAAAGAAAAAAGCAGTGTTACACCCTTAATCTGTTGGAGCAATAGTGACTAACAAATAGAATAAATGTAAATATAACACCAAGGAAAAATCAAGCCGAAATTTATATTCAACATGAAGCAAAACTTTTGTGCTTTTGTTATAGTGCTTTCGATGTTTTCACCACTATTCTAGTGCATGGATCTAACGACCGAACAGCCTCCAAGAACAGCAACAAAGTGCTAGTGTGCACCTACCAAACATTTCAAAATGATAAAAAGTATTTCTCTGTTTTACAAAATCAGTACAATCATGAGAGCTAAATTTGAGTTTTTTCAGTGATTTTCAAAAAAGTACTAGAGCCTTATTTTGTAAAATAGAGTACTTCTTTGGAGTATTTGGTAGGTTCACACCATCACTTTGTTGCTGTTCCTAGAGGTAGTTCTGCCATTAGATCCATATTCCATGCATCGGATTAGGACAGAATAACAACAAAAATACATCTTTGCCTCATTGAATATAAAATTCAATTTGATCTTACCTTGTTATTTAATTTTGCAGTTATTCTATAAATTACTGTTCCTACTGCTCCAACAAAATCAAATGAGCAATGCCATGAAAGCATTTCCCCTCAACGATACCCAACAAAAAATTAATCAATATGTCAAAATCTACATATTATATGTAAACCCAAATAATTAAACAAATATGTAGCATATACAACATATATGAAGCAATTACCACTAAAAACCAGTAAGATTTGACAGTCAACAAGCAACAACAAATAACCAAAGCCTAAAGAATCAAACCCATTACAATAAAAGTTCTGACTTTTTCTTTTATTCCCAACTTTACAGTCTCTCTATGATACATATAATCATAATTATATCCAATTAACTGCAAATTCAGAAAATTACATTATGGGTACAGCAAAAAAATCAATAGAGGGTAGAGGTAACTTACTCGAGCTGAAGAGTAAGAAAATCACCGAGTAGGCAGTAATGGGCAAGGAGCAGAAATGGTCGAAAACTCGGAAGTTCTGAAATGGAAAGAAGAGGAGGTTGGGTCTGTGGGTTACTGAATGAACCCAAATATGCATCACTTATAAGGGAAAGAAGAGGAGGTTGGGTCTGTGGGTTACTGAATGAACCCAAATATGCATCACTTATAAGGGTAAGCCGAGTATTGATTCATAAAATTTATTTATTTATGGAGTATAAAATTAGGTTTGATTAAGAGTTGTTAAGTTAAGTATAGAATTGATGCGATTAAGTCTAAGTAGTTTGAATTTTTTGAATCAAAGTATTAATAAAAAATAATAATTTGAGAAGATTCAAGTAATTTATGGAATTTTAAAATTTGTTTATATTTGAATCATTTATATTTTGAGTCGAGCGAGTACGAATCAAGCCCGAATTATATGAGATAGAATACATAAAATGAAAGATAAATATGTTATTTAATGTAAGGGCGGATCTAGTCTTGTAGTTGAGTGAGTCAAATTGGAAAAAAAAAATCATTTAAGAATAAAAATTTAATAAAATAAACGATCCTCAAATATTATTTATAATAATATTTTTTTAAATTTCATTGTTTGAAATTGTTTCATAATAATATTACGCTCAATTTAAGTTACTAAAATATCATTCATATATTCTCCGATTACGAAGTTCATCCTTCACATTATTCATGTCTGAAAAAAAAAAGACAATTAACATAAAAATTAATAAATATCTTTATTAAGTAAATAAAATATTCTCATAAAATAAGCATATATATAGACCCTACACCATTTTATTAAAAATGCATTCAAAAATCCTCTAGGAACTCTGACAGTGAATTGGAAAGCTCAAAAACTCTATAAAATTCTTGAGTTTAAAGATTCAAATTTTAGTACTTTAAAAATTTAAACCTTTAAAGACTTTTAATCATCAACTAAAATTAAATTTTAAATTCAAAACAAAGATCTTATTTTGAAGTCTGAAATCAAGTTCATAGATCAATATAGAAAAAAATCAAATATTATTCTGTTTATCGTAAAAGATTTTCAGCAGGTTTCCTGTACCTGCATTCCAATAATATATATTGACATTAAAATTTTGCCCATTTTTATACTAGAAATTTATGTTCACAATAATGTTATAAATATTAAATTAATAATTTATTAAATATAAAACAAAATACATTTTGAATATTTTTAATTTTATAAATAAAACTCTAGTGGACAAATGTAATATTATTTATCTTAAAAAAATAGTTCTACTATGTATTGCGATAAATTTACGCCTAATTATAATTATAAATTATACATGAGATTAGTAAAATTAAAAAATATAAAAATTATAATTAATAATTATTCATGTAACTTACAATCAAAAATCGACTTATATATATATATATATATATATTATTCTGTAAAGTCCCTTACTTTGTTAAAATCACGAATTTTTATTTTTTTTACAATCTAAAAAAATATTTTATCTTTTATGGAACTAGAATTTTTCCATAATTTTGGATAACTATACCAAAAAAATCAACTATTTAATATATCCAAATAAAACATTTTTATGAAAAATATATAAAAGATTAAATATTTTTTTTATATATATATATATATCACTGATCGGTTTTGTATTTTTTTATTTTTTTGCTTTTTTTTTGCTTTTTTTAAAATTTAAAAAAATCGTTAAACTAAAAAACGTATATACAGGTATTTATACATACATTTTTTGGTATAGTTATCCAAATCACACCCAAAACATTTTATTATGGAAAAATTCTAGTTCCATAAAAGATTAAATATTTTTTGCTTTAAATTATATAGATTTTAACAAAAGCAGTAAAGTTTTTAACTACTGATCGGTTTTGTATTTTAATTGGGTCGGGCTAAGATTATATAGATTGGGTGCAGTTTTTAACTAAGTTCATTGCAACCCACCCCAATTTGCTTCTTCATCTCCTTCTGTCTCTGTGTGTGTCAGCTAACACTGGTAAGCTTTCTGGTAAAACCCATAAATGAAACTACATATAATTATATATATCTATATCTATACAGATTGCGTATTCTTTTGTTAATGTCTGCAACTTTTATGTCATCCACCTGTTTGGTAAATTGGCCCAACTAGATTTCAAGAATTCTCCTTGTTTTTTGATTACATGTTTGTAAAATCTCTCTACAATGTTACGAAGTATAGTTGTTTCAGCTATTAGGCCAACAACATACCCTTGTGCTTTTATAAGTCATAAGTTCTTCAGAAGTGTCATTTCACCAGAACCAATATCTCATTTTCCAAGAACTTTGCTCTCGAAATATACATTTTGTAATAATTATTATAATCATGGTTGTCATTGCGATGGTAATCTAGTTTCATCACCATTTAAATTTATCCCTTTTCGTCGATATTTAAGTTTGCCCATGTCGCAATTTTCGACCTTAGCCAGCCTGCAATTAGCTTCTTGCAGACGGTCAAACGTGGTTTATAAATTGTTGCTTCCAGTAGTTTCACCTGTTGCAATTCTGATGAAAAACTTTTATTGTTTTGAAACTGTTGCATTGAGCCCAACACCTGATTCGAGTTGTGGTACAAATGATGCTGATACGTTGTGTAAAACAGTTGTTGACAACTCTAATCCTGAGTGTAACATGGAGAAAAATCTCAACCTACTTGGCATAAATCTGACCACGCCATTAGTGGTTGAGGTGCTCCAAATGCTTCATTTGAGCACAAATAAACCCCATTACAAAAAAACAAATTATTACGCAGGTAAGATAAGTTTATCGAGACTCAAACACAAGTTTAATGACTTTGTTGTCAAGATTCCTACGAATATCGATGGTACATCTTGTAGTTTCGGAAGTTAATTTTAGTAAAGACTTTTCCTTTTCACCATTTAAGACCTTTTCTCCATTAGTCACATCGTAGTTGAGGATTACCTCTATTCGCCAGCAATGGCCCGTAGTTCAGTGGCCCTTAGATTCACTACCCATGAAGTTGTCAACAAGGTTTACTTCCTGAGACTACAAAGAACGATAATATCCATCAATTAAATTTCTTGGGGCTTAGCCGAGAATTATTATTTTTGTTATCTTTCGACACTTCATAGCAATACGCTGTTGCGCCACATACGTAAACAAGGAAGTTAGCTTGGGAGGCACAATCCACCGGAAAATCTCAACCTCGCCAGCCAACTTGGCATGTGCGCAAGCCCATCCCTATCTCAACCATGTTACTAAGCCCATAACAACAAGTACTAATATGCACCATGATATTAGCTAATGTGGGACTTTGAAAAACCATAAGATTTTTGACCTGATTCCAGGTGGTACAAATGATGCCCCAAACAGTTGTTTCATTTTGAGGAGAAAGTTAGCTTTTAGGATTTCTTTACGTGGGCTGGGCATCAGGAATACTATACTCATGAACCTCAGGCCTATAATGAGATGATTGACATATTATCTAGTACAAAATACAAGGTTAAGCAGTTTCGAATTGTTTGTGATATTCTGGATTACATGAAGAGGAACAACAAACATTCTGTTCCGATAGAAGTTCTGTTAAAGATTTTGAGACAGTACACTGAGAAGCATCTGACCCATCTTCAGAAATTTGCCAAGAAAAAGAAGATAAGAGTGAAGACGCAGCCAGAGATTAACGCATTTAATTTGCTGTTGGATTCTCTTTGTAAGTGTAGTCTTGTTGAAGATGCTGAGGCTATGTTTAAGAGGACACAGAGCAAGGTCAAACCCAATGCTGACACATACAATATTTTGTTCTTTGGGTGGTGTAGAGTAAGGAACCCGACTAGAGGTATGAACATACTGGATGCTATGATCAAAATGGGTCATACGCCTGATAATTTCACTTATAATACTGCAATAGATACCTTTTGCAAAGCAGGGATGGTGACAGAGGCTGCTGCACTGTTGGAGTTTATGAGAACGAGAGGTTCAACCATGTCTTCTCCCACTGCAAGAACATATGCAATTATGATTGTGGCACTTGTCCAGAGTGATAGAATGGAGGAAGGTTTTAAACTTCTTGGTGATATGATAAGAAGTGGATCCCTCCCTGATGTATCCACATACAAGGAACTGATTGAAGGCATGTGTTTAGCTGGAAAGACAGAGGCAGCTTATAAATTCCTGGAAGAGATGGGAAACAAGGGTTATCCTCCTGATATAGTTACTTACAACTGCTTCCTCAAAGTCCTTTGTGACAATAAAAACAGTGATGAAGCGCTTATACTGTACAAGAAAATGGGTGAGATGGGATGTGTGCCCAGTGTACAAACTTTCAACATGCTAATTACAATGTTTTTTGAGATGGGTGATCCTGATGGAGCCTTTGAGACATGGGGTGAGATGGATAAGAGGGGCTGTGTACGTGATATTGATTCTTATTGTGTGATGATTGAAGGGCTTTTTGGTTGTAATAACATTGATGATGCCTCTAGTCTCTTGGAAGAAGTAGTAAACAGGGGAATGAAATTGCCATATAGGAAGTTTGATTCCTTCCTAATGAAGCTTTCGGGTATTGGTGATCTACGTGCTATCCATAGAATATCAGATCATATGAGGAAATTTTACAACCCTGCTATGGCAAGGCGTTTCTCGTTGAATCAGAAACGGAAGAGCATGAGCTTAAGAGGAAAATAAACATTTTATAAACTCATCATCCTTTGCTGGAATTTGGGTAGCTGAAATAGAAGTTTGGATATAGCTAACCGCTGCAGTGCAAATGTAGCTTCATTTCTGTAAGCCAGATCAATGTCTTGAAACAAATGCGGCATAAAATGGTGGTTCCAACTGTTGGGATAGAGCTCACTGATGCATTACCTGGTGTTTACTGTTTGATACATCTTTAGATAGCCTGGAAAGAGGTTTCGTTTTGGTACATCTCTATCAGCACCTTGGCTGTGAAAGCTGCATAGATCTGCAGTGTAAATTTGGGCTTAAGTTCTTATCAGAGTTTGCCTGTAAAGATTTATTCACTCTTGTCACATTTTGAATCAAGACAATGTATCTCTTGAATATTATACATAAGCATTTGGAATGTCATTTTTTTTTAAAAAAAATGACCAGGTATGTTCTTTTGTTTGTATGAAGGAGGAAGGTGTAGGTAGGAAAGGATGTCCATGCATATCTTTCTGGAATCTATACATGACACAAACATAAACACATCTTTAATTTTATTCTGTTCACTATCGCAATTTGTATGTGGAATTCAGTTGAGGGTTAGGATTCATTCTACAACTTCTATAAATTAATAAATTTTATTAATTTAAAGAGTTATTATTTAATCGATAAATTAATAATTTATTAATTTAAAAAGTGTTTTTCTATAATGAACATAAATTTAATTACATTAAAATTATTGTATTTTATTAATGTTTATATCATACTTTTTTTGATGCAATGTATCATACTTATTAAATTAATGTAATAATAGAATTCATTGATATTAATTATTTTTAATAATTAAATAATGTTCATTGTATCCACTTTTCCAATTACATTCACATTTTTTTTTCAAAAAAAAAATTATATTCGCATTAAGTTTAATTAATTTGTATATATAAGTTCATTGTGCTAGAATTTAATACATTTCATGTATGATGATAAAGAGAACTTCTATATAAACATCAATTTACCCTATATATATTTGTAATTTAAAAGAATTATTAATTTATCATTTTGATGGGACCATATAGTTATATAAGGGTCATTTTAAAATTATTATTTTATCGAAATTATTAATATATCCCATTAACCCAAGTCAGGACTGAGAAAAAATATTATTTTAGAGAGATTATTAATTTATCTAGTATTAATTTATAGAGATTCTACCGTACATTTGTTATTTATTGATGGCTTAAATATAAATATTGAATTATTAACATTTTTTCACATCTGGGATCAAGCTTTCAATTTTTGTAATTAGGTGAATTTAGTAAAAGAATACAATTGGATGCCTCTGCGGACCGGTCTTTTTGTGTGTTCTTCTTGATCGAGTGAGGATTTATTATTATCATTTCTTTTGGGTGTAAATCAGTGGAGAAGTTTATAACTTTAATTTGAGTTCCACTAGTCCAGTATACAGTATTTAAAAGTTTTTATCATACAGTATACAGTATTTACTATTTAGTTTGAGAAGTTTATTATACAGTATTTAAAAGTTTGGCTGTAGAATTAAGATTTTAGTCAGAAAATTTTAATTATTTTTGTTCTTCCAACTCAAGTAATTTGGGACTGTTTATAATTTACATACTCTCAATGAAGTAAAAGGATATGAACTATAACCCCATCGTTATTGAATTTGAGGAAGATTGTCTGAATCTTGTATCTAATATATGGCTTAATACTCCCTCCCTTTTAAAATATAGTAGTAATATTATTACTGACATTTTAAAGTCAACTTGATATATTTTCAAGCTCAAAAATTAACTTGAATTTCTTTATTTTTAGTCAATACAATGATAAAAATCGTAAACTATATAAAAAATACTACTCATTTAATAAATCATCTCAATTTCGAGTCGATAACAATTTTATAAATTGGAACAAAGGAAGTATATATGTGGCAAATGTCTACTATGACATTATTCGAGCGAATACATTTATGACTGTTCGTAAGAGGAAAGGACATTCCAAATTTATAAAAGAAAAGTGTTCTTCGCTATGATTAACGGATGGGTTAGAATTTTTAAATTTGAACCGTCTGTTTCTTTTATGGACGACTAGATATGTATACTAGCACGATATACATTAATGGACTCATAGTTTAAAAACTTGATCTTTTTAATAGCAATTCAAGACTTGCCATTGCATCAAATGACTGATCTAGACATTCAACAACAACAACAAAATGGTCTAGCAAGAATTTAGTTTCAAGTGCTTGTATTTGTTTTACATCAGGTTGTTAGTGTACTAGAACAAGTCTTGAAAGCTCGTTCCAAAACAAGAGCTTTAGTGTGTGTTTAGTCTAAATAATTTATAAAATATGTTACTCCCTAGGAGTTCAATTTGCAAAGTTTATAAATTTTAAGAATACTATTTTATTTCGCGTTTATATTTGAATTTACTTAGTTTTTAGTTTAGCAGTCACGACGTGACATGATTAAGAATTGTTGTGTTAAAATTGAGGACATCGTATAAATTAAGAATTAGAACTGAATCGTTTATATTATGATAATGTATATAAAATGAACTCACTTAAGTAATTGAAATATTTTAAATTTGAACATTTCAAATTAGATCTCCTAGTCTTGTAAAAAAAATTTAATGAGATGATATTATCACTCTTGAAAAAATTAATGAACTACTTGATACTTCCAATTCTAAAAGTATGTGGAGAATTTAATTGTTAAATAATATATATTAAATAAATAAAGTATGCTCGATACTGTATACGAGTAAGTATGTATCAGTGAAGAAAAATTCAATACTCTAAATAAGCAAACAGTGGATGACTCACATAAATATCCCAAAATCAAATTGAATTCGAACTCGACTAATTTTTCGAGCCGATCCTAAATCAGATTTCGAAACACTCAGGTTTATTTTTAACCGTATGAGGGAGTATGTATAATGTTTTTCCTTGTTGGTAATGAAAATGTGGTATTAGTGCCTCTATAAACAAGTGAAGTCTTTCATGCCAACTGCATTTGTTCAATGTGCCCGTTGACATTCCAATGTTTAGGGAGTCAATGATCATGGGATTAATTAGCAGTTCTATAACATTATTAGTACTGCTCGTGCATAAACTGGGCAAGTCAACAATTGTCATTAATGTATCTAAAAAAAATAGAGAGTAATGCTCATACATGAACTACATAAGTCAACAATCATGGGATTAATTAGCAGTTCTATAACATTATTAGTACTGCTCATGCATAAACTGCCCAAGTCAACAATTGTCATTAATGTATCTAAAAAAATAGAGAGTAATGCTCATACATGAACTACATAAGTCAACAATAATTCATTTGCATTTTTGTTTCTATCCGGAGTATATAACTTCAAAGACAGCAGAGTTGAGGAATCTTTTCAAAAAAAAATTAAGATAATATGCGAGCCTATATTAAAAAATAAATAAAGTACACACAAGTTGCTCAAATTCAAATGCAATCTCATTCATATCTCGAAATACTTGTATCCGTACTCTGGGCTTGTCATTCCCTCCTCCCAGTCACCCATGCTGCGACCACCAAAAACGACCTGTTGAATGCCCAAATATCTGCCCAAAAGGTTGAAACAAATAGTAATGTTCCAGTAAGAAATGTATTTCTCGACATGGGGATAAGAGAATATGACTTCTGTTGATTAAGCTAAAGCATTGTCTAGCATTGCGCTAGCATCCTGCAGTTTACTGCTAGTTCAAGTAGAGTTTGTTTTTTAAAATAGGCAAAGATGGGGATGATACCCAATCTGCGTGCTCCTTCGACTTTACTTCAAGTTTAGATTTTGTTAATTTTGCTATTTGAAGTTAAAAAAGAAATTTCTTAGAGTAGCAAACCTAAAAAAAAAATTTAAAAATCCAAGTACTTAGCATGCCACGAAATTAAAAGAACCATTTAATATAAGCCTGAATTAAAGACTTACTCTGAGCTTAATAAGGTCAGGCAGTTGAGGAGTATATCAATGGCAAAAAAATCAGATGTACCAAGGTCTACCCTGTTGCATATAACCATAATGGTGAGTGACTTTAAAAGAAATACCAGTAATATATTATCAACTGACATGTATCCTCATTTGTCAAAAAAGGCATGTATTGTCAGAGCAATTTAAAGAGATCATACCAAACTCTACCCCAGTTGTCCTGAAATTCAACGTTACTAATATCGTGGAATGATGAGGGCATCACGTTAAAACCTTTATCTGCATCGTAGATAGGGTTGTACTCTAGTGATGAATTTGCCAACTGCAATAAGTGAGTGCCTTTTTCAGCATTTATCAGTACCATGTACATCTAAGAACTCTAACCAAATTCTTTATCAAGAATGTGTACTACAAAGCGCAACGACTTTTACATCTGACAAAAGCAACAATAGTAACTTAAATAAACTCCATCTGCATATATTACCTGCAGATTAGATGAATTATATGCACCCAAGCGGCCCATGACATATCATGACTGAATAACCTGTCACATAATTTACCCAAATTATGTTGATATCATTTGACTATCACTTAGCCAAAAGTAAAAGCTGTGAAAAAATCAAATACCAAGTTATGAAGAAGAAAATGAAAGAAATAAACATGAAGTTGGCATAATAGCAAGAACCAGAGTGAAAATTAAAATTCCACATACACTTCCAATAAGGTCGACGTCCCGGTCAGATGGTGATCCGAATAACTCAAACCATATGTAGGAATCAACAGGATTGAAGCTGTCAATCACAGTAATATTATTTGAACAACATAGCTTCAGTAAAGTAATGCCAATGAATTGAAAGCAAAAAAGGAACTAAACTAGAATGTAGTACTCATGCTCAACATTTGTAATGCCAATTTATGTGTATTTAGCATGGACTTAATATATTATAAATTAAGTATCATTAATAATTTTTATGTTATATTTTCAACTACATTTATTTTTTACAAATATTATATAAATTTTTTCGGTGCATCAATAAATTTGTGGCACACAAGCACTCACCAAAAGAGGGTCAATTTGGAATATCTATATAAATGTTGTGAGCATGACATTATCTATATTAACAATTTTTTCCTTTTTCGCTAAGTAAGATTCGTAAACATTTCTAATTGAATATAAAAAGTTAAAAGAAAGAGAGAAAGATGGTGTCTCTGTGCTTGCATTCGAATTAGCATATGAGAGAAGAAAAAAGGTAAGAGCAGACTAGAGCAGACTAGAGCAGAGAGGTATATATATATATATATATATATATATATATATATATATATATATATATATATGTGTGTGTGTGTGTGTGTGTGTGTGTGTGTGTTTGTGTGTGTGTATGTATTTGTAAAAGGCCTATTACTCTCTAAAGCTGACTTTAAAAGCAAGAACAGAGCCTGTTTTAGACTTCTGAAAATCACGACCCTTGCGTCGAACCCTTTCTTCAACCTGTCAAAAGTCTAACAACTCGATTAGAATTTCAGGAAAAATAATGAAATCATAAACTGGGTTTGTCCGACTTTAAGGGGGAAGACTGACCATTATAAACCCTAAAAAAATTCTTTTACAGTTTAAAAGCAGTTATTACATTGCTTTACTTGTAGTATAGACTTTGTTTAAAGAATAAGTTTACGAGCTTAACATCCCTTAAAGCTTTCAAGAGAACTCAGTTCCGATATAGAGAATAGCTTCAGTATCACCATCTGATCATTATTTTATTTGGTAAATCAATTGTATTTTTGCATTAAAACGATTTAATAATTTAAAGCATCCAATCTGAAATTCAGTTTAGCATGAAAATAAATAATAGAACTACAGGTTCAGCTATCTTCCCCGGTCTGAATCTTTCTGAGAAATTGTTAGAGTGGAACAGATAATCTCTAAAATTTGTCACCAAGAGTTCTACTACACTTCACATATAAATGAATTGCATTACAAGATGCATCGCTCATGACCATCCTAGGTTGAGTTTTATAGATCATGTGGCTATAACCTTGACAGGAGGAACCTAACTTTTCTGAGCTTCAGCAATCCTTCTTGCCTTACCTACAGGGTAAGGAGTAAGAGAAGCCCGCCAATCAAAAGATACATTTCTTTATGTATTTCCAGAAAAGTATCATCAGCCTAAATTTATTGCATGTTTTTCAACCTCAAAAGGATTGCAAATGAGTTTAACCACATCTGTAAGTATTCACGACAGTGTTGCACTGTGATATTTTGTTGAGATGTAATAATGTAAAATCGGAAAAATGATGGAAAAATATAATTAAAAGCATAAGTATAGCTCTCCTGAAATCATCATGTATCATTCCGACACAACCTTAATTAAGCAAGTACCAAAAGTAGAAGAGGAGGTGAGGAACAGCAGACTATATATACCTTTTTCCTCATCAACTCTGGGTTTCCAACGCTATCACCAAGAACAGCTCGAAGCTCAGAATCATTTTTGCATGCATCTTCCAATACCCTGAACACAAGTTAATGCAAGCAAAGAAATCAAAAGTTGCTCGACAGATAAAATTTTCAAGCAACACCCATTACTTTCGAAAGCACTAAACTGGGAATCAAGAAAAGAGAGAAGGGAAATGACTTTGCCCAAGCAGGATAGTTGTGAAGACGAACATATTCACGTTTCCTCTTCTCCTCCCGGATTTTGAGCAATCTCCTCCCTCTAGCTGTTGTTCCTGACCCTTTAGCAGCCTCTCTATCCAAAATCTGACTAGTGCTGCTTGTGCTAGCGCAAATATCAATGTCATCATTAGAAAGTGATGATGATGCCATAGGAACTACCATATGCCGAGGAGAGTCTGTATCAATACCCACCCAATCACCATGACCGTTCTTTTTTTGCTTGCAGGGTACAAACTGGGCTGCTAACGGAGGACAAGAAAAGACATTTGGCTTCCATGGTTTCGAGGCTGTATAACGATGATGATGATGGAGTTGGGTAACAGTAACCTCACAGCACGTGTGCATCATCTGCTTGTATAGAATGTATATCTGTATATAAATATACATATGAACCATATAAGGCCTCTAAAATCAAATTTCTCAAGCCAATTTACTTTATTAGCAGAAGAAGAAACTTGATTGCAAGCTTCCTTAGTTTTACAATCAAGTAACAGCCTAGTGGATTGGGAGTATCACAAATGGGTTTGGTGAACAAAGAGGTCAGGAGTTTGAGCCTTACGGGCATTAGACTTATGCTCACTAATCCTAGTCTACCGGCTTATTCCACTATGCCTTAGGTGGGGCTAGCGTTCAGGATATGGCTCCAACTTTACTTGAGGGAGCACCTATGTGCTCCCCATCACGCCCAAGTCAGGATTTCCATAATCTGGTTGTGCCCCCAAACTTTTTTGTTTTACCAAGAAAAAAAAATTCCTAGTTTCATGGGTGAAAGGAATAAATATGCAGTAATCATCTAAACCATTGCACATTCTTGTTAAGTAAAACCAATAAGTCCTAATGGATTTAAGATATAAATATTTATAAGTTCATATCCTCCTATGCACTATGATCCAAACACATACATAATAGACGACAAAATAACAAAAGTTATATACATTACGCATGCATCTTTACAATTTACATAGTCATACAAATAGATGACACAGCCCTGTAGGGGACAAAATAAAAAAAGAGGCTTCCCCACCTTTCAAATTATTACAAACAAGTCAAAATTCCATAATGGAACAACAAGTGGTGTTCTTATCAAATAACAATGAATCTCCTTCTCAAAGTACACCTACCAAGTAAAATTCAATTTGACATTATATAGAAAAGTTAGATTCAAATACACTATTCACCTAAAAGTGCAAATATAAACATCTCTGCAACTCAGTGTTTACATACAAACACACATATTTCTGCCATTCCACCAATTCAGAGAATAAAGTGATAGTTTTCCTAATTCCCAAATCATTAAAAGAAATTAATGGTTTCTTACTCTTATATTTATGGGGGAAATCTCAGTTCTTACCAAAACACCTCAATTTCAAATCCTATCCGATTAACAGTATAAAGAATTTAGCTTTAGACCCCTATTATGCAAAACCCAATTATGAAAATGGAAATGGAAATGCAAATATAGACATAGTACCAATTATAGAAAACAATACGAGCCTCAATCTGCTCTTTAAGCTTCTGCTTTCTTCACTTCTCTCTCAACCTCTCTCTCTATATTCTATGCGTGCTTTTCCAGCGGCAGGAGTTCACCGGAGGTGGTGGTTCACGGCGTTTCAGTAACTGGGTATAACTGCTTCACAAAATCTAAGAGTTGGTGGTGATAATCAACTCATTTCTCACAGTTTCTCAATTCAAACTCAATTTGAGAAGACGCAAAAAGAGAAATGATAACAACAAATAAGTACGCTCTAGAATCTAGAGATGCATTTGCAAATGTAATTTTAAAGATTTAAATAAATAAAAAAATCATACTGTAGTTAAATTTAAAATATATAATACCTATGACATAATAATATTCAATAATTATAACAAGGAGCCAATGACATATTAAGATTTTTTTTTTAGTTATTTTGTAATTTAGAATTAGTAATATATATTTAATGAAAGAGTGGAAATGTTTATAAGTGTACAATATAGTCACCATTCCAAAATTAGAGATATAATTTAATTTTCAAGGTAAAAAAATGATAAAGATATTAAATTTTAAAATAGGTATATATTTCATAAAAATTTAAAATAATTTTTTTTTATAATTAATAGTTTTTGTTATATATTATAAAATTATAATAATTATATCAATTAAAAGTAAATAAATTCATATTTAATATGTCGTCGTTTAATTTTAAAAATTAAATTGATTCTAATTTTAAAATAAAGAAAATAATATATTTGCTGATAAAATTTAAAATAAAATTAATTAATATACTTAATGAAGTATTGTAGAAAACTAAAATATAATAATTTTATAATAAGATTTGAGTTTTACTAGGGATAATGAGATCGTTATGTATCATTCATTCATTGTAATTCAACAAACGGTTCAAATAATTTTATTTTTATTAGTATAAATTATTGGTACACGTCATCAAATAATATAATAATTTATCTATATGCTTATATATTTTGTAGTTAGGACTTGGGTATTACAGATGCGAAAAATCATATTCCTTCTATTTCAAAATTAAAAATATATTTTTTTATAAGTTAGTTTCAAAATTAAAATATATTTTTATTTTAAAATTATAAAATAACATGATGTTTTTGATTTATTATTATTTTCAATATTACACTATTGAATTTAACTGTAAGATTCCAACTTTTTTGAATAAAGATAAATTTTCTATAAACGCTATTTTTAAATATTAAGGTATGAATTTGAAATAATATTATAGTTGTGAGTAATATTTATAAATTCTGCAAAGATGCAAATTATTATATTATATTGATTCATTCGGGTAATATTAGGTTTAGCGGGGAATATTCATACAACAATTTCAATCATTGGTGACCCTACAATGTAATTATTATTTCGGATTGAAAAAACGACAAAAATATTTTATTGAAAATAATGGTGGAAGTTTTACCGATTATCTTGTTGAACTACTTCGGTAGTAAAAGTAAAGACGATGTCTGGCATTAGTAAGCGTACACCTTGCGGTATTGATTATTAACGCCACATTGAGAAGTCACTCAGTTTTGTTGATTATTATTATATAAGAATTGTCAGATAATATCTCGCGTTATTTGATTCAATTATCATCGATATTTTATATATTATTAAATTAATAATTGAAATGATAGAGTTATTAATATTATAAATCGCAATATTAACGATGCCTGTAAGTTTCTGCTTAGAGAGGTTTGAATTACCTAACAATTGCGCCAACAGGCGAGAAAACTTATTGGAAAGTTCTCTTTCCTTTTCCAGGAACGACAGTCAATTAATATTATGAATTGTAATAAAGATGATAAATGTTGTTAAAATTATTAAGGTGATTTTTTATGAAGTCTGCTTATTTTATGAATTCTTATTTATCCATTTTTTAAAATAATCGGTAAAAAATTTTTAAAGGTGGGGCCCACATATGGGGGTCACATGTGGGGCCCATATGTGTTGGGAAAATGATTTTGAAAATGGAAGAGTATATGTATGGAAGTATATGTGTGTCAGAAGACCCTTTTTTTTTATAAATAAAGATGAATTTTCTATAAATATTATTTTGAATATTATGGAATAAATTTGATATAATGTTATAGTTATGTGGTAATATTTATAAATTTTGCAAAGTATGCAAGTTGTTATAAAATATTCGTTTTGTGGGAATATTCTTTTGTTAGGAATATTAAATACAACTACCAATCATTGGTGGACCTAATAATGTAATTATTATTTGATCGAGAAAACGACAAAAATATTTTATAAAAATAACTACGGAGGTATTACCGTTAAAACCGTTGAACTACCCGGTGGTAAAAATACGATGTCTGGCATCAGACAAGAAGACACGCGGTATTGATTATTGATGCTTACGTGAGAAGTCACTCAACTACGCTTTCAATTATTCACTACGATAATTCGCTTTGCATCATATCTATTATATTATTGATTCAATTATGTCACAAGATCATCCGTATAATATGTTATAAGATTAAATCAATAATTGAGACGACAAAGTTATAAATGATTAATAATTGTTGAAAGATTAAATATGTGTTGATGAAAAATAAAATGATTTGTGGTAAGTTTGATTATTTTATGGGGGCTCATATATCATCATCTAAGAGTCTCTTCGTCGATAGTATTTACCTTCGTCAATAGTAATTACCTTCGTCAATAGTAATTATCCTTGAGAATAGTATTTACCTTCGTCGATAGTATTTACCTTCGTTAATAGTAATTACCTTTTACCGACGTCGAACCACTTGTAGTTTCACATTACTGAGCGTCGAACCACTTGTCGTTTCACATTCTGATGCGTCCAAACCACTTTTTCTTTTCACATCATTAGTCGTCAAGCCACTCGCGCTTTTCACACTAAGCGGTGCTAAGCTAGAAATCTTCTATAAATAGAGGCTGGGGCTTCATTATTTTTCACTTAATTCATTCAAGTATAGAGAGAAAGTATAGAGAATAAGAAAGAAAGAAGAAGAGTATTTTGTTCTTCTGTTTCTTTGCGAAAGTATTCAATCTCCTACCAAAAGTAAGGGTGTTATTCTTCTTATTCACGAAGAGAAGCTGTTGTTATTCCATCGCTTATTATTCATTGGAATAAACTTGTATCACGTGGTTTACCCTATACTTGGTGACATTCTTCTATTATTACATTGGAACATCCGAATCGTGTGTTTTACACCGGACTCTGTTAAAATCTTTATTATTATACATTGGAACATCATATGTGCATGTTTTACAGGACCGATTAAAATCTTTTTATTATTATTCATTGGAACATCCCGTCGTGTGTTTCTTTACGGACTGGTTCCATTCTTTATTATTCTCGTTGGAACATCACATGCACATGTTTTACGCCGACCCTGTTCTGAATTATTTATTATTATTCATTGGAATAACTCGCTCATGCGATGGCCTATCGCATGCATGGTGATTTCTTTTGTTATTCTATTCTTTATTATACTGGGTTGGTTAAAACTTTGACTTTATACTCCATGAAATTAGTGGAATATCCTCGATATTTGCGTTTCATCCAAAGATCTTTAATGGAAATATTCTTCCGATCATTCTTGAATTTTACTCTACAAAACAAGATCGTGTTGATAATTTGGACGTTAATAATTCCCGGATAAAATAATTCTTGAACTTGTTTTATTGAATTCTTATATCATCATCATCATCCTCATGTTTATATTATGTTGAAAGTCATCTCGTGGCTTTTGTAGTGCGTAGATGGACTTGGTATGATTATGAATGAGAGACTATTCGATGTATGTCATGGTAGTAATGTTACAAATGATGTGATAAAAATCCTCGATTAGTAGCCGTAGTGCATTGGTGGACGATTGTTGGCATGATCACGACTATTAATGAATACACAAATATTCTTGGCCAGTAGGTGCGTGAATAATTGTGGTCGTGATCTTAAAGAATATCCTGGCCGTAGTAGCGAGGGGGTGATTCGATGATGTGGAATATTTATTAAAGTCGAGTCTCTATTATAACAAATGATGAAAACCTTTTAAAACCTAAAAGATAGTAGACTTTATTTTCTACTTGACTCTTTTAATGGATTGCTTATTCCGCCGCAGATTAAACCTGGTTGTCTATTGTATTTTATCGGTTTAACATTGTTGAAGACTATTGATAATTTATTCGCATTATCTTAGTCATAATATTTCTTCTTTAAATTTAGTTGAGCTCACCCTTTCTTTCATTTATTTCTCTTCAAGAAATGAGAATATAGCTAGGATTAGCCTGGGAAGCAGTGATGGTCTGAAGATAGCATTAGTAGTCCTCACTATTCGTGAAATAGTGTGATAATAATTGTAATGAGGACTCCTTTTTGAGTTTGTATAATATCTAGTAGAGCGATATTTGTATTTAAACTCACGATTTATGTCAGATTGTATACGACAGTTATGTTAATAAGTTGTATTTAAATTACATACCATGTAAGTGGCGACCCAAGATGGGTGATGTATACCTAATTTTGGGGGGCGTCGCGGTTAATATCGAGCTTAGGATATGATCCCAGCTAAGATGTGAGAATAGTACAGGAGGAGGGGAGGCGGGAATACCTTATTTAGTATGACCTACCTAAGTTTATGTCTTTATTTTATTGGTTGGTTTGAAGATAGGGATAAATTGTTACATGTCAATTAACCTTTTGTTTGTGGCGATGTCGAAAATGACATCCGAGAATGTTGAGAATAACAATGAGCTTGAGCGATCGTTGATTCACCACATATCCATAATCGTGGATAATGTGCATCGAAGGCGACAATCCTCACGTACAAACAACAACCTTGACCAAATGATGAATGATCAAATGTTCAGAGGCTTTATGCAATTTATGCAACAATGATGAGTAGCGACTCTCATCCAAAACGTAGGTGGAAACACGGAAAACTCTCGGGCGGTCACCATTAAACAATTCAAGGAGCTGAGACCACCGGAGTTTAAGGAGAGCAAAACCACTTTGGCGGAAGCATGGATAAAGCAGATTACCAAGATATTTGATGTCTTGGGATGCTCCGAGGAGCAAAAGGTTCCTTTCACGCCTTTATGTTGCATGCGGAGAGAGGATTCTTGGTGGGAATTCCAGAAAAACGTACTCAACTTCTTTGTCTTGAAGATATCTTGGGAGAAGTTCCAGAGTACATTCAACGACAAATACTTTCACGAAAGTATTCGCCACATGAAGGAGGTGGAGTTTATCAAGTTGGAACAAAATAATACGACCGTGTCGCAATACGAGGCAAAATTTGCGGAGTTATCACGGTTCGTCCCCACTTGGTGGATAATGAAGAGAATGGCGCGAATGTTTTTAAGAGGTTTGAAGCGGAGATACGTCAACATCTTATTTTCATAAACCGTGTTTGTATTCGGATGTTGTAAATAGGGCTCGATTAGTGGGAACGCGATAATGAGTCAACGCAACTAAAAGAGAAGCGGTAAGCAAAATTATAATACCGGTGGAGAGTAGTCATCAAGCGGTGACAACAAGCGTGGAGGGAATCAACAAGTCGGATATGGTAACCACTTGGTGGTAGTCGAGAACAAAACAATAAGAATGGACATTTCAAGAAACGGAGATTCAACAATGATGGAAAGACGTCAAGACCAAAGACCCATTGTTAAGGAAGGAGAAAGACCACCTATCATATGCTTCAAATGCGGAGGAGAGGGACACATCGATCAAAGCTGCGTCATACCGAGTCAAAGCATGTTATAATTATGGAAGAGAAGGTCACTTAGCTCGATTTTTGCGTTCAAGACAAATTCAGCTAGGATGGAGGCACCAAAGGCCATCTCGGAAAATTCAAAACCCAGTAGTCTGAGGAGAGAGTTTGTTGTGACCTCGCAAGAAAGAGCAAGGAATCGAATGAGGTCATCACGGGTAAGCTTATCATAAACTCTAATGAAGTCTATACTTTATTTGATATCGGTTCTACCCATTCTTTTATTTCTCCTACTTGCGCTCATCGATTAAATTTGACTCAGGAGAAATTAGACTTTGACTTATCTGTGGAAACTCCGGTTGGCGAAACCTTCATTACATCCATTGTTTATAAGTCTTGTTTGGTTCAAATTGCCCTCACATTACACCGTCGATCTTATTTCATTAAAAATACTTGCATTTGACGTGATTCTGTGGATTGATTGGTTAACTACTTATCATGCAAAAATTGATTGTTTTCGTAAGGTTGTTAGCTTTCATATTCCTAATCAACCTATTATGCGAATTCAAACGACCAAACCATTAAAATCAATCACGGTCATCTCAAGCCATAAAGCTATTCGTTTATTGAAAAGCGGATGTCAAGCTTTCTTAGCTCATGTCACGATTTAAACAAAAATACGTCGGTTTTGAACGATATTTCTATTGTTAATAAATTTCCGACGTATTCCCCGAAGAACTTCGGCCTACCCTAGGCGTGAAATTGAATTTTGTATCGACCTTGAACCCCAGACAAAACCTATTTCCAAAGCCCCATATCGAATGGCTCTATTGAACTTCGAGGAGTTAAAGACCCAACCGCAGGAATTGTTAGACATTAGCTTTATTCATCCTAGTACTTCTCCTTGGGGTGCTCCATTCTATTCGTGAAGAAGAAAGATGGGAGTATGCGACTTTGTATTGATTATCGGGAGTTGAATCATTTCACCATCAAAAATAGGTATCCATTGCCACGTATTGATGACCTTTTAACCGATTGCAAGGAGCCAAATTCTTTTCAAAGATTGATCTTCGATTCGGATATCACCAATTGAAGATTAGAATCACCGACATTCCAAAGACGGCTTTCGTCGAACTCGAGACGGGCATTATGAATTCCTAGTCATGTCCTTTGGATTGACTAATGCTCCTCACCGCCTTCATGGATATGATGAACCGAGTATTCAAGGAATATTTAGATCACTTTGTGGTCGTCTTTATTGATGACATCCTTATTTATTCCAAAAGCCGTGAAGATCATGAAAGCAACACTTGAGGTCGACACTCCAAAAGCTTCGTGAATATAAGCTTTATGCCAAGTTGAAGAAATGTGAGTTCGGCTTCAAGAAGTAGCATTCCTTGGGCACGTGGTATCAAGTCATGGAATATCTGTTGACCTAGCAAAGATTGAAGCTATTCAAAGTGGGAAAAACCTAAATCGATGGCCAAGAAACGTAGCTTTCTCGGTTTATTTGGTTATTATCGGAGATTCGTGGAAGGATTTTCTCGAATCGCTACTCCATCGACTCGGTGACTCGGAAAGATACAAAGTTCGGTTGGAGCGAAGAATGTGAGAAGAGTTTTCAAGAACTCAAGAGGAGACTTATTTATTTTGTTACGGCTAACAATACCATCCGGCTCGGAGGATTTGTCATCTACATGATGCTTGTGCAAAGGTTTGGGATGTGTTCTTATGCAACATGGAAAAGTTATAGTTTATGCCTCGCGACAACTCAAAGAATATGAGAGGAATTATCCTACTCATGATCTAGAGTTAGCGGTATTTGTTGTCTTCTTGACTTAAAATTTGGAGGCATTACTTGTATGGGGAGAAAGTGGAGATCTTTACGGATCATAAAAGCCTCAAATATTTCTTCACTCAAAAGGAACTCAACACGCGACAACGACGTTGGCTTGAAGCTATTGAAATATTATGATCATACCATCCAATACCATCACGAAAAGCGAACGTGGTAGCCGACGATTGAGTAGAAAATCATATGCAAGTCTGAGTGCGATATTGTCAATAAAGGCCCATTTTGTGTGACTTGCAAAGGATGGAGATAGAGTTAAAGACTCCGAGTGGACGCATGTGATGATAGCGAGTATACGAGTAGAACCGACTTTAATCGATAAAGTTAAAGTCGCTGCTCAAGCTACGGACACTGGAGGCGATGCGTATGAGGAAGAAAGTGCAAGAAGAAGGTCTTTATGCCGGAAGCAAGAATCGATGAAGAAGGAATACTTGAGTCAACTCGGACTTTGTGTTCCTAACGACCACGATTTAAAGTATAATATCATGATGGAGGCGCACAACACACCATTTGCAATCCATCTCGGGAGTACCAAAATGTATCATGATATTCGCCATACATTTTGGTGGAGCAATATAAAGAGAGAGATATTTGTTTATCTCAAGGTGTCTAACTTGTCAACGAGTTAAAAGCGGAGCATCAAGTACCAAAAGGTCCATTGCAACCAATTGAAATTCCGAATGGAAGTGGGAGCACATTACCATGGATTTAATTCACGGCCTCTCCTAAGGTTTTTCAAGGCATTGATGCGATTTGGGTCATTGTTGATAGATTGACCAAGTCTCCGCTCATTTCTTACAAATCACGAGAAACTTATACACTTGAACGTCTTGTCAGTATGTACATAAACGAGATTGTAAGATCGCATGGTATGCCTAAGTATCCATAGTTTCGATCGAGACCCAAGATTCACTTCACGATTTTGGGTTAGTTTGCAAAAAGCTATGGGCACAGACTTACGATTTAGTTTCTAAGATATCATCCTCGAGACGGATGGACGGTCGGAGAGGACTATTCAAACTCTTGAAGATCTATTAAGACTCTGTGTCCTTGATTTTGAGGGAGTTGGGACAAGTTCTTACCATTGGTGGAGTTTTCTACAACAACAACGGTTATCAAGCAAGTATTGGCATGGCTCCATTCAAGCATTGTATGGAAGAAAGTGTCATTCTCAAAGATATCTTTGGGATGAGGTGGGTGAAGCAACGCGTTGTTGGGACCGGAGTTGGTACGTATGACTACGGAAAAAATTCAAACGATCCGACAACGTATAAAAACCTCACAAAATCGATAAAAGAGTTATACCGATCTTCATCGAAAGGACGTGGAATTCGATATAGGAGATCGTGTGTTGTTAAGAGTTGCTCCATGGAAAGGAGTTACAAGATTTGGGAAGAGAGGAAAACTTAATCCTCGATTCATCGGTCCATTTTAATCCTCGATCGAGTAGGAAGCTGTGGCCTATAGACTCGCTTCTACCGCTAAGTATGTCTCGTGTTCATAACGTTTTCACATATCCATGTTACGTAAATATGTGAAAGACCCAACCACATTATTGAAGTTAGAACCAGGATGAAATAGCGGAAGATTTGGCGTATGAAGAGGTTCTGTTCAAATCTTGGATAAGAAGGAACATATTCTACGCTCCAAGGTTATACCTCAAGTCAAAGTTTTGTGGAGGAACCACGATGTTGAGAAATGACTTGGGAGTTAGAATCGAAATGAAATCAAGGTATCCTTACCTCTTCGACATACTGTGTATCGTACCCCTAATTTCGAGGGCTTAAATTTCATAAGAAGGGGAGGTTGTAAGACCCCACTTTTATAAATAAAGATGAATTTTCTATAAATATTATTTTTGAATATTATGGAATAAATTTGATATAATGTTATAGTTGTGGGTAATATTTATAAATTTTGCAAAAGTATGCAAGTTGTTATAAAATATTCGTTTGGTGGGAATATTCTTTTGTTAGGGAATATTAAATGCAACTACTCAATCATTGGTGGACCTTACTAATGTAATTATTGTCGGATTGAGAAAACGACAAAAATATTTTATAAAAATAACTACGGAGGTGTTACCGTTAAAAGCTGTTGAACTTAATTGGTAAAAATACGATGTCTGGCGTGGTCAGACAAGTAGTACGCCCGGTATTGATTATTGATGCTTACGTGAGAAGTCACTCAAATTTATCTTTCAATTATTCTTCTGATAATTGTCAGATCATATCTATTATATTATTGATTCAATTATTGTCACGCAAGATCATCCGTATAATATGTTATAGTATTAAATCAATAATTGAGACGACAAGTTATAAATGATTAATAATTGTTGAAAGATTAAATATGTGTTGATGAAAAATAAAATGATTTGTGGAAAGTTTGATTATTTTATGGGGGCTCATAAGTCATCATCTAAGAGTCTCTTCGTCGATAGTATCTACCTTCGTCGATAGTAATTACCTTCGTCGATAGTAATTATCCTTGTGAATAGTATTTACCTTCGTCGATAGTATTTACCTTCGTTAATAGTAATTACCTTTACCAGACGTCGAACCACTTGTCGTTTTTCACATTACAAAGCGTCGAACCACTTGTCGTTTCACATTACTGAGCGTCAAACCACTTTTCTTTTCACATCATTATTACGTCGAGCCACTTGCGCTTTTCACACGGCGGTCTTTAAGCTAGAAATCTTCTATAAATAGAGGCTAGGGCTTCATTATTTTCACAAATTCATTCAAGTTTATAGAGAGAGAAAGTATAGAGAATAAGAAAGAAAAGAAGAAGTATTTTTGTTCTACTGTTTCTTTGCAGATTCAATCTCCTACCAAAAGTAAGGGGTGTTATTCTTTCTTATTCACGAAGAAGAAGCATTGTTATTCCATCGCTTATTATTACATTGGAATAACTCGTATACGTGGTTTACCCTATACTTGGTGACATTCTTCTATTATTCATTGGAACATCCGGTCTATGTGTTTTACAGGACTGGTTCCGTCTTTATTATTATTCTGTTGGAACATCCCGCATGCGTGTGTTTTACATCGGACTGGTTCCGCCTCTTTATTATTATACATTGGAACATCGCATGCGTGTGTTTTACGGGACTGGTTCCTTCTTTATTATTATTATTCATTGGAACATCATGCGTGTGTTTTCGCCGGACTGGTTCCATTCTTTATTATTCTGTTGGAACATCGCATGCATGCGTTTTGGCTTGGGACCCAATTTAGATTATTTATTATTCTGTTGGAATAATAACCGCGCTTATGTCTTGATCATCATGCGTGGTGATTTTTTTGTTATTCTATTCTTTATTATACTGGGTTGGTTAAAGCTTTTTTGACTTTATACTCCATGAAATTAGTGGAATATCCTCGATATTTGCGATTTCATCCAAAGATCTTTTCATGAAAATATTCTTCCGATCATTCTTGAATTTTACTTCTAAAATGAGATCGTGTTGATAATTTGGGCGTTAATAATTCCGGATAAAATAATTCTTGAAGCTTGTTTTATTCAATTCTTATATCGTTCATCATCATCCTCATGTTTATATTATGTTGAAAGTCATACGCATGGCAGTAATATGCGTAGATGAACTTTGGTATGATTATAATGAGAGACTATTCCGATTGTAATCGTGACCGTAATATTACAAATGATGTGATAAAAATCCCGATGGCCAGTAGTAGTGCGTTGGTGGAATGACATTGTTGGCGCGTGATGATCATGATTATTAATGAATACAATAAATATTCTGGCCCGTGGTGCAGTGAATAATTGTGGTCGCGATACTTAAAGAATATCCTGGCGTAGTAGTGCGGGGTGATTCGATGATGTGGAATATTTATTAAAGTTTGAGTCTCAAATTTATAATGATGATGAAAAACCTTTAAAACCTAAAAGATAGTAGACTTTATTTTACTTGACTTTTTTAATGGATTCATTATTCAATGCAGATTAAACCCATTTATCATTGTATTTTATCGGTTTAACATTGTTGAAGACTATTGATAATTTATTCTGCATTATCTTAGTCATAATATTTATTTCTTGAAATTTAGTTGAAATTTCACCCTTTCTTTCAATTTCTTTTCTTCAAGAAATGAGAATATAATTTGAGACGAGTCGGGGAAGCGAGTGATGGTCACGAAGATAAGATTAGTAGTCCTCACTATTACGTGAAATAGTGTGATAATAATCAGTAATGAGGACTTTTTGAGTTTGTATAATATCTAGTAGACGATATTTGTATTTAAACTCACGATTTACGTCGTATTATACTGCTACGAGTTATGTTAATAAGTTATATTTAAATTACATCTTAGTATAAGTGGCGGCCAAGATGGGTGATGATATCACAATTTTACAAGGCGTCGCGTCAGATGAATGATATATGGTGGGAGAAAATGAGATGTGAAAGTGATGGGTGTGTGAGTGAAAAATGGTGAAAAGTGGTAGTGCGATAGTGATGTGTAAAGTGTAATGAATTTGATTATTGGGTGGGTGGAGGATAGATATTTGTTATGGGGAGAAAAATTAAGTTGGTGTATATATAATATTGATATATATAAGTTGAAAACATGTGTTTATATATATGTATTATATTTTAATTTTTATTTGTGATTTTATTAGTTGATTGATTGACTTTATTGTATTTGGTTGAAGAAATAATTACTGCAGAAATAATTTGTTCATAAACAAGACACTTCCATTCTCCTATAAATAGTGTTTCATTCCTTCATTATTTTACGAATTCAACAAACCCGGAGAAAAAAATTATATAGAAATTATAGAAAAGTATTTCGCTACTTCCCTCTTATTATATTGAGTTTAACTTTTTACCAGAAGTGGTGTTATTCTTTCTTATTCATGAAGAGAATTGTTGTTATTCCATTTCTTATTATTCATTGGAATAACTCAGATATCTGTGATCTCACCCTATCTTGGTGACATTCTTCTATTATTCATGCTCTTTATTATTACATTTGGAATATCGCTCGCGTGTGTTTTACACCGGAATTCTTGTTCCATTATTTATTATTCATCTTTTATTATTCATTCGGAATATCCTCGCATGCATGTGTTTTACACGGGACTTGTTCCATTATTTATTATTCCGTCTTTATTATTTTGTCGGAGAATATTACATGCGTGTGTTTCACCTAATTCTTGGTTCCATTATTTATTATTCGCAAGACTTATTATTACTGTTAGAACATTACATCAAACAGAATTTCTTTTGACGCGGTTACATTATTATTATTACATTGGAATAAACGCGCATCCAATCTGCACGCGTGGTGATTTCTTTTTGTTATTTCATTCGTTATTATACTCGGTTGGTTAAAATTTTGACTTTATCTCCACGAAATTAGTGGAATATCCTCGATATTCAAGGCTTCATCCAAAGATTTTTGTGAAAATATTCTTACGGCGTTCTTGAATTTTTTCTACTGTGAAAGATGTCGTGTTTTGACAATTTAGGCGTTATTAGTTCTCGAATAACTTAATTTCGAACTTGTTTTATTAAATTCTTATATCATTATCATCATCCGCCATTGTTTATATTTTTTTAAAAAGTCATCTACATGGCGCGTAGAAGCGTGGATGAACTTTGGTATGATTATAACCGGGATTATTGACAGAATCGTGGTAGTAATATTCAAATGATGTGGTAAAGTTCTCCGTTGGCATAAAGTGCGATTGATGGATAGTTGTTGGCGTGATCGTTTAATTATTGATGAATCACAAATATCCTTGACCCGTAGTGCGTGGAATTTGTGGTCGCGACCTTTAATGAATATCATTAGTAGTAGTGCTTGGGGATGATGTGGATTAATTATTGTTCGTGATCAAATGATAAAAGTGATGAATTTTTTAAATCATAAAAGATAGTAGATTTTATTCTCTACTGAAATTTCTTTTAATGGATTCTTGATCCGCGCAGATTAAACTCGACGCCTATCAGTATTTTATCGGTTTAACGTTGTTGAAGGTTAATGATAATTTATTTCAGATTATCTTGGTCATAATATTTCACTTTGAAATTTAGTTGAAATTTAATTTCTTTCTTTCACCGTTTCTTTGAAATGAAAGCGTAAATTGGAGACTAAGTCGGGGAGCGGATGATGGTCGAGATAATTGTCTTAGTAGTCGCCACTATTACAGTAAAGCAGTGTGATAATAAATGTAATGAGTGACTCTATTTGAGAATGAATATCGCCTCTGAAACAATATTTGTATTTAAACTCACAAGATATGTTTTGTCAGTATTTACACGATCGTCAGATTATTATAGTTAGTATTTGAATTTTGTCTATATATATTTGGCGGTTGAAGATGGGTGATGTATGATATTTTGAGGCGTCGCATTAACACTTGTAAAATAAATAATGACGATTCGAAGTTTCGATTAAATCATTGATTAAAAGTTTGATTCGAGTTCGACTTGAAATATAAATGATTCAAATATGAACAAATTTTAAAGTTCGATAAATTACTTGAACCTCCTCAAATTATAATTTTCTATTGATACTCGGATCATATTAGTTCGAAAAGTTAAAATTATTCAGGCTCAATTCGAGATCGTGCTCGACTCGATAGCTAAACGAGCCTCAATCGAATTTTATTCTATACTCGATAAATTTTGTAAACCAAATATGAACAACTTACTTAATACCCGGCTCGACTCGATTCATTTACATCATTAATTAAATTCCTAATTAATACTAAAATTATATTTAAAAATATAAATTATCTTTAAAATCATTGCTTTATAAAAATATCTTTAAATTAAAAACGGAGAGAGTAATTTTTAATAATAGAGCCCAAATAAATAGTTTCTAATGTGAATTATATATTTATGTCTAAATCTTTTTCTTTTTTTATTTCTATTTGGGCATATGACCACATGAGAAAATATAGGAAAAGGTTCAAAAATACTTTGATATTTATACGGATGTTCCCACTTTCACTCTAAACTAATTTTTTTTTTCCAAAAATACCCTTAACGTTACAAATTTAAGGTCAATTATGTCCCTCTCGTTAAAAAAATTCAACTAGATAAACGGACATACTAAACGATTGACACGTACCAAAAGTAAAATTTAATAATTACTTTTTTTTTTCTTTTCTCTTTCTTCCTCAGTATCTTCTCTCCAGTATTCTCCTCTGATGCACCTGAACATCCACAATCCTTTATAATCCACGTGTCAAAATCTCATAAGCCATCCATATACACCACCCACCACCACTGGTACTCCTCTATCATCTCCTCCTCCTCCAAAATCCTCTACACTTACGATCGCGCCGCCACCGGCTTCTTCCGCCGTAATCTCTGCCGCTCAGGCTGCCCATCTCCGCGCCTTTCCTGGAGTACTCGCCGTCCTCCCCGACCGCGTTCGCCACCTCCACACCACTCATACTCCTCAATCCACACCGGATTTTCCTTCATCCGCATGTAATAAGAAAATAATCGGTGCCAGAGCTTATTACAGTGGCTATACAGCTAAATTAGGAAGCAAAATAGATGAAACTATAGAATCGCTTTCACCGAGAGATACAGAAGGTCATGGAACTCATACGGCTTCTACAGCCGCTGGATCTGTCGTTGCAAACGCTAGCTTCTTTCAATATGCTAAAGGTGAAGCTAGAGGTATGGCGATCAAGGCGAGAATTGCTGTTTACAAGATCTGTTGGACTTTAGGCTGTTATGACTCCGATATTTTGGCTGCGATGGATCAAGCTGTTGCCGACGGTGTTCACGTCATATCTCTCTCCGTCGGCGCCAGCGGTTACGCTCCTCAATACGATCTCTCTCCGTCGGTGCCAGCGGTTACGCTCCTCAATACGATCGCGATTCCATCGCCATAGGTGCTTTTGGCGCTGCGCAGCACGGTGTTGTTGTGTCGTGTTCCGCTGGAAATTCCGGTCCCGATCTGTACACTGCCGTGAACATTGCATCGTGGATTATTACTGTTGGTGCTTCAACGATTGATAGGGAGTTCCCTGCGGATGAGAAGAGAGAGAGAGTTGAAAGAGAAAAGAAAAAAATATATTTAATTTTACTTTCGTCACGTGTCAATCACATAACACGTGCGTTTGTTTAATTGAATTTTTTTTTAACGGGAGAAGCATAATTAACCTTAAATTTATAAGGTTAAAAGTACTTTTGAAAAAAAAATTATTTTAGGATGAAAATAGTACATCATGGGCAAATTTGAACCTTTACCCGAGAAAATATATACCCCTTCTTTATCCAATTAAACTTCATAACGATAAACACTGCGCCTGTAGGAAAAGTAGCAGCATAACGAGACCAATAATTGAGGTCGACCATGTAAGGAAAACTAGAAATTGGGAGTAAGTATTTTTTGTTTTTTTGCTCCAATAAACTGTTCATCTTTCTCATTCATCAAATTAATTTTTTTTCTCATAAAAACCTTATTTTCTAGATTATACATTGAATTACTTATCATATGAACAAACTCCAAATATATGATTGTGAATGTTGCTTCTGTCTTGCTATTCTGTTTTTTTGTTAGCCATTAAAGAACCCAGAGAAAATTTAGGAACAGAGATGCACATGAAAGTTGAACTGAACCACAATCTCAGCTTATTGTAATGGTTATGGCTTATGAATACTTGGTTCAGTTGCTTCTTGGATTAGTTTTTTTCTGGGTTTTTGTTTTTCCATATATTTTTCAATTGAGCAAACTCAGAATGAAATATAGTATGAAATTTGTATATGTAGTATGCCAATAATTGATTTATTAGCTGGAATAAGTAGTTCATAGGATTTCATATTGTATAAATCAACACAATATATGTTGATTTTAAAATTGCTCTTCTTTGAATTTTTTTTTGTGGGGGGGGTTATTTGGAGTGTAAATATCTATCCCAGTCAGGAAAAAGGCAGAAAATTAAGTACTTGAATGAAATTCTTAGTAATTATGTACTTTAATGTGGGAGAGTGATAGTTGTTAAAATATTGGATGCCAAACATGGGGAAATTAAGTACCGTTGGCTGGGAACCTCGACATTAAAGCTACTGTTTCAAGAACATACTAAAAAAGATGAGGACTGGGTTTTAGTTCTTTTTTCTTTGAACTGAGCCAGGCTGACGTTTCTAATTTTAATCTACTGCCCCTATCAATAACACAGATGTCCCCCGGTGTCTCACAAATACTGTTGGTGTTAAAAGACTTGGAGTTATTTGTTGGTGAATTTCTTAAGCAACTGTGACTTTGAATGGAATTGTTAATCACAGTTATGACGAGTGAAGGAATGTGAGTCCCGCATGCTATGGCAGAAGAAAATGATCCTTCTTGGAAGCCATCGTATAACCCTCAAAATGAGTAAACACGCTGCAGCCAAAATTAAAGTAGCATACTTCAGCATAGACAATGGTAGGGCCTTTTATTTTCACTACATGATCATTTTGGTTTCAAATGTATCTTTTTTCATCAATACATGTGTTAATGAGGCCCAAAACTACGGAAATCTTAAACCTTATACTACTGCACTCACTCTTCCCTGGGATCGGTCCCTATTTATTTTAAGATTCTAAGAGTGTATTTTGTTTTTTGCTTTTCCTCATGGACCTCATCAAAGTATGTTACCTACTTGTCCCTATGCTTAGCACAATTCATATACGTGTTTCACCTCATTTATTTTATCACCTTTTATTTTTTGGACAAGATACACATGACTTTCTTATAATAATTTTTTTTGTAGTGTATATGGATAGTTCAACAGAGGACAAATTTGTAACCATTGAAAGTTTGGTCGGAGAGGAATCAGGTTCACATGAAGTGGATACAAATCAAGAGCCATTTGAGGGTATGTGTTTTGAATCAGATGGAGTTGCCAAAGAATTTTATGATGACTATGCCAGACGACTAGGATTTATGACACGAATGGTATCATCCCGCAAGTCAGAGCGCGATGGATCAATTATTTCCCGTCGGCTTGCATGTAACAAAGAGGGGTATAATGTCAATAGTCAAAAAACAGGGCGTGTTCGAATTCGAAAGCGAGAGAGCAAACGTGAAGGCTGCATGGCAATGTTATTGGTGAAGAGGGAGAAGCCTGGGAAATGGGTTGTGACTAAATTTGTGAAGGAACATACTCATCCACTAGATACTTCTTCCAAAAAGGCTCGGTCAACTCCAGTAAGTTCTGTTTGAACTTGACATCAGTGCAATCCATTTTTCCAATTCTTTCCCTTATCAACCAATCTATCCATTATCTATGAGGTATGAACAAATAATGACTATACTTGGAAAGATTTTAAGTGGATGTCCTATATATGTAATGGAATAGTATTCAAAGTTGAGCTTTAGAGCCTTCCTGGACCTCTTCATATGCAAGCCTTCTCAAACTCCAAAATTATTGAGCCCATGAACACAGTGCATCTGAGAGGAAGGAAACCGATGCATGATAATTTATTTTATTTTAGGATATATTTCTTTGAATGTGAAATATTCTAGCTTGGGTACCTTTTGTGACCTGTTTTTGTTTTTCTTATTGTATTGGCTTTTGCTCGCTAGATTCCTTTTGAAACATATATTTTAATTATGCCAACTATCTGAAGATCCTTATTTTGAATGATTAAAATATTCAAATTAGATTTCATTAAGTTTTATGACAATGTTTTCTTCATGTTCTAGGTGTAAAAAGCAAATACTTTTTTTGCCATATATAACAGACAAATGATGGGATAAGTGTACAATTTTTGGTTATGGAAGGCTGATATATGATTATGTCCAATTTCCTCACTGTGTTGCATGAGTGAGTTCAGACAAATCTGATGCAGCAGTTCTACTGTCCACTACAAGAATCTCTTTATTTTGAGTTGATATATCTATTTATGTTTCTGGCTATTATGGGCCTGTGCTAAAAGCTATGGCGGAAAGGATGTTGCATTTGTTTTTCCATTCATTCATTTCTTATCCATTATTCTTCTGGTAAATCTATTTAAGTATCTAGTTTATGTATGTTTTAGCATTGATTTGGGCACTGCTATATTGGAATTGAAGGTTCTAGCTGACTAGTGACAACTAGCCTACTAGGTATTCCATGTTAATCTCTCAAGGAAACAACCTTTTGAGTCTTATATCTGTTCATCTGTTATCCCATGTTGGTCACATGTAGTTTGAATAGCTCACTTAGATATTCAAAACTCTTGAATGTTGCGTACATCACAATACATCAGCTGTCTAAGAAAACTTTGGAAAGTAGCTGCTAGATGGAATGTGGGATGATGTTTAATGCAACTTATACGGCGAGGGGGGGGTTAGGTGGGTAAATCCAACCTCGAAGTGTTTTAAAGTCTTTAAATGCTTCAGTTCCTAGCCTAAATGATAGTAGTTTAGCATGACCTTTGAACATTATCAACTACCTTGATTGAGTTGGCGAGGCTCTTGTGAAAGAGCTCTTGCACTATTTCAGGCATGTTTCAGTCGGTCCAAGTAAAGAGAATGCTAGTCTTTTTAGCTAATTTAGGTTACCACTTGTGTCATTGCTTGTGTAATTATAGCCCTATCAAGTCAGCTTTTTCCACTAGATAACATGACTTCTGTTCTTAGTTGCAAGTGATTTCCGTGCCCTTTATTTTTACTGTTATTTAATTCATTTCATCTGCTCATCACTTATCATATGTTCCTCAAATGTTTTTAATTTTTGTAAAATCATATAGTTTATATTATGAAATTTATTCTCTTTCCTTTGTCATAGGATGACAAGGACATGAGGATTAAAGAGCTAAATTCTGAGCTACATTGTGCAAATCTACAGTTGGCAGCTTGTCGAGAACAATTGCATATGGTTATGCAATATATCGAGGAACACACATAATGTCTATCAAGAACAGTTGAAGAAGTAGTAAGCAATGTCAAAGAAGTGGAATCTGGTGAGCTATAGCATTCGGGTCTGATAGGAGTCAACTCTCTTAGAAAATATTTATATTGTAGTAATCTAGTTAACAGGCCAAGGATCAACCACATTCTTTGTTTATGAACAACTTTATTGTGGAGGATCATTGTCCTCTGATTTTTGTGATCCATTTCCCAGATTCCATAGTTATTCACTGTAAATGATCTAAAACTTTGGAAAGTCCTAATACTTACTTTGTCCTCTGTGGTTATTTATAGTATTTGCCAAAATGGTTTCAGGCAAGTATATTGTCACACTACTGTATCTACAAAGCTACCTGGCTTATTTTTAAGGTAAGATTGGAAACACTATTTGTAATCTTTACTTGCACATGTATAGAGTTGTAAACGAACAGAGCTGCCTGTGAGTTTGGTCCAGTTTGGCTCTAGTGAATATAGTCCAGCTTGGCTCAACTGAAAGCTCTGCTGCTCGAGCTCGACTCAAGTTTAAACAAGCTCCTTTGTCAGTTGAGTGTCCAGCTATGAGCTCGACAAATTTAGGTTAGCTTGGAGTAAGCTCGACTTGTTTAGCATTTGATAATTTGATTAATTAAATTTAGTTATTTTTTATGAAAAATAGACAGCATCCGGATAAGGTTGGCCTGAATTCAAACATTAAGAATATGAACTCCTGAGGAACTCAAAAGTTCTTCGAGGTATTTAAGGAATGGCGAATTACCAAAGACAGAAGCCAAAACCATAGCAGCATATGGAGTGAAGAGAACACAGCCAAAACAGTGATAACACCTATACAGACCTAGTGTACTTGGAAATGCCCAGCAGATAAGTTTGTGATGCAGTGGAATATTTATACGACAGAACACACATGTGAATGCACTCCACATACCGCCCCCATAACTCTTCTTTTGCAATGAACAGAAACCAAACAATTGCAATACTTACACGGACACAAACAGATGAATGCTCATACAAGCAAAAAACTCATATGCCCACCCACCCACACACCACACACACACAAAGAGAGAGAGAGAGCTTTTAAATAGTTCATAATGTTACTTCAGACGTTAGAAAGTTGCATTTTCTGAAGACTGTAAATGGAGAAAGAACTCGCTTCCTTGAGAACTTATCACCTACTTCTTTAAGTGTTAAAACACTCGTATATAATAAAAAGGTGATACTAGGAAGAATACATTTTTAACCCCCAACTTCATTGTACTTGAAGACACAATCATAGAGTCTTCCTCCAAGGAATTCGGCAACCTCTGGGTGCTTCACCTATACACATAAATGGAAAAATTAAAAGGAAAAAAATTGAGGAAAGGAAAAGTGAACACAAGAATGTATGAAAATGAAATAATATCTACAGTGATAGTTGTTAATTTGGGGGGAATGAAGATTACCATCCCAATCTTGAGTGAATCACATTTAAATTGCGCATAAAGATTGGTTTCTATTCCACGGCCCTGCCAAAAAAAATAAAAAATTGAAGATTCTCTAAATGTTTAAAAGTTTGACCTATTTATAATACTCCTTGTCCCTTGTCAAGTGATCACCTTTCTTTTTTAGGAATTGGAATGTACCAAAATAAGTGAATTATTTGACTTATCAATATAAAAGGAATGTGGACTGACTATATCACCCTTGTATTTGAGAAATTAAAAACAAATTCAAAGTATTGCAGGCCCAATCATTCAAGTTCTTTAAGTTTGAGAGAACATAACTGCGGAGTATTAAAATTCTTAGTGTTGTGATTTTTGAATAGCATTAGTGGTTCAATGGGTATTGGACTTTATAGACTTATGTTGCGTTTGTGAGTTTGGAGGAATGGATGGGAAGGAAAAAGTAGGAAGGAAGGGAAGGAAGGAAGGGATGGAATGGATTATAATTTTCCTTTGTCATGTTTGTAAGTTTTAGAAAGGAATGGAAGGGATGAGATTTTAATTATATTTTTTTTATTTGTGAGTTTAGAAGGAGGGAAGGGAAGGAAAAATATTTTTATTTTTAAACTACACTATTATTATATTACCATTACATATTAATGTAATAAATGACATGATTTATTTTGAAAGGTTACTTTAGGTAAACTATTTTGGGGAAAGTTTTAAGCCAAAAATGAAATCAACTTTATCTCCAAATCCCTTCCCTTCCTAAAAAAACTCACAAACATGAGATTTGGAGGGATTTTAATTATTTTCCCTCCCCTCACCTCACCTAAAAAAAACTTACAAACACAGTATTAGTTGCCACTCTTTTCTTGAACAATGTGCCAATTGGTCAGTTCTCTTAGTTCAATAGGTAATTGATATGGAGAAAGCTCACCATTCCTTCTACAATTACTAGGTCAGCATCACTTGCCAGGTAAGCGACCTCTTGTGAAACTCTAGCAAGATCAATAACCTGCCATATGTACAAGGCCATTACAGAGCTACAACAATAAATCTATGCAATCAATCTTCTTATGTTAGAGAGGGATTCTAACAATGGCATGAATCAAGAAAAGAAATTTCAACTTCTTACGGCAAATCATTACCAGAATTGGCAATCAAAAGGTTAGAAGTATCAACACCCACAAGCTTCCCATGTTCATCTTTCAACTAGTAAATAACAACTAACACATCAGAGTCGATCAAAAATCTGCAATGATAAAAAAAATATCAAAAAAAAAATAATAATAATAATTCCTCTACCACCTTCGATATAATCTCAAGTAGTTCAGGTAAGTTATATCATTGATAGAAGGTAAGTCATTGGCTGCCAACACAACCTGCAACCAAAAGCATCCAATTCGGAACAAGCTTAAAACAAGCAGCATAAAAAAGAATGGATGTTACAAAGATAAAATGTTGGAAATGTAGAAGACTGATGTGACACAAGAGTTGTACACTAAAACTTGGAGATACAAGTTCCCTGATGTCAGTGTGCAATAAACCAAACCAATTTGAAGGGTATTCTCCAAAGCCCTGAACTAATCCATTACAATGAATTCACAGAATTCATCTTAGAAATTATTCTAGAAGCAATGAATCAATGATCTCTAACCTTCACAGAAGATTTATAAAAGGTTTGTCTAACTAAAGACACGTAGCATAAACTTCGTCACACCAGTGAGGATATGATGTTGCCCAAGGGGGCAACCAAAGATTATCTAACAGAGCTCCATGTCCTATTCCATCCGTAGTATTGTTCACCTTGTTAATGGATGAATTTTCTGGGGCCTCAGGCCCTGATCTATGCTCCTTACCTTAACTTCTTATGGTCAATCAGTACAAAAGTGTAGAGGTTAATACACTATTGAGTTTTTTCTTAAAAATCCCATAAACATGAATCAGCAACTAAAATAAGATGACACATCTAAGGTGACATAAAAAAAGTACTATTAATGTGTATATTGACTATTTGACTTGAGAATATGCTGGAAACTCTTTTCCCAAAAAGTTTGTCTGATCAGTACAAAAAGTGTGGCAGGAAATATACTATTAGAATTTTAAAAATTCCCATAAACATTTATTGATATGAAATTAAGGTTAAAAACTGAAACAAGATGATACATCTTCAATGATATTTCAAAGTACAGAGTAAGTGTATTGACTACTTCACTTAACGATATGCTGTATACCTATTCCCCAGAAAATTTAGCTGATCAGTCAAAAGAGGTAGTGGAAAATATACTATCAGGATTAAAAAATAAATTAAACATGAATTTATGCAATTTTTAGAAATTAAAAACTGAAATTTCAACATGCAATGTATGTGTATATTGACTGATAAGTAACTTACTTGAGAATAAGCTGGGAACTGTTTTTCCAGAAAAATTGCTTCGTCTAAAAAAGAAGTGCACTCTTATATAAAATAACTATACAATTCATAGTGTCCATGATAAAGTCAATGGGTTGACAAAGATAACCGACAATGGAATGTCTACTCTTATATTACCTACTAAAGAGAGAATATTTGATGTTAGAAGATTCCTTAATTGTAGTGTTAGAAGATATTGCATGATTGTAGTTTCCTTAATTAGGGTGTACACATTACTATAATTTAAGAATTATCGTAACTATAATTAGGGTACTTGTGTATAAATATATCAAGCTATGTAATAGATTCATTCAATAATAAGAAATTATTCAGTTTCTACATGGTATCAAAGCTCGGTCCTTAACATATAAGCTCTTCACGTTGGTTTTCCTTAGTCTTTGCTCATAAACCTAGCTGAACAAAGTTTGTATGGAATTGAAACTATAACTGGTTTACCCAAAAGTTTCCGACCACCAAAGGAGTTTCCGATCCCTGACCCACAGACCCATGCGCTCCCACGCACCACCCTATGCACCACAGCCTGATGCCACAGCGCCGCCTGTCATCATCCGCGCGTGTGCTTTTCTCTGACAACCGTCTGACGACTCGGCTTCTTTCCCAGTGTTCGTCTCTTTCCCTCTTGATATCTACAGGTGTGTTGCTGTGTTTGGTTTAGGTTTACAGACTTCATTTTCTTCAGTGGGGATTGTCGCAACGTGATATTGCAGATAGTCTCCTTCAGTTGTTTGGTTGTTTCCTTCAGTGATATTGCAACTTGTTAGCACGTTCCTTTCACTTGTTTCTCCTGCATATATTGTGTCACAGTATAGTACACTTTTTCTTTGATATCCTTTTGGAAAGCTTATTCTCCTAAGATATATAGTGTACTTATCTGTTATATGGAGAAACACAGTAGTATTAACTGTGGGATTCATAAGAGTAGCATGGAACACCAACAGGCTGTTAAAAGCCATACTGAATTAGTTTTAAGTCCTTTCAAATTGGATGGAACCAACTATTTGGCATGATCTCAAGCATGCCGCTTGTCAATGAGGCCAATCATATGCAACACTTTATCAACGAAACAACCATCATGCACGAGAAACCGGGTCGGCCCAAGAGGAATGGAAATATGATAATTCCATGGTAAAACGTGAATTTTAACTCCATGGAACCTAATATCTGAGAGTAGTTACATGTTCTTAGACACCGCTTTATGAGCTTTGGGAAGCTATCTCCCAAACTTTCTCTATTTCTGGTGATATGCCTAAAGCATATGACATTCGTAAAAGAATTCGGGAGCCAAGTCAAGGGTAGAAGACTGTGGCACAGTATTTTGCAGAAATTAATACTCTTTGGCATGAGCTTGATCATTATCGGGTTTTTTTCAGGTAAATGTCTGGAAGATGCATTGGCTTACCAAAAAATTGTTAGTGCAGATAGAGTTGTGGATTTCTTGGTAGGTTTGAATATAGAATTTGATCAAGTTTGGGCACAGTTGATTGGTCAGACACCTTTTCCATCACTGCGAGAGGCTCATGCTAGAGTCCAACACGAGGAAAGTAGACGTCGGGTGATGGTTCTAAATCTTGTTGACCGATCAACCATGGTTGCTTCGCATCTTAAGTTTGGCTCCACTATTCAGTCTCCTGTTGAGAAGGAATCCCGTGAATGTGATTAGTGGGGGGAGAAGAACCATACCAGGGATCGTTGTTTCAAACTTCATGAACGTTCTAAAGGGCGAGGGGGACGGTTTGGTAATGGTTGTGGATATCAGGCCTATGCGACGACTACAACACTTCCTGTTGATGCATCCAGTGCTTCAGACACTACTACTGCACTCACTCCTCAGGAAATCTCTGCTTTTCGGAAATTTTATTCCAAATCCACTTCTTCTCATTATGCTCAGTTAGGTATACATTCTTGTGTTTTTACTGCTTCATCAACTTGCCCTGGTTGAATTATTGACACAGGCGCTTCTGAGCATATGACCGGATCCTCCATTTCTTTTACTTCATACACGCCTTGTTCAGGAAAAGACAAGGTTCGCATAGCTGATAGTTCTCTCTCTTCCATCTCTGGAAGAGGCTCTGTAGTTTGTACTCCTTCATTGACATTATAATTTGTTCTCCATATTCCCTCATTTACTGCAAATTTGTTATTTGTTCAACGTCTTTCTGAATCCTTACACTGTTCAGTAACATTTTTTCCATCTCATTGTGTTTTTCAGGACTTGGTGACGGGACAGAAGATTGGCAGTGGTAGTGCAGTTGGTGGTCTCTATTATTTAGATGTTCCCTCGTCTAATATGTTCCCTACTCAGGCTTTTCACTCTACCTCGGACTCCAGTCTGACCTCTCTCCATCAATGGCATCGACGTTTGGGACATCCTTCTTTTCCTGTATTAGAGTCTTTATTTCCATCTTTAGTTAAACAATGTAATAAAACTCAATTTTTGTGTGAACCATGTGAATTGGGTAAACACAAACGTTCTACTTATTTTGCTATTAACAGCCGACATTCTGAGTCTTTTGCTATTATACATACTGATGTGTGGGGACCCTCTCGGGTTGTTTCCCGTTCTGGTTATAGATGGTTTGTTAGCTTTATTGATTGTCATTCTCGTGTCACTTGGATTTATCTTCTTCGTTCCAAAAATGAGGTTTTTGATTGTTTTCAGGAATTTCATAATGATTCAAACCCAATTTAACGCTAAAGTCAAGATTCTCCATAGTGATAATGGTTGGGAATATAGTAATAATAATGCTTTTGCATCTTATCTCTCTCATCGTGGCATTATTGTTCAAACCTCTTGTGTCAAAACTCCAAAACAAAATGGAGTTGCGAAAAGAAAGAATCGTCACTTACTAAGGTAGCTCGCACTCTTATGTTCACTATGAACACTTCTAAATTTTTATGGAGAGATGTTGTTTTGATTGGTATTGCGTTTTCGATTAATCGACTTCCTTCTAGAATTCTTGGGAACAAAAGTCCAATCTCTTTTCTTCCACACACGATCAATCCTTCTCCTTCGTCTCGAGTCTTTGGTTGTGCGTGTTATGTTCATGATAAATCTCCCACTCGGGAAAAATTAGATCCCAAGTCTCTTCGGTGTGTTTTCATTGATTATTCTCTAACCCAAAAAGGTTATAACACAGTATTTGTCACTAGGGATGTACCTTTTTGGGAATTGGAACATTTTTATTCTTCTTTCCCTTCTTCTCAGGGGGAGGATGTTATTGATGAGGAGAAGCTTCCTCCTGAGGCTAGCATTACAAGTACTATAATACCTTCTTCTCATGTTCCATCTTCTCCTGTTCCTATTGTTGTTTCGGATAATTCTAAACATGGGAGTTACAGAATGAGCCTGAGTTGAGTTGAGAACCTATGTTTGAAGGTCACTTTTTCTGCACCACTACTCTCAACCTACGCTAGAACCTAATCTTGATAATGCTAATGGTGAGAATCCTACTTCTACTTGTTCTTTTGATGATAATGACATCGACATTCCTATTGTTCTTTAAAAAGGGTCTTGTACTCAACATCCTATTTTTAATTTAAGAAAATATGATAAATTATCGCATCATATCATCTTTTTGTTTCCTTTGTTTCTTCCCTAAGGGATGGAAAGAAGCAATTAGTGATGAGAATTGGAATATAGAGAGATGAATACCTAAAGGGATGATAAAGAAGCTAGTTTTAGTGATGAAAATTGAAAAACAAGTATATGATCAAGAGGAGATGAATGAAAGACTCAAAATCAAGGCTAGTTGCAGAAAAAGGTATACTCAAACCCATGGAATTGATTGAGAAATTTTGACAAAAATGAATCTTCCGTAGCGCAAATTTTGGTGGATAATCAAAGAATTGGATGTAGATTTGAAGGAGGAAGTATATATGGCAATGATAAGATCCGTCACCACCAAAGGGTATAAAGAGTCAATCTCCCGAGCTGGTTTGGAAGATTCCACAAGATTTGGGTATAAGATTTCATATTCTATCATACTCTTTTCAAAATGATAAAAGGTAAGACTACCATTCTTATCGTTTATGTTGATGATATTGTGGTGATTGAGGGGATCGTAGAAAGAGATAGTTAATCTCAAAGTAAATCTAGCCAAAGAGTTTGAAATTAAAGATCTTGGTCCTTTGAAATATTTTCTTGGTATTGAAGTTGCAAGATCTCTCAGTGAGATTTTTCTATCTCAAAGGAAATATGTTCTTGATCTTTTAAAAGGAAACTGGCATGTTGGGATGTAAACCTGTTGATTCTCCTATTGAAGTAAATCATCATCCAGTAGGTGGCACAGGATCTACAGTTGATAGAGAAAGATACCAACGTTTGGTGAGAAGATTGATATACCTTTCTCACACTAGACCTGATATATCTTATATGTCATGGGGATAGTGAGTCAAGATATGTACATGACCCCTCACATTGTCACATGGAAACCATTAACAAAATTCGAGATATCTCAACTCCGCTCCTGAAAAAGATTTATTGTTTGCACCACATGGTAATATGAGAGTTGAAGCTTTTTCCTACTCAAATTGGGCTGGTTCTATAGAGGATCGTCGTTCTACGTCAGGTTATTGCTCATTTGTTGGAGGTAATCTTGTTACTTGGCGTAGTAAGAAACAGTCCGTGGTGGCAAGATCCAGTGCAGATGCTGAATATCGAGTTATTGCCTTGGGTATATGTGAACTAATGTGGCTTTGAACCTTGCTAGAAGATTTGGGTGTTACAACTAAAATGCCTATGCAGTTATTTTGTGATAATAAGGCAGCCATTAGTATTACAAACAACTCAGTACAGCATGATAGAACAAAGCACATTGAAATTGACAGACACTTCATTAAAGAAAAGTTAACCAGTGGTCTTATTTGCTTACCTTTCGTCAAAACAGAACATCAGCTTGCTGATATTTTAACTAAAGGTCTTAGTAGTAAGATGTTTCATCCATTATGTTTCAAGTTGGGTATCGCGAGACATTTATACACCAACTTGAGGGGAGTGTTAGAAGATTCCTTAATTGTAGTGTTAGAAGATAAGAGTTTATCGCATGATTGTAGTTTCCTTTAATCAAGGTGTACACATTACTATAATTAAGGAATTACCGTGAATCGTGTAATTAGGGTACTTGTGTATAAATATATCAAGCTATGTAATAGAGATTTTATTCAATAATAAGAAATTATTCAATTTCTACAAAGTACAAGGGTGAGGGAGGGGCTAACATATTGAAGAAATTTTGGGTGAAGTCGGAAAGATAATTATACAAATCAATCAGTCTTAATGAGAGAGTTGGAGTGTTGCAGTCTTGCAGAAATATACTTTCAACTGAAATGCCTATTTTTTTTTATCAATTGCCAAAAAACAGAACGACTCAAATGAGGGTGCCAGAAATTAGGGCAATGAGATGGCAATGAAGAACTTTTGTAGGTGTAGAAAGTAGTAGTTGTGCTTACTAGATATGAAGTGAACAGGTGAAGCTCATGGTGCTTCATAAACTTTACTCTAGAAATCATTACACTCTCATTAAACTCTTTGATCATTAACCCTATAAAGATAAGTTTAAAAAGGTTAAATCAATAATACAAACCTGTGTTCCCCGACGGAGTAACTCTCTTGCAAATGGCAATATACCCAAAATAACATCTGCACCAGAATTATCAACAAAAATGACAGCCTGCAATAACAAACAAATGAACGGGTTAGCAGCCAAATGATACAAATGCTAACATATATGTGCAGTGAGGATAAATAGACTCAATATCCATGTGGAAGGGAAAGGTACATGTAAAAGAAATAGTAAATATTAAAGAATTTGCCTTTTTCCAAGACTTCCTGCCCCATTTCATTATAAAGTTGTCCAAATCATCGATTACCCAGAATTCGAGCAACAAGATTTTGACAACTAGCAAGAAAGGATACTCCATCTTTTGAGAATAACTCTGCGAGCTTCAAAAAGTTGGAAAGAGCTACAAATAAATTATGTGCTGCTGAAACTGTAAAATTAAGACATACTTAGATTATATTATGATTCAGATTGTACAATAACAACTAGATGTGTTATCTGTAGTGTCAACAAAACATACATGTATAAACAAAATTCTAATGTCCTCAAACTTTTAAAAGATTAAGCAGGCCACCTTGGCACCTTATAACTCATAGTTGGTATATATTTTTGGTTGGTATGGACTCCTGGAGAAGTTATGAAATAATGCCTTCTTTGGATTATATTGTGCAACTGGCATAGCTCAAATTTTTTAAGACACTAAGGGCAGTCAGATAACAAACTTATAGTAGTGTAACAATTTAATTGAACAGGAATTTGGATTCCACAATTCAAACTAAGTTACAAGTATATTAACAATCAAAAGTGAGATCAGAACTAGAAACTACATTTTTCTTAATTTCACATATTTTCCATTTAAGATCATGACAAACCTGCGCTGAACCAAGATCAAATATGTTGCCTGCAAATATTCCTCTAATCAGATTCTCTACGCGCTTGGCTTCGTCCTCAATACCATCATTAAGACAAACTACATTCTCAAATAAAGATATTGCCTTCGTATTTTCCTCATCCTAAAGCATTCAACCACAAAACAGAAAGCATAACTTAATCTATATAGATTTCATTTCTCATATCAGAAAAAAAAAAGTTATATTAAGGTAAATCTTTCTTTGAGTGGATGGCCCACCTCACTTCTGGTAAATTTAGTTTTCCCATTGTAATGGATTTCATCATCTTTTTGTGATATACTGATATCACTCTGATATTCAAACCACTTGGCTGGCTTACTACCAAATACAATTAATGAACTACGTGCTCACCTTAACCTTCTTGAATATATCTCTGAATCCAAGTTCTCTAAGAACTTGCTCACGAATCCGCAAAGAAGCTATATAAAACAGAATAAGAATCAAAATCAGGCTTGTAGTATTATGATGTCATCAATCAAATCATAAACTGCATCAACTGGTGAAGCTATGTAAATAAAAAAAAAAAAAAAGAATAAAATAAAATTAGGCTTACTATGCCGCCAGGTGGACCCCGTGACTTTCAGGATCTTTCTTAAAATCCTCCAGAATTTCAGTATATCTTCCACAAATAAAGCACAAAAAACAATAAGTCAGATGGTCACATATGACTATTCATTTAAAATTACACACAAGGAAAAGTCCCCAATCCTAAAAACAGAGAGTGCCGTACCATAATCTTGAGAACAGTAATAGAATTCTTTTCAGAAAGTTTTAATCCTGTATGATTTTATATAATTATTCAATATATAATTAATTTGATGTCTGCAATGATAGCCAGCATAATCCCTTTCCTAGAAAAGGATTGCAGAGTCTGGACTTGGAAAAGGAAAACTATGTGTGGCAAGAGTTGTGTCGGTTATTGACATATTTAGCTTAAAGTGACAACCTTATAGTTAATACGTTACACATTCCCTGGTTTATAATGATTATTAAAAGTCCTGAAAGAATATTTAAATTCCTCCAAGACTGCATTTGAAACCAGATACGATAATCCAACAACATCAGAGTTTACTACACAAAGGTGTTCCCTACACTGGTAAACTGTCTATCCTAAAGACTAGGGACAACGTCAGAATGAAATGACTTTTTAGAAGAAGCCCTGAAACCCTAAATTGTAGACAAGCTTCTTCCATGTTTATAATGTCCATAAATTTCTTTGACAATAGATAATAATCCATAATTCTGTTAGAAATCCTCTTGTGAGAGAAAGCAAATTTGGAAGCCGCCAATGACCTGTCAAAGGATCGAATGTCGACATATTCTCAATTCAACTCCTTAAACCTTCCATGTGGAAAAAAAATCCAAATCATGTAAATAGCCCGACTCTGTGAGGGAGTGTAGTCAAATAAATCAAAACGATATGAATTTGTTAGGATGGAGACGTCACATTGGTGCAGTCAATTTTAGAATGGATACAAGACTGCATCGGAGTACCCCATATAGCAATATAAAGAAAAACAGTAGCCTAAACAACAATAGAAATTAACAATGTGCTATCTCCATCCATTAACAAATGCGTTATTAATCTATGGTCAATACGAATTCTGGATGGTTTCTTCTATTTATGAGAGATATTCAACTCTCTCAAGTACAATTGTACCGTACATCACTACATCTTCGAGATTACAAGGGATGGATTCTCTAAGTTACTCCATTACCATTCCTTCCAAGCAATATGATATTAGTAACAGGGAAGCAAAAGATAGCTTACTCTAACAGTAAAAGCTAACTTTTTTGTAAAAAAAGCAAGTAAAATAACAATTAAAATTATTATAAAAAGAATAAATAAATAAACAAATAATTAACCTTTCCGCAAACTTTTCAGCTCTAGTAGGAGCATCATCAACTGTATCGTCACTCTCAGCTCGTTTCCTGATCCCAAAAATATGTCAAAGGATAAGTAATCAAGTGAGTCAGTACCATCCATTTACTTCACTCGGTTTCATTTCAAGACAAAGGCAACTGGCATTAAATAATAAAAACGAGAATTACCCAGAAACAAATTCAATGCTCTAAGCCAAACCCAGATAAAATTTCATCTTTAAATCCATTCAAACAAACAATTTCGATGTTCTAAGCCAAACCCAGATAAGATTTCGTTTCTAAATCATCTAAATTACCCAATAACATAAAACCAATTCGCATTTTTTGCTAGAGAAATAGTAGTAGTGAGTAAAGAAGTTGGGGGTACAAACCGGAAAGAGGGAACGGAATTGAGGAAGAGATTGATCCAGGAGAGCTCAGTAGGAGTAGCTTTCTTTGGATTGTCGGATGGAAATCTGTATGGGATTGTGCATGCCCTGTAATTAGTCTCGATCGGTGTCATTAGCAACGGGAATGCCACCATCTCGCCGGAGCTCTCCATTGTTGGCGGTGGTGGATACTTCTCTGTTCCCGTTTGGTCCCTTGGCAAAAGTAATCAACCATCAGTATTGGGGAGTAGTTAAAAACTTAAAATGATCGAATAATGTTGAGTTACCAAATTTTGACATTGTGATTAATTTTGTAACAATTTTAATAATTGCATATTTTCTATTTCCATGAAAATTATTTATTTATTTATAAAATTCATACTCGTAATAATAATAAATTGTCAATATAATAATAATGTGATATAACAATAAAATCATAAAATGACAACAAGAAGTTATATTATCATTTTATACCATAATCATTAAAGACTAAAAAATATGAAAATGTCGATAATGTCTTTAGTCTAGTGATTAAAAGTGAGTTACTATGACTACTATGTTTGGTTCCCATTTCTTGTAATGTCATGTAAAGAATGAAATGACTTAAAGAATGAAAGAAGCTTGAGCAATAGAATGGAAATGAGGATGAGAATGGAATGGTCATTCTCATTTTTATGTTTGGTTTGTCCATTTATTCCTTTAAAAATAAAATTACCATTTTGATTAATATTTTAGTTTATATGAATTATGTTATGAATAGAATGTAAAATAATTTTTTTCGCTTTTTTTATATACTACAAACTTATAAAATGAATGAAAAATAATCTAAACTAATTAATATTTTCATTTAGTTAACGATTAATATTGTATATTATCAGTTTTGTTCCAATATTTTGTAAAAAATATATTGTATATTATTATTAAACTAATTAATATTATCAATATATTAATATTTTAATTGTAAATATTAATATTATCAGTTTTGTTCTAGTGCCATTAATCAATATTATCAATATTATTGTTAAACTAATTAATATTATCAATATATTAATATTTTTATTAGTCAATATTATCGTTAAAATTAACTAATATTAATTTTTTCAATATTATCAATATTAAACTAATTAATATTTTCATTCTGTTGACTAATCGTTAATATATTTTCATTTTGTTAACGATTAATATTAGATATTATTAGTTTTGTTCCAGTGCCATTAGTCAATTAACGATTTTCAGTGTATTTGCCTTCTTTAGTCAATATTAGTTTTTCGTTTTTAAGTATATGCAAGTACTTTAATATATTTAAAGAAAATTAATATTTTCATAAGGGAAATTAATCTTTCATTAATACGCTCCTCACATGAAATTTTTGTTAGATTGAGACCTTGTGGAATATTATTTTTTCTTTATAAAAATAGTAATTAACTCCTTATTTAAAAAATAACAATAGCATGTTGTACTTTTTAGTACCTTAAAAAGTTATCGTTTAATTTCTTCTTCTTTTGAAATTATATGATCATTAATAAACAATATTAGAAATTAAAGAAGTCAAAAAAATATTAGTCTGAAAATAATACAAAAAATAGTTCAAAATAAACATAAACATAAAGTTTTGTAAGAAAAATGAAGAATATAAAAAAAAAAGTAGGAAAAGAAAAGAAATGATGATAGATAACCAAGAGAAGAGGGGAAGGTGGTTGGCCAAAGAATGGAAATAAACCCACAAAAAGAATGAAAAATAACTTTTAGATTTAAAATGAAATAATTAAAGGAATGAAATGATCATTCCAATCGACTAATCAAACATGTTTTAAAATCATTTCATAAGGAATGGTTATTCCATTTTATTCGCAGCCCATTCCATTTTATTTCCACCAACCAAACACAAGGTAAGCGTGAGTTAATGTGACATTTAAGTATCGGGTTCGATTTTCACTTCGAAAGTGATTTTTTTTCTTTCGAAATGTGTGTTCTTCTTTAGACTTAATGTAAGGCTTGTTTGTGAGTTTGATGTACTTGATTCTAAAATTATATTGTATTTTCAAAAATAAGACTTTTGAAAAAATAAAATAATTGATTAATAAACTCTTTATTATTATTGAACGGAGGAAGTATTAATATGATATCTCATATATAAATTCTATAAAGTATTCAAAATACCTTTTACCAAACAAAAAAAAAAAAAAAAAAAAAGATGACCTTATATTGGCCACCACATTTTAACATATCCCTTAAACTTTCTTGTTATTTCAATAAACGAGATTTAATGGACTGTTTTTTTTTTTTTACCATTTTTTTAACTCTCTTGGTTAAGCTTACATGCTCAAACATATGATCACATTGACTGAATATTCAGAGCCATTAACAAAGTTCTTCAAGCTTGATTGAACTGACAAAAAATTTAAGATTGATTATATGATCTTCTTGCCAATCTGTTGTAAGCCATGTATCGATCAATCCAAAAACATGAAGAAACTACACAAGTTTAAACATATTGTCATTTGCATTGTCCGATTTGAAGTCTAGCTAGAAATTAATCAGAGAAAATATTAATCACATGGGGGTGGAATTTGGGTGCCAAAGTATTTAACTCTAACATTTTTACACGACGAAGTCGCGTGTTTTTCTCCAGATGTCAGCTTCAAGTTCACATCTTCCATGTAAATGTTCTGGCAAGGAATCCCTTTGCTACACTCCAATGTCACTGCAACTGCAGAAGATGAAGTCCCTCTTATGTTCTTGAAATATATGTCACTTAGCTTCACACGAGAAGGTTCCTGCAGTAGTAGTCTATCGTTAGTGCTTGTTCGTTTACTAGTTTATGAAGCGTTTGGTGTGTTTTAAGGCCCAAACACACTTCAAATCTTGTTCACCCAAGAGTAACTTATTTGAAACGTAGCTTATTTAACGCATAAACGCGCATTTAACTTATTTTACCAGTTTTAGCTTACTACTAAGCCCTTCAATTATAAAGAAGAAATTCAACAACAGAGATTTAGAGTTTACCAGTGAAGCACAAGAAGTGAATGGGCAATATGACTGATCAATTATAATTGGATTAGTCACATTGTTCATAACAATGTTCTCAAATGTCATGTTAGTGGCTGCACTTTGACATGGAGAGTTTGGCCATGTCTTAATCCGAATGCCATTTGTGGTGCCGCGCATGGTACAGTCCCTAACGATAAGTCCACTTACATCTTCTTCATTCGGATATCTTCCCAAACTTCCAACACTTTTTAGATATTCATAAACCAATATCAGTCGGGATTGAGAAAATATAACAGAACGACCAGTACCAAAAAAAAGTTTTATGTACCTGAAACCGTGACCAGGTCCACAAGTGATGCTAGTGATGGTGAGTTGAGAATTCCCTTGTCCAACAGAAATGCAATCGTCGCCAGTACCAATATGTGATCGAGAGAGATAAACAGCAGAACTCCTCTCGATATGAATTCCATCAGTATTAGGACTGTATGCTGGTGCAGATATTTTAATTCCACTGCCTTTAAAGTTCTTGCACTCTACTAGTGCCATGTGGAAAAACTTGCTATTAACTGATCTTATGCCTCGAACAATAGTTCTATTCATCGCCACAAACTTTAGATTCTGAAACAAAGAGACGGTCTCTAATTAGTGGTCTTTTTCCTCTCTATTTTGGATTTATTTGTTATTAGCCTGCAGTCAGCCAAATTTTTTTGCTGTTGATCTAGCAGTTCTAGGCTCCATATTTATATTTGAACGCCATCACAAGCAACGCTGCAAGGGGGTTGCCTATTGTGGTAGCTTTATTTCCTGTTTCAGAACTGTTGAAGAGCCTGATTTAGGCAGGAAAATTTTTGCTCGGACCAAAAGTTCATGCTTATTGGCTTAATTTACATAAGCAATTTAGCATTATATAAGTAGGGATTTAGGTTATTGTATTAAATGCACATAATACTCCATAAACAATGAGGATATGGAAAACAGCATTTTGCATAGCACATGGTACTTTGTAGTACTGGATATGGCGCCTAGGGGAATACTCGTGCCTTGTTTTAAAGAGAAGCGTATTAGGCACTTTGCATAACGAGTAATTTATATTTATTATAGCTAAAATACTTACCGTTGGAAGAAGTTTCAAGTGGAAGTCTTGTTGAAGGGCCAGGCTCTCCAGCCATCAAAAGACCTCCAGTCAAGATCAATCCATCCACCCTTCCAAATTCGACCCAACCAGCACTATATCCATACTCTGACAAGTCTGTAGTAGCCTTCAAATATCCCTGCAATTTTAATGATATCTCAAAATATGATTACACACAGTTCTAATAAGAATTTAACACCAAATATATGGATAAGTGGGAGAACAAAAAAAGCAAAACGAAGATGTTTTAGGAGCTAACTGAAATTGAAAACTCGCCTTCATCCGTATGATTAGTGATGATACATCTTTGCAGGGGCCAGAAAATTTATAGGTCCAATCAAGTATACTCCTTTTGGTATCAGGAGGTATACTATACCATTGGATCTGCATGCCCCGTTCCATGCTGCCTTGAATGCCTGGAACCACAGCCGCAGCATAGGAGACTATTTATGATATGCAATCTATGAACATTTGAGTGGATTAAAGGACTGAGATTGAGATATTAGAGAGTAATACCTTGCATAATGTCTATGCTAAAAATCTCACTATCGTAACATGAACATTTAAACTAGCATTACAAGTTCACAAAATATCGGACAGAGGTAGCAAGACGAAATTAACCAGAGTCGTGTACTACCAAATGCAGGTGAGGTGAAGAGTATACAGTTACTATAAAGTTGTCAAAAAAGAATTATTGTACTAACATTTTCCTCAAGTTGCTATTTGTAATCTAAATCATAAAATGTACTTTGGACTTTTTTTTTTTTTGATAATGTGGAGTTTTCCGATCATGAGTTTGTGGACCCTTTCGGGCTTGACATTTGCAGCTGTTGGATCCAAGACGTCCGAGTTTCTGGCTCGCCCGAGGTCTCATTTAAACCACTGACACAAATGTCGAGGTTATGTGCTTTAGAATTGTACTATTCTTGTCCTTATCTTTTCTTTCCTTTCCTATTCTATTCCTACTTCTTTTTTTTTTTTTTATGAATAAAAGGGTTCAATTCTTCCAATGAAGGAAAGGATAGCAAACACACTTTGGTATCATCAGCACGGCCATTGGCTCGGGCTCCGAAGCTCTTAACATTGAAAACAGCAGAAGAGCTACTGCTTCCTCTTGCTCCTGGTTGTTGATAATCATGAGTCACATTTCTTCTACCTCCTCCAACAATGTCCAGGGATCCTAAAATTCTTTCCCGAATCCCGGCCATGACAAGAGATTTGCAGCATAAGAACAAGATGCAGAGAGCAAAAAAACAGCAGTTTGATGATGCACATTATTTGTCTTCTCAGCAGTTTGAAAAAGTAATAGTATTTCTGCAAGTAAAAAAATAAACAAAATTCTGCAGTTCCGGAGTGTATTACTCCATTAGCACTACTGAGTTTCAGAGTATAAAACAGGGCGGGGGAATTTGAACTTTGAAGTGGGATGGTAACTGTCAGTAACTCCCTTCCCCCCACTAACTCACTAGTTCTAAACCGTCCTGCTAATTTCAGATTACTGTTTTTTTTTTACTGGTCAATTGCAAGCTTTTTCTCAATTCCCATAATATTTTAGAAAAAGAGAAACATTCACTTATTACTGTGTTAACAGTAAATTACAAGTATAAATTGACAATAATTTTCTGAATACATTAATATGATATTCAATTTTGATTTGCTTGTCGTTTTGATAATCATGTGACAACTAGGATTTGTCGAAAATTATTAAAATAAGAATTTAATAAAAAAAAATTCTGTCAGGTTAAAGGTATAAATAATTCCGACTTTGAGGTCGTTACAGTTGAAAATAATCCTCATTTTGGGGTCGTTACAAATCATGCGGGAGAAATTAAAAAAATAAATATAAAATTCAAAAAATGGTTATGATGACATTTCATTGAGACAACAGAATTGTTGGAAATGGGATTTGAAATATTAAATATTAGAGCATTTTGAGGCTTAATTTAATGAGGGACCCACATTCCGTAAATGTCGGGTCAATGCACCAATCGTTCTCCTCCGTGAGGAGTATAACGTGGTATACTTATTTGTTCAAATCCATTAGGAATTGAATGAGAAAATTGACTCAAAGTCACCTATTTGATATGTTGTAAATTGATAGTCCCACATGGGATGTGTGAAGGAAATATGAAGAATTTATATATGGGATGTTTGCTTAATAGAAAGGTCCCTAAGGGCACCCCAATATTGTGGAAGAGAGAGGACTCAATCGAGGCTTTGATTCAAACCCGCCGCCGCCACACCTAAAGCGGGTTTGGGTTGGGTCATGATATATAATCTTTTGAGAAAAATCTATTTAATAAATTATCAGATTTTGTTTTAAGTTATATCAATACTACGTAGTTTTGAATAGTAATAAGCTGCCTAATTATTCTATAAAAATCCCGTTCCTTCCCTTTTGCAAAAATCATGTTCCTTCCTTCGCAAAAATCCTTCGCAGAAATTTTCGTTCCGTCCCTTTTCTGCAGATAATTTTCGTTTCCCGTCCCTTTCTGCTTCTGTAATAAGTTTGCAGTAAGTTCTCTTCTGTTTTCTCCATGCATGCATCATTATTATTCATACAGTTCGGTACATAACATAAAGTTGACACCCCACTTTTGTGGAAGGAGAGGACTTAGTTAAGGCTTGGTTCAAACCTGTAGCCATGGCCGTCCCAGGCGGGTTTGGGTCTGTTGGGTCGTGTGGGTCGGGTCATGATATATATTTTTTTGACAAAATCTATTTAATAAATTATCAGATTTTGTTTTAAGTTATATCAATACTACGTAGTTTTGAACGGTAATAAACTGCCTAATTATTCTATAAAAATCCCGTTCCTTCCCTTCAATCTTGTTCCTTCTCTTACGCAAAAAATCCGTGCTTCGATCGCTACGTAATAAGTTTTGCAGTAAGGTCTCTTACATTTTCTCCATGCATGCATCATTATTATTCATACAGTTTGGTACATAACATAAAGTTGTGTTCGTAGTGTTCTTAATTTTGAAGTGCTTCTAATTAAGAACCGAAAATCCGTTTTATCTTGGAAAGCAATTATTCATTTAACCAGTGAGGGAATAAATTTGTTTTAAGGAGACTTTGTGAATTCAAAGGACTCGAATTTATTTTACTATATGTTTTTTTTTTTTATTAATTATATATATATATATATATATATATATATATATATATATTAAATAATACTATATATTACGGATTACAAGAATCTCTCTCACGTTTGATATTGTTCGACCAAATTCCAAAAAAAAACAAAAACATTTTTATGTCTTATTGTGTATAATTTTTATAGCATAACGAGTAAACTTCAAAGGAAAGAAACATGACATCTATGTATTATAAGCAACAATTTTTAAAGCTATTTAACTTAGAAATAAGTAACTAAAGGACAACAAAACCAAATAGTCTCTCATTTCCATTTCTTTTTCCTCATTGCTTCTGTACACCAAACAGATGTTTTAGCTGCAGTGGACCAAACAACTCTTGTACCAATTATGGAAGGAGAGGATCCCCATCAGCATGATTACTTCCAATTCTAATCAACTTTAATCTCACAATGTACAGAAGAGGCAAAATCCAGATAGTCAAAATCTTCAAAAGCTAAACAAGAATTTATATATTTGAAGAGTGTTTTCTTCCTCCAACATAAAGAACAGAAGAAACGTAATAAGAATCACTCTACAATACCAGTGTAGTCCAAAATCATTGAACAAGAATTCACCTTTTCACACAGTGGTTTCATCAGTTGCAGGTCATTCATTTCTTGTAAAATTGAATCATGAGCCAGAAGGCAAGTTCAATTCATGCTATAAAAACATATGCTTACTCCATCTCCATAACTATTGCCTTCAACTATATATTTAACGAGAACTAGATTGATGCAAGCCGCATTTCTAAAATGCCTCATTTCTTTGCTTTTGAGAACCTGAGGCATCGGTATTTCTCTCCGCTACAGTGATTTCAAGAGTCTTGGTTATCTTGATTAGAGTACCCATTAACACACTTTTCTCTTTTCAAGGTTTTTCTCTCCATCTTCAGCCTTGCTTCCTGTCGAGCAATCTCTGCCTGAAAGATAAACAAATTTCTATCAGGGGACTAAAAGGGAGTTTTAAAAAGAGTTTTGATATGTATTGCTAAAGTTTTAGCCTAATTATAATTATAATTATGACGTATGTATACATGAGATAGGTAGGAATAAAGAATGGTCTCACCCTAGTTTATTCTACCTTATAGCATAGACTTCCAAATTCAAGTCACAAATTTGGATATAAATCATTTCCCTTTAGAAAAATGTCATATATTCCCCCACCAAACAATTGATAAGTTATGTTTCAACTGCAAAGCATAGCTTGGCAACAACATAGATTTGCATAGGGAAAAAAATCTTAATTCAGATCCATGTTCCAAAATAAGTTTTGATTAAAAGATGTATTAGGAGAAAAGAAGTTAGTTATTATGTATGACTGATTAGATGCACGGCTGAGAGATCTAGTATTACAAAGGAAAGGGAAAAACATGTGGCTTGCAAAGAAAGTATGAAACCAGAAAATTTAAAGTTGGAATGAATGAAAGAGAAGATGTCAAATAACATAAGTACATAACAAAGTGGTGCTAGTGATGATTTTTGCATAAAACATTACTTCTACAAGTACAGTTGTTTATACATTCTTTGTTATGATACACGTATCACTTGTATGAAAACTAACAATGACAAGAACCAGCTTTTTCCTGACTGGGGGGCACTTGCAAGAACATAATGACGTAAAGAGGTAATGCAGGAGCAGCAAACTCTTCTAATACCGGTACATCCACCAAATGTGAATATGAAAATGGCAGCTGATATTATACAGCTCAAACGCTCATAGTTCCAGGGTATCGTTGGTGACTGCCCGGGAGTGAGTGGTCCAAAAATGCCTAGGCAATTACCGCCTGGGCCAGTAGTAATCTGGACGATCAACCAATTCTGAGATATTTCTATGGTTCCTACAAAAATATCTAAGAATTGTACGGTCAGAGAAACGCAATACCTATCACCGTGTAGGAAGATTAACAACTACATTCCAAGCCATCCAATCAGCAATCACCCAGTGGACTACTGGTGTAATTACATCCACTATCCTACCACTTCAAATGAATATAACCAAATGTACCAACTTCAAACTAAAGGCCCAGAACAGAAAACAAAGACTAAAAAACAATTGCCAGCATAAACAATAGCAAGAATACTAATAATCTTTCTTTCTAAAATATAATTCAAAGCAAGGATGCTGTGTCTAATACTTTGTGAAACGAACATAACTCCATTCCTACGAGGATAAGATATAACCACACACCATCATCATCCCATTTCAATTTTCCAACTGCACAATTCATTCAGTTTGTAAATATAAAATTTCTGTCATTTTCATAAGTAATACACTCACAGCAAATACGTTATGCAGAAATCAATATGTAACAAAAAAAATGAAACTAAGATATGCTCACTTTTGGTCATTTGAAATTTCTATGAAAAAAAATAGAAGCAAGTAATAAAAAGGACTGGATTGAATGTGCGAACCTCACGACGAGAAAGTTCGGCCTTCCAGGCGGCTTCACGTTCGGCGACCTCCCGTTCGCGCTCTTCGATGTAACTCTGCATCTCCCGTTCCTTCATTATCCTGTCCTGTATGTCTGCATCCAGCGCTTCCTTCAGCTCCTCCACGAATTTGTCCACCACCGCCTTTATCCTGAGCGACATACCTCTAAGCAATTCAGGTTAATTGATGATAATTTTCTGATGGATAACGAGTCTCTCTCTTCCTCCGTCCGCCGCAAGCAGCTCAGCTGAAACTTACTCCGTTCAAATCTCCGAATTTGTCCTTCGTCGCCGCCGCAGGACGCCATCGTTAATTCATCGGAAAGAGCGGTGAATAAACGATCGCTGAATACAAGTAGTGTTTGCAAATTGCAAGTGAGGAATTTGTGCAAATTGATCCAATTAATTTGAGACCTTTTTGCAAGTAGTGTCCTTTTGTGCAAAGTGTTCTTTTTAATTTAACGCGTGAGCTATTTTTTCCCCACAAAAACAAAATCTTTAAAAATACTTAAAAAGTTTCTTTACTAAAGATTTCATCAAAAAAAAACGGAAAGACTAACATTTGCCCGGTGGCATGTGGGGGTCCACTCTTACGTGGATCTAGAGAGAAATATTCCTTTAATTACAGCGAATTATCACTTTATCTATTAGGGGGTTTATTCAATTAAGATTTTTTAAATTTTTTTTTAAACGACAAATTTTTGTAAAATTTATAGATTTTAATGACTTTTAAAGATTTTAAAAGACTTTTTTAAAGTGACTTTTATAGACTCCATGAAATAAGTAACAAATTTTTATAAATTTTTTATCAAGACCGTGATAGGCATTTGTATACTTCTAATATATAAAATTAAAAGATTATTAGATTTAAGATTAAAATTTTTGCTACAGTTAAATTATTTATTATATTTTTAGTGCATATATTATAAATAATAATCCACTACTTATGATAATAACGTTTAGAAAACATATTATACAAAAATTTTAAGTTCGATAATATTATTTTATCTAAGCATTAGAATACATATATATTATAATATATTTATAATATATTCAATTATTGGCTCTATGATCATTCAATTATTTTGGCTTAAATGAATTTTATTTTATTGAGCGTGATGAATAAAAATATTGAGAAATTATTACTATATATATATGATATATATATATATATATATATATATAATCCTCCTTTTACCAAATCATATATGCATTATAATTAATAATAAGACAAAAGCTTTAAATATATATACATACATAATCTTCATAATTGATCCGAGAGTTTTATGATTTTATCTCACCTTTATTAAACAAATTTCTTTCATCTTTTGTATTGAAAGTTTTCGAATGGAGCTTTTCCCTTACCAATTTTATCGTGCCTTTTCTCTCTTTTCTCGATTACACGCATCTTGCCGAGATGTGATTAGGTATTTAGTTATTTGTTTACTTATTAATATTTCTTGTTAATTCTCTTAATTATAATATGATTTAATTTTATCCACATATAAATTAAATCCAATTAGTTTTAAGGCTCAAATTTTACCAAATTAATTTATCCTTCACATATTAATACTTATTAGCCCATATAAAATAAATAACTAGTTTGACTCAATAAAAAATAAAGTCCAATTAAATTATTTAAAATATAAATATAAATATTATTTATTTATTTAATTTTATTTCTTTATTATTATTATTTTTTGGGTATTACACCGCGAATTTGTATTTATTTCGTGAATTTCTAGATTCCTTCTTTACTGGCGATCCGAATTTTCACCTTTGTGTTTAATATTTGGAAGTCTTTAGAAGTCTTTAGAAATGAGGTCAGACTTTGGATATGATATGAGTTGATAGTTATAATTCTTCTTCTTTAAAGTCTCACAAACTCTACCATTTGATAGAAATCTAAAAATCTTTGACTTTTTGAATACCAAAATACTTTTATAGACTTTGTAAAAATCTTAATTCAATACCACCTAACTTTAAAGACATTACAAAAGTTATAATTGAATACCAGTAAACTTTTAAAAACTCTTTAAATGTGTTAATTGAATACAACCAAACTTTTAAAATCTTTAAAAGTCTTTAAAAATCTTAATTGAATACACCCCTTAATTTCATTACACGAACAATATTTGAGAGCAAAAAATTTTAGGTTTAGATGAGAGATTTACAATAGTGGCTCCATCAAGGTAACAACAAAGTAACCTCTAGGAAGAAAATCACCATCCTCATCTTCTTCATCATCGCTCAATCAAACCCTAACCTTGGGTAGGACTCGATTTGTTTACAGAGAATCCCTAAATTCTTTATCCGAATTAGGAGTGTAAACGAGTCGAATCTCAAGGAACACTCTAATGCTCAGATTCGTCTGGACTCGAAAAAATTGAGCTCGAATTCGACTCGGATTCGATAAAGAATTTATAATTTTGCGCCAGATTCAACTCGGATCATTACTCGAACCTACTCAGCTCGTAAGTACTCGACTCGTTTACAAAACGAGTTACTCATGAGCCTTCAAATCAAGTTTCGAATATGAACCATTTCACTTAATATTGAATCACTACATACTAAATTGATTATTGAATTAATGTTTATATATAAAAGTTTTTTAATTTTGTTTATGTAAAAAAATTACAAAGAATGTAATACAAATTGGCAATCTTCATTGATTTATTTAAGTACAAGCTTACACAATTTAATACTATACTTTATAAATTATAAAGATTGATACAAATATCATATATTTAGCTTATTAGAATGAATCGCACCAATATTCAAATATGATCAATCGAGTAGGTATCGAAGTATGGTTTGAGAAAAAATAAAATACTTGAACCCTAATACTGAAATTTAACATTGGTATACTCGAATTAGGACTCATGTATCATTAAACGAAAAACGCAGTATGGATCAGATTCGACTCAAATCAACTTTAGATTCGACTTGAATCAACTTTGAATTCAAGCGTTGGATCATATTTTGAACCGATCTCAAGTTTTCTATCTTTGCACTACGGGCCAAAGATATTCAACTATAAAACCAATGGTCATGATCATACCAATCAATTGTCCGTCGATTGCTGCACTACGACCAAAGACATTCAACTGTTAACTAATGGTTATGATCCGCTTAATCACATCATCGAATTATCCATGCACTACGGGCCACGGATATTTGTTATTATCACCAAATGGTTAAGATCATGTCATACACCGTCCATCTTTGCACGTAAGCCAAAGATATACAACTATAAAACTAATAATCAATAAATTCCATCTATGCATGTAGTTAAAGATGACTTTCATCACAATATAAGCATGAGGATGATGACAATGACATAAGCACTAATCAACGAAATCAAGGATAAATATTAAAGACTTTAAATTTATCCGAGTTTTAAAATATCCAGATTGTCAACATGATCATCGCATTGTGGAGTAAAATTCAAGAATAATATTGTACCAAAAATGATTTGAGCAGAGAAAATAATATTACAACGAATATTTAATGAAGATAATAACATTATTCATTATATTATAAACTCCATTTAATATTATTCATTATATAATAACATTAAATTCATTTACTAATATTATTAACCATTAAATAATATTTTAAATCATTGATTTCATAACACCTTAATTCAAATGTTATCAATCACTTAATAAACTCATAATCTAATATTATTAATATTATAACAATATTTTAATTGTGACGCCCCCAAAAGCAAGTATACATCACCCATCTTGAGTCTTGGATACATGGTACATAAATTCAAATACAACTTAATTATACAACAAATGTGTAAAATACGACAAAACATAGTCGAGAGTTTTAATAAGAATATTGTCATCTAGACAATATCCACACTCAATGGAGTCCTCATTACATTTATTGTCACACTACTTAATGTAATAGTGAGGACTACTAATCTTTATCATCCGGACCGTCACTCCGTTCCTCGACTAGTCCGGCCACGTTCTCATTTCTCAAGAGAATAGTGAAAGAAAGGGTGAGCTCAACTAGCCCAAGAAGAAATATTATGACTAAGATAATGCGAGAATAAATTATCATTAGTCTTCAACAATGTTAAACCGATAAAATATAATAGACATCAAGTTTAAGCCGCAGCAGAATCAAGCAATCCATTAGAAGAGTCAAGTAGAGCATGATATCTACTATCTTCTATAATTTAAAATGTTTTCATCAATTTTTATCGCTGAGACTCAGGTAAATAAATAAACCACATCATCAAGTCATCCCTGCACTACGGGCCAAGGATATTCATTAAATCATCAATAGTCAATACCGAATAATCCCTGGTCATAATCATACCAAAAACTGTCCATCATTGCACTACAAGCCACTGAGGACTTTTACCACATCATTTATTACATTACAGGTCATGATTATACCGAATAATCCCTGGTCATAATCATACCAAGTCCATCTATGCACGTAAGCCAAATATGACTTTCATCACAATATAAGCATGAGGATGATGACAATGACATAATAATTCAATAAAACAAGTTCAAGAATAAATTTTAAAGATTTATAAGTTAATTTATCCTGAAATTAATTACGTCCAAATTGTCAACATGATACTGCTTTGTAGAGTAAAATTCAAGAATGCTCAAGAATATTTCCATGAAAAGATTTGGATGAAGCTTAAATATCAAAGATATTCCACTAATTTCATGGAGTATAGAAGCCAAAACTTTAACGAAAATGAGTATTATAGAATATATGAAACTACAAATGGGTTTTCACCCGCCATGCAGTAATCCACGTGATGCAGATCATTTCCACAATTTAATAAGGAATGAATATGAAGGATCATTCACCATGCATGTGGTAATCCACATAGATAGTTATTCCAATAGAATAATAAAGAATGGAATAATGAGAAGAATTCACCATGCAAGCGATAGACCGCATGCATAAAAGTTATTCCAATAGAATAATAAATAATGGAACCAGGTCATGCGTAAAATGCACCGACAAGATATTCCAACAGAATAATAAAGAATGGAATAACAGAAGAATTCACCATGCTTGCGATAAACCGCATGCACAAAGTTATTCCAACGAGAATAATAAATAATGGAATCGTGTCTTGCGTGAAGACGCACCGATGAGGATATTCCAAATGTAATAATAAAGAATGGAACTGTGTCACGTAAAAACGACCAATGTGATATATTCCAACGAGAATAATAAAGAATGGAATAACAAAAGAATTTCACTATGTATGCGGTATTTCAGATAAACAAAGTTATTCCAACATAATAATAAAGAATGGAATAATAGAAGAATTCACCATGCATGCATGCGATAGATCGCATGCATACGAAGGTTGTTCCAACAGTAATAATAAAGAATGGAACCAGTAAATGCGTAAAACGCACCGGCTGCGAGGATATTCCAAATGAATAATTAAGAATGGAATAATGAAGAATTTCACCATGTATGCGTACTTCAGACAGTACAAAGTTATTCCAATGAGAATAATAAAGAATGGAATAACAATAGCTCTCTTCATGAATACGAAAGAAATAATACCCCTTATCTTAGAAAGAAAGCTGGATCTTTGGAGTAGAGAGGTAGCAAACTTCTTCTTCTTTTCTCTAAAATTTCTCTCTATAATAATTGCTCGATAGCTTTAGTGAATTGGTGAAAAATGAAGGAAGAATGAGCTTCTATTTATAGGAAAATATAGTTTCGATAATTGCACGTTTTGGGGCTCGAAATATTATAGTATAATATCTTCCTCTTTTTCTTCATTTTTAATTTAGTCCTGCAAGTATTATCAAACTTGCACCACCTCCCCTAATAGTAAATAATGTGATTCAATAGTAAATCATGTGAACAAATAATTCTTGACATGTGAAAATATGAATTACAGTATAGTACCTACATCTATACCTCCATTTTTAACTTAGTCATGCAAGTATTATCAATCTTGCACCAACTCCCCTAATAGTAAATGAATGTGAATCAATAGTACACACATGTGAACAAATAGTTATAATCATGTGAATCAATAGCAATTAATTGCTCATTTATCCTAAGTTAATTACCCGATCGTCAATATAACCTCCAGACATCAATTATTATCGAAATAAATATCGATTTCCACTAACACTAATAATTCCAACACAATGGAACTATCAAATTCATCTTTAATCAACACGATCTTATTCATCATTAACATCATAACTCACAATATTTAACAACCAGATCGTTCCCAGGAAAGAGGGGGCTTTCCGATAAGGATTTGTCCTTATTGCCACAAGTAATGATTAGATGACCAAACCTCTCCCCGATGTAACTTCTAGACATTGTAAATATTGCAATTTAATAATATGAATAACTTTATTGTCTCAATTATTGATTTAATAATATATCATATTATGCGAGATGATTGTGTGACAAATTGAATCAATAATATGAGAGATATGATACAACAAGTAATCTTGAGCAATAATTAAGTATAAACTGAGTGACTTCTCACTAAAGTATCAATAATCAATACCACCGTGCTACTATGCCACCACGCAGACATCGCACTTTTACTATCGGGTAGTTCAACAATTTTAACGGTAACACTTCAACCGTTATTTTTATAAAAGATAATTACGTCGTTTTACGACAATACTTCCATTAAGGGGTCCACCAATGATTGTGCCATCGTATAAATATTCCCGTTAAAACAAATATTTCCTCACCAATCGAATATTATATAACCACTTACTTACTTTGCAAAATTTGTAAATATTATATAACTACTTCATCGACAGAACTTTCTAGACATTGTCAATAATGCAAATAATAATATGAATAACTGTGTCGTCTCAATTATTGGTTTAATAATATAAAAAATTATACAGATGATATTGTGACAATAATTGAATCAATAATATGAGATATTATGCAACGACTATTGTAGAAATTATTGAATGAAATTGTGAAGCCTCCAAAATAGGTCTACACAACCCATTCTGGGTCGCCAAATACATGACACATAGTTTAAATACAAACTTCATTTATACAACTATTAAATTATCGTGCAAAATACGTCAAAATGCAACTGTGAGTTTTAATACAAATATTATCTCGTAGACAATATCCAAACTCAAAATAAGTCCTCATTACAATTACTGTTTTATAGAATAGTGAGGACTATTATAGCTACCATCTTGGATCATCACTCCATTCCCCGATTAGTCCCAGCTATATTCTCATTTCGTGAAGAGAAGAATACAAAAAAGGGTAAGCTCAACTAGCCCAGTAAAGAATATTATGACTAAGATAATGTAGAATAAATTATCCTTTGTCTTCAACAGTGTAAAATTTGATAAAATACAATAGACAACAAATTTAGATCAACAACTGCAGCGGAATAAGCAATCCATTAGAATAGTCTGGTAGAGCATGATGTCTACTATCTTCTATGATTTTAAAGTTCATCATCAATATTTTATCTCTGTAACACAACTTAATAAATATTTACATTAACAAATTATCCATGCACTACGGGCCAATGATATTCGTTAGTATCACCAGTTGTAATACCCCAACTTTTTATGAATAAATATTGAATTTTCTCTAAATATTATTTTAAATAATAAGGTGTTAATTTAATATAATGATATAGTTATGGGTGATATGTGAAATTTTTTTGCAAAGTAAGCAAGTTGTCATAAAATATTCTTTTTATCGGGGAATATCCGTACGACGACACAATCATTGGTGGACCCCAAAATGGAATAACTGTCAAATATAGAAAGCGAGAAAAATAACATTTTCATAGAATAATGACAAAACTTTTATTGTTAAACTGTTGAAATACCCGGTGATAAAAGAAAAAGAATGTCGCGTTATCGCACAAAGAAGCACAAAAGTATCGCATGTTGTCTCTGATTATTGATGCTTACATAAGAAGTCACTTAGTTTTATTCAATTATTGCAACAGTAGTTGCTGCATAGTATCTCATATTATTGATTCAATTATTGTCACAGTATCACTTGCACAATATTTTATATTATTAAATCAATAATTGAGACGACAAACTTATTCATATTATTATTTGCATTATTGATAATATCTAAAAAGTTTTATCGAGGAAAGGAGTTAGGTCACCTAATTGCGCACCAATAAGGAGAAGTCATTATCGTAAAGCTCCCTCTTTCCTGAGAATGATCTGGTTGTCAATATTGTGAGTTATAATATTAATGATGAATAATTTTGAAAAAGATTAAAATGTGTTAATTAAAGATAAAGTGATTTGCGGTAAATATTTATTCAATCTTTGATATAAATAAGAGGTCTATTATGAGACATTTTTTGTAAGTTTGATTTATTCTATGGGACCCATATGTCATCATCTAAGAGTCACTTTCACCTAATAGTACTGCGCTTTACTAGGCGTCAAACCACTTCTTTGTTTTATATTACAAGCGTTAAACCACTTGTCGTTTCACATTACATACGTCAAACCACTTGCCTTTTCACATTACAGGAGTCAAACCACTTTTCTTTTCATATTACCAGTTGTCAAGCCACTTGCCTCTTCACATTGCAAGGGCTAAGCTAGAAATCTTCTATAAATAAAAGCTTATTTTTTCTTTCATTCTCACCAATTCACTAAGACTCACAAAAGAAAGCTATAGAGAGAATCGGTGAGAAAGAAGAATAATATTTTACATTACACTATTGTAAAGATCCAATCTCCTACTAAGGTAAGGGATATTATTTTTGTTCAATATTCGTAAGAAATAATATTTTCTTCCATACTCTGTAGTATGTAAGTAATATTATTTCATTTCATATTCCTAATTCTACACTTATTTTGTAAGTATTGCTTCTATACTCCTTGAAATTAGTAGAATATCCTTGAAATTTGCGCTTCATCTAGTATCGTTTCACAGAAATATTTTTCTGAACATTCTTGTAAGTTTTTATCTTTTCATGTCGGGGTACTATTTACGAGGTACTATTCACGAAGTACTATTCATGAGGTACTATTCATGAGGTACTATTCACTCGGGTACTATTCACGACAAAAATTAATTTCTTTTCTGTCCAAATTATTTTTGATACATGAATATTATTCTTGAATTTTACTCCACAAAGCAGTTATCATGTTGACAATTTCGACATTCTTGAACTCTGGATAAATTGAATTATAAATCTTTAAAATTTATCCTTAATCTCACTTAATTGAATTCTTATATCATTATCATCATCCTCATGTTTATATTGTGATGAAAGTCATCTTTGGCCCGTAATGCATAGATGGACTGTTGATTGGTATGATTATGACCAGGAATTATGTATCGGTATAATCATGACCTGTAATGTTACAAATGATATGGTAAAAGTCCTCATTGGCCCGTAGTGCATTGATGGATAGTTGTTTGACATGATCATTACCACTGGTGATAATAACGAATATCCTTGGCCCGTAGTGCATGGATAATTCATGGATGTGATACTAACGAATATCCTTGGCCCGTAGTGCATGGATAATTCGGTGATGTGGATTATTTATTGAGATGTGTTACAAAGATAAATATTGATGATGAACTTTTTAATCATAGAAGATAGTAGATATCATGCTTTACTTGACTCTTCTAATGGATTGCTTGTTCCGCTGCAGTTAAACTTGTTGTCTATTGTATTCTATCAGTTTTTATACTGTTGAAGACTAATGATAATTTATTCTGCATTATCTTAGTCATAATATTCTTTACTGGGCTAGTTGAGCTCACCCTTTTCTTTCATTATTCTCTTTGGGAAAATGAGAATATAATTAGGACTATTCAGGGAAATGGAGTTGTAATAACCATTTTTTTATAATTAAATATTAATTAATTTTATCTTATACAATTGTGTTTAAATTAAAAAAGGTAAATGATTTTGTTTCCCTATTTTCTTCCTTGTTTTGTTTGGAAAATTAAATTCTTTTAGTAGATAATTAAATAACTGATTAAATTAAATTTGAGGAAGATAATTCCTTTTGTTAAAGTCTTGTGGTAAAATTATTCGAAGCAGGAAGCTACTTGGGAGATAGAGGAGTCTATTCGAGCGGAGTGTCCGCATCTTTTGATAATTATGTACGTTCATTCTTTTGATTCCGGGGACGGAATCCTTTTTAAGGGGTAGGTGATGTAATACCCGATAAAAAAAAAATAATAAAAATAAATAATATTTAAATCCATGTTTTAATTGGGCTTTTCTTATGTTTGGGTCAAATTGTATTTAATTTGTGTGACTTATAATAAGTATGTGATTACATTAATTTGGGCTTTTATACTAATTGGGTCTATTTTGTATTTGGGTAATATTAAAATTCTATTAAAATTAGGAGACAATAAGATATATAAATAATAAGTGAAACCTAATTGCATGGCACTACATCTCATTCGAACTGAAGGAAAAGAATTGAGCGGTCGTTGGTAGAAAAAAAACGAGAGGAGGATGTTCTATCAATTAAGGAAATATTATTATTTTAATAATCAATATCCTTTTTGTATGCAAATATCCATTTGAGAATTTCATAATGCGTGCAAGTTTTAATTACTAATTCAATACAAACCGATGGTCCTTTTTTTAGTTTTTGAGTTATATCTCGATTGAATATTTGAATGTGTGTAGTTAAGTAGTAGTAGTATGTTCTTAAATTGGAATCATCTTTGAGATGTGGTAACAGCCGTGGATGAATAATTATATGTTAGTTGAGGAATGAAATTATGCATAGTAATTCAATATTGGGAATTAGCTAGGTTATAAATATATTTATTATGGTGTCTTATAAATGGTTGGATGATGGATGTTTAGTGTATGTTGTGGCTACTATTTAATACTTACTCCATTCTTTTTTTGAACTCTACGTGTGTGTGTGTCATTTAGGTCAAGGCTCATAATTCAAAAAGGAAGCCTGGTTGTTGCGTGATACATACAATTTGATAGAAATGTACAATCAACTATCCAAATAAAATAAATATTTTTTCTTACAAGTTTACTTATATTGATTATTATTTTGTTTAATTAGATTAAACGGAAAGAATTTAAAGAGTTATTGTTGGAATATAAATTTTGGAGTATTAATAATTGATAAAAGGCGATGATTAAAGGCATATTAAATAGATTATGAATTACTTTGGAGTTATAAGTTTGGATTATTTTTAATTTGAGGTGAATATGTTTAGGTTGGGAATAACGTTTCGTATTTGATATCGTTGGCAATTGAGGGTAAGATTTTGTGGAGTGTGCTATAAATGGTTTGGAAGTATCAGGTACGGATTCCGTACTCTTTCAGCGATACTCTTGTTAAATTTGATTTATTCGTTTGTTTCTTTATTTCAATTACATTATGATTTCACATAATTATTTCTGTAAAATAAATATATTAGTTTCATTTTAGAGTTGATACATATGACTCGTATTTGTACTCTTTGAATTAGGTTATCATGTTTAGTACTATTTATTTTGATAATTGTAGAGCGGTACATGTTGCTACCTTCTTTTTGAAACCTTGTGACTATAATTTGATTTGGTTCAACATGTACATATAGAACCCTTTTGTTGGTATTATGTCGCATTGTGTGTTGTGACATGGTATTTTGTTAGAATATACCGTAGGGTATACGAGCTATAACCACCTGTGGGGGTATCACTGGCATGTCGTCTTGGCACGAGAGGCATGACACTCTCCATGGCGGTGTGATTAGTCCACGGCGTCTCCGTTTGGGCTCCGGAGGAATTGGGCCATTTGGTGTTTTGTTGTGGGAGGCGTATGGGTTAACCCTAGTTTTCTGTTCTACGGATTGGTGATGTTGTGCCAAACACACTATCCGATTTTCATACATTTGGATTCGCGGTCCAATGTGTGATTTGCCTGTGTGGCATTATTTTGGTTGCTTGTGTGGCATTATTTTGACTTGCCTGTGTGGCATTGTTTTGATGTTCCTGTGTGACATTATTTTGGTTGCCTATGTGGCATTATTTGATTTGTATGTGTGGCATTAGTTTGACTTTGCCTGGTGGCAAGATATATTTCTGAGCTCATTCGGTATGAAATAACTCTAGCCATTTGTTTCAGCCTATTATTTTATTGTATTAGTTTTGTTGGATTCGGTTCAGTTCAATTCATTGAGTTAGTTACTTCAGCTATTTATTTCTTTATTCTTCTATTGGTTTCGTCAATTCTGTTGATTCAGATATATTCCATTCAGATCTTTGGAGATTATATTTTCATCTGCATTTATATTTGTTCAGTATTTTGTCTCAGTTGTTTTCATATATCAGTTATATATCTTTTGTATATCTGTATTCGTAGTGGGCAATTGGCTCATGCTGTATTTTTCTTCCGGCAGGTTTGCAGGGGTGATTCAGGGCTAGTGTGATGAGAGAGTTGCCTTTGACTATCTAGGTTATTTTGAATTTTAAGTTTTGATTATTTTGACTCTATTTGGAGAATTGTATTTAGTACGCTGTTAATGGATCACCACTATTAATATTTTGAGGTTATTAGTGCTTTGTTTTCTTATTTTGAGGTTTGTTGTGCTTTGCACGTGACCTCCCTTCCCTTTTCGGGAAGGGGGTGTTACAGGAGTGATGGTCCAAGATGGTGGCTATAGTAGTCTTCACTATTCTATAAAATAGTGTGATAATAATTATAATGAGGACTCCATTTGAGTTTAGATATTGTCTACGAGACAATATTCGTGTTAATACTCTCAGCTATGTTTTGTCGTATTGTATAAATGAAGTTTGTATTTAAATTCTGTACCATGTATTTGGCGACTCAGAATGGGTTGTGTATACCTATTTTGGGGGCGTCACACCAGTGGTCATGATCATGCCAAACAACTGTCCATATATGCACTACGGGCCAAAGTGGACTTTCACCACATTATTTGTCTGTAACATTATAGGTCATGATTATACCAATACACGATTCCTGGTCATAATCATACTAATTAATAGTCCATCTATGCACTACGGGCCAAAGATGACTTTTACCACAATATAAGCATGAGGATGATGACAATGATATAAGAAATCAATCAAGTGAGATCAAGGATAAATATTAAAGATTTATAATTCAATTTATCCAGAGTTTAAGAATGTCCAAATTATCAACATGATAATTAATTGTGGAGTAAAATTCAAGAATGATATTCATGTATCCAAAATAATTTAGACAGAAAAGAAACCAATTTTATCGTAAATAGTACCACATGAATAGTACCCCGGCATGAAAATATTAAAATTTAATAAGAAAGTTCAAAATATTTCAGTGAAACGATACTAGATGAAGCGCAAAATTCAAGGATATTCTACTAATTTCAGGGAGTATAGAAGCAATACTTATCGAAATAAGTGTAGATTTAAGAATATAAAATGAAATAATATTACTTATGTGACGCCCCCAAAATAGGTATACATTACCCATCTTGAGTCGCCAAAACATGGTACAGAATTCAAATACAAACTTAATTAATACAACTGTCGTGTAAAATATGACAAAACATAACTGAGTTTTTATACGAATATTGTCTCATAGACAATATCCAAACGCAAATTCAATTCTCATTACATTTATTATCACACTAAATAGTGAAGACTACTAAAACAACCATCTCGGACCATCACTCCGTTCTCCGACTAGTCCCGGCTACGTTCTCATTTCCTGAAGAGAACAATGAAAGCAAAAGGGTGAGCTCAACTAGCCCAGTAAGAAATATTATGACTAAGATAATGCAGAATAAATTATCGTTAGCCTTCATCAGTGTTAAACTGATAAAATATAATAAACATCAAGTTTAACTTCAGCGGAACAAACAATCCATTAGAAGAGTCAAGTAGAGCATGAAATCTACTATCTTCTATGATTTAGAGTTTATCATCAATTTTATCGCTGAGACTCAGTTTACTAAATAATCCACATCACTGAATTATCCATGCACTACGGGCCAAGGATATTCATTAATATCATGACCACGAATTATCCATGTACTACGGGCCAAGGATATTCGTGTTTTCCCCAATGGTCATGATCATGCCAACAACTGTCCATCAATGCATTACTGGCCAATGAGGACTTTTACCACATCATTTCTAACATTACGATCATGATTATATCGAATAATCCCTGGTCTTAATCATACCAATCAATAATCCATCTATGCACGTAAGCCAAAGATGACTTTCATCACAATATTACTTACATACTACAGAGTTTGGAAGAAAATATTATTTCATACTTAATATTGAATAAAAATAATATCCCTTACAAATACGAAAGAAATAATATTTCTTACATTTGTTGAAGCGAAAATAATATTCCTACGAATATTGATCGAAGATGATATTCCTTACGAATATTGAACGAAGATGATATTCCTTACGAATGTTGAATGAAAATAATATTCATACGAATACGAAAAATAATATTTTTTTCAGAATATGAAATAAATAATACCCTTTACCTCAGAAGAAGACTAGATACTGGAATAGTGAAGTAGCAGACTACTCTTCTTCTTTCTCTCTATAGCTTCTCTCTCTATAATTGCTCTTGTGAGTCTTAGTGAATAGGTGAGAATGAAGAAAGAATGAGCTTCTATTTATAAGAAAAACATAGTTTCGATAATTGCACGTTTTGGGGCTCAAAATATTACAGTATATTACCTTCATCTTTTCTTTCATTTTTTAATTTAGTCCTGTAAGTATTATCAAACTTGCACCACCTCCCCTAGTAGTACATCATGTGAATCAATATTACAATCATGTGACTCAATAGTTCTATACATGTGAAAAAAATAATTACAGTATAGTACCTTCATCTATACCTTCTTTTTTAATTTAGTCATGCAAGTATTATCAATCTTGCACTACCTCCCCTAATTGTACATACATGTGAATCAATAGTACACACATGTGAATAAATAGTTATAAGCATGTGAATTAATTGCAATTAATTGCTCATTTATCCGATTAATTACCTAATTGGTCAATATAACCTCCAGACATCCATTATTATCGAAATAGATGTCGATTTCCACTAACACTAATAATCCCAACCTGATGGAAATATCAATTTCATCTTTAATCAATCTGAACTTATTCATCATTAATATTATAACTCACAATATTTAACAACCGGATCATTCCCAAGAAAAGGGGCTTTCAGATAAGGTTTTCTCCTATCAGTAGCGCCTAACTAGGTGACCAAACCTCTCCTCGACGAACTTTCTAGACATCGTTAATATTTCAAATAATAATATGAATAACTTTGTCATCTCAATTATTGATTTAATAATAATAAATATTATGCGATGATAATCTTTTGTGACAATAATTGAATCAATAATATGAGAGAGATATTATGTAGCACCATTGTAGTAATAATTGAGTATAAATGAGTGACTTTTCACGTAAGCATCAATAATCAATCTTTGTGTGCTACTTATGCGACCACGCGTATTCTTTATTACTTTTACTCCGAGTTATTTTATGACAACTTGCTTACTTTGAAATTTGTTTTCAAACATCACCATTAACTTTAACCTTTTATCAATTTAACCATTTACTAAATAGAGTAATAATTATAAGAAAATTGAACACTTTTATTTGGACCCAAAAAAATAATCTTTGTCATGAATAGTGCCCTTGGTGAATACTACCTGAGTGAATAGTACCCCATGAATAGTAATTTGGGAATAGTACCCTGTGAATAGTACTCCGATATAAAAAAGTTAAAACTTATCAAGAATGTTCAGAATAATATTTTGGAAATGATCTGTCTACGTGGTGAATTCTATTGTTATTCCATTCTTTATTATTCTATTGGAATATCCTGTCTATGCGAATTACGCATGACCTGGTTCCATTCTTTATTATTCTTTTGAATTACGCATGACCTGAATCCACCGGGTTTGGTTCCTTCCTTTGATCAACGTTAGCCACCCATGTGTTTGGCCTCTAGAGGTGATCCACCAAGGAAGAATAGGAATTCAAGAAGATGGGTATTTTGGCTCAAACCCTAGTTTTCTATCTCTATAGAAAAGGACGCACTCTCCAACAAATTGGAATTATTCCGTATGTTGTAAAAGTCAACCACCACCACCACCCATAATAAGACTCCTCTTATTTATAGATGTGGGCAACCCACCTTAACAATTAAGGAATTGGGATTTATTTAATTAATTAAATTCTTTTAATTAATTAAGCTCCCTAATTTTATTAGGAATAATTAATTAAACTCCTTTAACTAATTTTCCTTCCTAATCCAATTAGGAATAAATGAGAGTACTTATATTAAATTAATTCCTAAACTCTTTTAGAAATTAAAATAATAATAATTGTAATAATATTAATAAGACTCCTCTTATTAATTTATATTTAATATTTCTAAAATATTAAATAATAAATATTAAGCTATTTAATTTATTCTACCACCATAGATTAAATTAAATATACATAATATATTATTACGATTATGCCATTAACTTTTTAAATAATTATTCTTCCTTTTATGGTGTGACCCTTTAGGTTCTCCATATTAAACCTAGGTTGTGAATAAATCAATTAGAACAATTCTAATCTTATTTAAATAAATAAACTAAATAATTAATTTATTTAAATAAATAATATTTATTCTACAATAGGGATAAGCCTCCTAATGATCAAGCGACTTTCCGAGATAATATAGATTTCAACATTAATCATTAAAGAACCTTTGAGTAAATAATTCTAAAGACAATTCAATCCTTCCACCATCTGATGTCCCGATTAAATATAAGGCATTGGAATTCTTTGTCAAGTCTTATTTTATTTAATTATATGTATTTCGATCCTTAAATGCACAACTTCAAATAATACAAATTAGAAACTCCTTTCTAATTTCATTACCCTTTGCCGAGGACTACTTTGGGTTGTCATTTATCGAATCACATAGGACATTTCTCTTCTTTAATAAGTGGTAGATTCTTTATTGATCATACATTATCTCCATATACAACTTATTATACCCAAGCATACCCTTTGATATACCCTAAGGGTCTTAAGGAATAAGTCAAAGTATAACTCATCATACACAAGAATCTTATGATGATCTCAAGTCCGAGGATCACTTGTCTACTATCACTACTGAGAATTCCTATTGATGATGCAAGTAAAACTCCATTAGGTATTCCTTAGCGAGCCACGTTCAAAGTGAACTTATTCTCTAATAAGCACCTACATACTTTCTTTAGTGTCTCCACACAAATGATCATGAGATCAATCATCCTCATCGATGAAGAAAAGAACGTATGTACCAATCTATCCGGATTCACTAATCCCCAATTTAGTAATCAACGATTGGGAACTATTTTAGTTTTAAGCTTTCAAAGAATTTAGATCTCATTAGAATGATCATCATCATTATTCTAAAAGCATTGCTTAAAACTATGGGTTTATCACATATTATAAAAGCAAACATCATGTAGATAATTAAAAGCCTTTAATAAATTAATACTTTTTATTAATAAATGAATAAGAATATTTACAAAGTATATGCTTTATCATCAAACATGATTGACTTGTATGCATACTACTTTCAATCTCCCACTTGCACTAAAGCCAATCACCATGGTATTTCATACCCTTCTTTTTTAAGTGACGATTATCCTGCTGTTGGATAAGCTTTTGTTAATGGATATGTAATGTTGTTCATGAGAGTCCACTATCTCTATAGTGATTTCCCATCTTTTAATGATTCTAATAATCAAATGAAAGTACCACAACACATGTTTAGATCCAAGATGAGACTTAGGAACTATTCTAGTTACGTAATGAACTTTTAATCCAAACAATCAACTTGCGACTTCATTTATAGCTATATACTTTGTCTTTATCACTAAACCCAAGAACCTTTTGCTATTTGGAACCTTTCGATTCAACGCACCTTTATGCTCAAGATAACTTTTACCTTAAAGTGGATTTTTACGTCATCTTAGTGCATCGAAAAACTTGAGTCTTAAGCCCTCTAGTTTTAATTTAGACCCACCATGAATATGATCACATCCTTAGTGCTTGGGTTAAGCACTTTAAGATGTTTTCAGCGACTCGTAGTGAACTTCTCCGAATATGACCGATCAACATCGGGTCTCGTATATTTCATTGCATACATGATTGTCACTCATGCGACCTCTCTTTTCAGAGTCTGTGGGGACTATTAAGAGATACACTCCATAGCTCATCGACGTGAGACATCTCTTGGAGTTTTCCATGCTAAGCGACTTTAGCATCAAATGAATATCGTTCCTTGGGTTAAGTTGAGCATCCTGTTGTATCTATCTATATAGATTTTATCCCCAATTAAGATACTCTTCCCAAACCATTCATGGAGGAATGTTTAGACAACTTTATCATTCTTGATTGTAGCATTAGTATGTCATTCTTTATCCGTAGTATATCAACATATAATATTAGGAATGTCACGGCGCTCCCACTTGTCCCCTTTGTACACACTAGAACTCTTACCTCATCGATGTAAATGGATCATCATCTTCATGATGTGTACCTCATCATCATCATCTATGATGAATCCATACCTCCTAGGTATCTTCGGTACTATTCGCATTTATGATTAGGTTGTGCACAATAGGTTCATCTATAGGTTCCTCTTATTTGACTTATAGTGTTTTGTGGTTCTTGAACTCTTCAAGATCTATTATCCTCCCACTAGCCCCCCTTGATAATAAACACCTTTATCTTAGAAGGCAAGCGTGTTTCGCAACAAACACCTTTTGCTAAGTAGGATTATAGAACATATACCCTAAACTTACTTTAGGATGTCCCACAAATTGTACTTGTCAAATCTTGTCCCAAGCTTATCCTTTGAAACATTTTCACATAAGTTGGACAACCCCTTAACTTAACATACTTAAGATTAGGAATCCTCCCCCATCCATAACTTTTATGGAGTCTTGGGGCCGTAGGATTTTGAGGTTACCATTTTCGTAGATATCATTGACCATTTCTAGGACATTATCCCGGAAGGATCTTTGGAATGTCGGTAAAATCATTATGGACCGCACCATGTCCAACAAGGTACGATTTTCATTCGGATACATCAATCAATTATTGCATATCGAGGATGTGTCCATTATGAGAAAACCATTTGAGATGATCTAGAAACTTATTGCACAAGTATTTATTCCTTGATCTAATCAAAGAATCTTAATACTTTGCCAATTTGTTTCACTTCTGAATTCTTTGAACCTTTCAAATAATTCACACTTGTATTTCAACAAATACATACATTCAACTCTTTGAATGATCATCTCCTTTTCTTTTACTAGTTTGTTCAATTTACAAAATAATTTTTCACGTAAAGTCAAGTATACAAAATCCATTAAGTAATCTTTCGGGTTCTATCTGAAACATTATTATTATAAATAGAACAACAATTGTTCTTAAATATAATACCAAAGATTTCATTGTCCAACAATAAAATGGAAATAATTTTTTCAATGAGAACTAGAATACAATAACAACTTATTGACTTAATAGATTTGCCAGTAGGCGGTCTTAAACTATAAGTTTCTATGGCTAATGTTGCAACCTTTGCTTCATTTCCCACACATAGGATTACTTATATTTGTTTAGCTTTCTACTTACTCTTGGTCCTTCATAAATCTATATTTATGATAACCAAAGTCGGTATCCAATACCCAAGTAGAACCTTGACTTAAAGAAAAATTTATTTCAATCATGAACAAAAACTGTATTGTAACCGAAACTTCACTAAGCTTCTTTGGTTAGCCTCTGCAAGAGACTTCTCGTAGTTTCTTTCCAGTGTCCAGGCTTATTGCAGTGGAAGCAAGCTCCTTTGCTATCCGTATCAGTTTTGTTCTTATTATCCTTTATTTTGCCTTATGCTTCTTAGAATCGTTCTTCCTTTTAGAAGATACTTTGGCCCCTACCAGTAAGACTTGGTCTTTCTTGGTTGGAAAGTGACTCTCAATATTTTTCAACATGTTAAGCAAATCAATGAGGGCGATATCTAGCTTTTTCATATGAAAAATTCACAACACCATGAAAGGAGTCTGGGAGTGAGTGCAAGATCAAATCTTGGCTCAACTCTCCATCCATGACAAAAACTTCGTTGTCTAATTGATCGATCAAATTGATTTTTAAGGGCTTTTATACATCTTTGTAGTGTTACCTGGTCATTCTAGATCGGAAGAGCTCCTTAGATATCGATATCTATCGGATCCTACTTTCCTCACCATCAACTACTTGATATGCGGGAATATAGTAGAAGCATCCATAGTTTCATCTTTGTCGATTTCAAGCTCGTTACTCGTGGATGTGAGCATGATGCATTGAATAACTGTGCATCATCTTGCCACTTTCTAAAAGTAGTAATCTCTTCCTCGGAGGCATTATGCGCAACCATTGCGAGGGGATAGGCGTATTAAGGACATAAGATAGCTTTTCGACTATGAGAACTATTCTCAAATTCCTTAACCAATCCGTTTAATTGGTGCGGTTAATTTAACATCTAATATGCTTCATGATGATAGTAATTTTAGACATTGTAAAATTACGTAAGCGAATTTGTAATTAACAACATTTTAACATACATTCTTTTATTAATTACCAAAATAAATTAGGTCTTGTTTTAAATTGGTATCTCCCACTATTTTCTTCAAACTATATTACCCTCACTTATATAGTTAAGCAAAATCTAATTAAAGATTTGCTAGTGAGAATAAGGATCCCATTTCAAATGTATATAGCCCTCGTGGTGACACAACAAACTATATATAAATAAATAGGTAGACAACTTTTGTCAATTACATCAACTATACAACTCCTTGTATTTTGCCTCTTAGATTATTTTAATCAAGTGGTGGCACATCCAGAATCAAAATTATCCAAGTTAAGTCCACCTAGCACTCCATATATTCAAAAAAGAAAAATATCATCCTTGTGGTGACACAACAAAACAATATTGTTCAATTTTCTTTATAAGCATCAAATGTGATAAATTAACATCTTAAATACTTAATACTTTGCCTTGTGGTGACACAACAAACTCATATTAAATATTTAATACTCTATTAATTTTATCATGCTAGAAAGGCAACGTTCGATATTCCAAATATCTTTGAGCGCTTAGGACTTAATATAAAAATTGAGGGGTTTGTTATTAATTTGTCTCATCTTGTTTAAGCGCATTTATTATATATATATAAAATACGCGTTATATTAATGAACACGCGAAGCATGTTTGCATAATATATAATATATATAGTATAAGCATGCGCATATAGAATACTATATTCTACTCGGATTGATTATGGACTTTTATTCTAGTTTGGTTCACTAGAGCCACCAAGTGAACCAAAATGTCAAACCCTAGGGGTGCAAGAAATAATATTTAAATATTACTATTACATTTAAACTGGGCTCCATTACAAAGCGGGTCTTCAAGACGCTCCTTGTTTCTTGATCTCTAATTCTTCAAAATTAATTCTAACTATTCCTATTACAAAACTATTTAAAATAAATAGAAACCTTGATCAAGTGATCGAGGGAAGTACATAGGAGAGATAGAATTTACATTAAGAAAAATTAGAAGGCGAGGTCTGTGAGACCCCATTTAATAAAACTCATACATTCATGCATCCAACTAAAATAAAATCCAATCGCATTTGGTCGATAGTCCATAATTAATCCCATTTATTATCATACACATCATCATATATGCATCAATAAATAACATTCATCATATGAATAATAAACATTTAATATATATATTGATATCATTTAATGGGCAAATTTAGTTAGTATAAAATCTAATTTTGAATCAAAATAAACTCCTTTATTTTAATCCAAATTTAAATCAAAATAAAACTATTTTATTTTAATTTATCTAATTTTGAATAAAATAAACTATTTTATTTTAATCAAAATCTTTAATCAAAATAAACTCCTTTATTTTAATTAATTATGGAATCCAATTCCATGTAAAAAAAAAAATTATTAAAGGAAACATTTAATTCTTTTCCTATTCACAAATAAACTCCTTTATTTTGAATAATATGAAATCTTATTTCAAATTTAAATAAACTCCTTTATTTAAGGAAACATGGATTCTCTTTCCAATTCACAAATAAACTCTTTTATTTTGAATAATATGAAATATTATTTCATATCTAAATAAACTCCTTTATTTAAGGAAAGATGGATTTACTTCCCTGTTCACAAATAAACTCCTTTATTTTAGAAAAATAAAATCCAATTTCAACTCCAATTAGTTATCATGGAATCCAATTCCAACTCTAATTAGTTAGCATGAAATCTAATTTTAAAATTAAAATAAACTTTTTATTTTAAAATTAAAATAAACCTTTTATTTTAAGATTAAAGTAAACTTTTATTTTAATAATAAAATTATTAAGAATAATATATATAATAGCCGTATATATATCAAATATATATATATATATAGTTATAGGTAGTCCAGATATATATATATATATATATATATATATATATATATATATAATTAACATGATATATAAAAGTATGACATATATATATATACCGTAACCTCCTCAAGCATTATTCACGTATCTTTTCTTTTTAATGGGCCACGTGGGTCATTCCTTTTGTACAAGAAGGAAACTTAATATATTGAAGAATCACAATCATTGGAGCAATCATTGGAGAATCCCCTTTGAATCAGTTTGTCTCACGTGCAACCAAGTTTACATATTACATATATATATTTAATATATATATGTGGCACGAAATCAACTTTTTGAAAAAAATAAAACCGACCCACGTGAATCCGGTAAAAAAAAATGTTTCGCATAAATTGATCACCACGTTTTTTTTTGTTTTTATTAAATTTTATACAACAAAATTATGCCCAATTAAATTGTTCTAAACACATATCAATATAATATCAAATTAAAACAATTAATAATTCGCATAAAGGTTTGGCTCTGATGCCACTGTTATGTTTGTAATATTCAAGAACGCAATCAAATTGCATAAAAAGTGCGGAAACGTGTAAAAATCAGAGTTTAAAATTTTACAAACTATATACCCGGATCACCCTTTATGCACAATTATTAATTAAACGAAAAGATAAAGAATAAAATCATACCCTTGAAGATCGAGCTTCCTCGGTACAAGTTCACCTCCAAATCCTTTCGCGTTCAACTTGAATCCCATCGGGTTTGGTTCCTTCCTTTGATCAACGTTAGCCACCCATGTGTTTGGCCTCTAGAGGTGATCTACCAAGGAAGAATAGGAATTCAAGAAGATGGGTATTTTGGCTCAAACCCTAATTTTCCATCTCTATAAAAAAGGACGTACTCTCCAACAAATTGAAATTATTCCGTATGTTGTAAAAGTCAACCACCACCACCACCACCCATAATAAGACTCCTCTTATTTATAGATGTGGGCAACCCACCTTAATAATTAAGGAATTGGGATTTATTTAATTAATTAAATTCTTTTAATTAATTAAGCTCCCTAATTTTATTAGGGATAATTAATTAAACTCCTTTAACTAATTTTCCTTCCTAATCCAATTAGGAATAAATGAAAGTACTTATATTAAATTAATTCCTAAACTCTTTTAGAAATTAAAATAATAATAATTGTAATAATATTAATAAGACTCCTCTTATTAATTTATATTTAATATTTCTAAAATATTAAATAATAAATATTAAGCTATTTAATTTATTCTATCACCATAGATTAAATTAAATATACATAACATATTATTACGATTATGCCATTAACTTCTTAAATAATTATTCTTCCTTTTATGGTGTGACCCTTTAGGTTCTCTATATTAAACCTAGGTTGTGAATAAATCAATTAGAACAATTCTAATCTTATTTAAATAAATAAACTAAATAATTAATTTTTTTAAATAAATAATATTTATTCTACAATAGGGATAAGCCTCCCTAGCGATCAACGACTTTCCAGATAATATAAATTTCAACATTAATCATTAAAGAACCTTTGAGTAAATAGTTACCCTACAATTCAATCCTTCCACCATACTGATGTCCCAATTAAATATAAGACATGAAATTCTTGTGTAAAGTTTTATTTTATTTAATTATATGTATTTCGATCCTTAAATGCACAACTCAAATAATGCAAATTAGAAACTCCTTTCTAATTTCATTACCGCCCGCCAAGGACTCTTTGGGTTGTCATTTATCGAATCACATAGGACATTCTCTTCTTTAAATAAGTGGTAGATTCTTTATTGATCATACATTATCTCCATGTACAACTTATTATACCCAAGCATACCTTTGATATACCCTAAGGGTCTTAACGAATAAGTCAAAGTATAACTCATCATACACAAGATACTATGATGATCTCAAGTCCAAGGATCACTTGTACTACTATCACTCTGAGGAATTCCTATTGACGAAGCAAGTAAAACTCCATTAGGTATTCCTTAGCGAGCCACGTTCAATTGAACTTATTCTCTAATAAGCACCTACATACTTGCTTTAGTGTCTCCACACAAATGATCATGAGATCAATCATCCTCATCCAATGAGCAAACAACGTATGTACCAATCTATCTGTTCACTAATCCCCAATTTAGTAATCCAACGATTGTGAACTATTTTAGTTTTAAGCTTTCAAAGAATTTAGATCTCATTAGAATGATCATCATCATTATTCTAAAAGCATTGCTTAAAACTATGGGTTTATCACATATTATAAAACAGCATCATGTAGATAATTAAAAGCCTTTAATAAATTAATACTTTTTATTAATAAATGAATAAGATTGTTACAAAGTATATGCTTTATCATCAAACATGATTGGCTTGTGTGCATACTACTTTCATATTCACCCAAAAAATATAATTCTTTTCTGTCCAAATTATTTTTGGTACATGAATATTATTCTTGAATTTTACTCCACAAAGCAGTATCATGTTGACAAATTGGATATTTTTAAACTCTAGATAAATTTAAAGTCTTTAATATTTATCCTCGATTTCGTTTGATTAATGCTTATATCATTGTCATCATCCTCATGCTTATATTGTGATGAAAGTCATCTTTGGCTTACGTACATAGATGGACTATTGATTATTGGTTTTTCTGATTTGTATATCTTTTCGCTTACGTGCAAAGATGGACCGTTGATTATTAGTTTTCTGAGTCAGTATATCTTTCGCTTACGTGCAAAGATGGAATTTGTTGATTATTAGTTTTATAGTTGTATATCTTTCGCTTACGTGCAAAGATGGACCGTTGATTATTAGTTTTTACAAATTGTATATCTTTGGCTTATGTGCAAAGATGAACTATTGATTGATGAGTATCTTTGGCTTATGTGAATAGATGAACTATTAATTTGTATGATTATGACCAGGGATCATTCGGTATAATCATGACCTGTAATGTTACAAATGATGTGGTAAAAGTCCTCATTGGCCCGTAGTGCATTGATGGACAGTTGTTGGTATGATTATAACCAGGGATTATTTGGAATAATCATGACTATTGTTGAAAACACGAATATCCTTGGCCCGTAGTGCATGGATAATTCGTGGTCATAATAATAATGAATATCCTTGGCCGTAGTGCAGTGATGATTCGATGATGTGAATTATTTATTAAGCTGAGTCTCAGCTATAAAATATTGATTTTACACTTTTAATTCGTAAAAGATAGTAGATATCATGCTCTACTTGACTCTTCTAAAATACAGTTGTATGTCTTTGGCCTATAGTGCAAAGATGAATTGTTAATGAATATCTTTGGCCGTAGTGCAAAGATGAATTTATTAGTATGATTATGAATAGGAATTGTGATTTGGCATAACCATGATTTTTGATGTTTCAGGTGAAGATAGGTGATGAAAGTTATCTTCGTCTTGGGTGCGAAGAGGAATTTAGAATAACAATTATAATTATAAGTTATTCACATGATTGTGGAAATAAATTGTTGATTGATGTTACAGAGATAAAACATTGTTGGTGGACTTTTAATGTGGAGAAGATAATAGACTTTATAGTCTATTTGACTCTTCTAATGGATTGCTCGTTCCGCTGCAACTATGGTTGAAAAGTTTTATCATCTACCATATGTTCTAAATCTACGATTTACATCGATGAAGGCTATTGATAATTTAATTATCTTTAGCCATGATATTCTTTTGCTAGTCAGGCTCACCCTTTTGCTTCACAATTTCTTTCGTGTAATAAGAGTGTTAGGGTCGAAAGCGGGGATAACAGGGGAATAGAGCGGTCTATACATAATTTGTTGAGGTTCCCCAAATAGTATGGAAATAATTTTGTTGAGAACTTTAGATAAGTGTGTCGTATTGTATACGTCATTTGATATTTAATTTTGGTGAACCGAATAGGGTGAGGTGAACCCAACTTTGGAAGGGTGTTTTGCCACTATCATACAAGATGTCTAATGACATAAAACCTCGTGTTATCATAAGACAGGGTTGTGCACATCCACTTGCTGAGTATATCTACGAGCACTACCTATATAATCTTGGAGTTTATTTAAAATATAATTTTCACTTGGAGACAACAGAGATAATTATATGCCAAGAGAAGACTCACCATTGGAAATAAGATGATAGTAATCTTCTTGTTTTTCTTTGGGGACTTTTAGGTCAACCAAGGATAATTTTGTGGACATATGATATCTATCATAACCTAGACGCATGGCCTCCCATGTACGAATGTTTCCTTGAGTATTTTCCAAAGATTTTAATTTCTAAAACAGTTTTTGACTGTACTTTTATGTAAAGTACCATTGTAAGGTTGTGGTAGAGGCACCATGAGAGTTACATACATTTGTATTAAAACTCATAGTTTAAGCGTGGTCGAGATTCGCACGACAGTTCAACAGTTGTATAAATGAAGTTTGTATTTGATTTTTATAGTGTGATATCTGGCGACTCAGAATGGGTTGTGTGGACCTATTTTGGGGGCGTCACAAATACTGAATAAAAATAATATCCCATACGACTGTTGAACAAAAATAATATTCCTTATGAATATTAAACGAATACAATATCCCTACGAATATTGAACGAAAATAATATTTATTATGAATATTGAATGAAAATAAAATTTCTTACGAATACGAAAAATAATATCTTAAGCGAATATGAAATAAATAATACCCCTTACCTTAAAAAGAGAGTACTTCTGATTGGTGGGGCGGGAATATTCTTGAAGAAAACTTTCACTGTTTTCTACACTCAAAGCTTCCTAAAACTCGAAAGAAATACGCTCAATATTATAGAAGAAGAATTCTCTGATTCTGGTGTGATTTTCAATTCTAAACTAAGCATCCTATTTATTAAAGAATGGAAGGATACTATTTGAATTTAGAAAATCACGTGTGCACAGTAAAGGATTCACAGGCGTTCGGCCGATTGAAAATTTTAAAAATTTTGATTTTACTATATATGCTGCACTATGCACACATTATGAAGTACTATGCCATACTTTACATAATAAAATATAATATATTCTATATTAAATAAAAAACAAAACTTATTACAATATATAAATAATATATATATATATATATATAAGTATAATACACACACACACACATTCACGGGTTTAACTTTTGTGATATATATATATATATATATATATATATATATATATATATATATATATATATATATATAGACCCACCATCACACCATCCCTTTTAATTCTTACAATCCGTGACATCCCCCTCATTTTCCATCTTTCATTCCACATGTAGGCCCTCCCACATGTCACTTTCGTATATATATATTATATATATATCTTTGAATAATTTTATCTGGAATTATTTAAAAAAATGGATAAATGGGGATTCAAATAATAAGCAAAATTTATAACACATACTTCATAAAAAAAGGCCCTCAATATTTTAACAACATTTATTCATCATTATTATAACTCGCATATTAATAACGAGATCGCTTCTCAGGAAGAGGGGCTTTCAGATAAGGATTTCTCCTTATTAGTGCGCAATTAGGTGACCAAACCCCTTTCCTTGATGAACTTTCTAGACATTGTTAATTATGCGAGATAATAATATGAATAACTTGTCATCTCAATTATTGATTTAATCATATAAAATATTAACAATAATTGAATCAAAATACGTGAGAAACTATGCAGCAATTACTGTAGCAATAATTGAGTATAACTAAGTGACTTTCACGTAAGCATCAATAATCAATAGTGGTATTTACTATGCAACTAATGCGTATTACTATACTTTTAACACCAGATATTTCAATAGTTAACGGTTCGCCATTATTTTCATAAAAAGATACTTCTATCGTTTTCTAACTTCGACAGTAATTCCGTTATGGGGTCCACCAATGATTGTGCTGTCGCACGGATATTCCCCGATAAAAAGAATATTCTCCGACCAAACGAATATTCCCCGACACAATGAATATTTTATAACCACTTGCTTACTTTGTAAAACTTTCAAATATCACCCTTAACTTTAACCTTTTATCAATTTAACCATTTACTAAATAGAATAATAATTATAAGAAAATTGAATACTTTCATTTCATGAAATTTGGGGTCTTACAATCTCCCTCCTTATGAAATTTAAGCCTTGAAATTTACTTTTGGTAGTTCGAAGAGATGATAATACCTAATTTTCATTTCAGATTCTAACTCTTGAGGTATAACCATTGAGCGTAGAATATATTCCTTCTTTAACAAGTATCTCCTCATACGTTAAATCTTCTGCTATCTCGTCTAGTTCTAATTCAATAATGTGGTTCGGGTCGTCCACATATTTATGTAACATCGATACACAAAAAAATGTTATGAACACGCGAAAAACTTGGCGGTAAAGCGAGTCTATAGGCCACAATTCCTACTTGATCGATGATTTCAAATAGAACAATAAAATCGAGGGTTGAGATTTCCTCTCTTCGTCGATTCTTGCTTCTAGAATAACGCCCTCTTGAACCTTCTTCTTCACATTCATCAGCTCTGAGTCTGTAGCTTGAGCGGCTTTAACTTTATCGATTAAAGTCTGTTCTAATCGTATATTCGCTATCTTCGCGTAGGTTCTTGGAGTCTTTAACTCTATCTCCATCTTTTGTAAGTTGTACGAAATGGGTCTTTGTGTTAACAACGTCATACTCGTAATCACATACGATCTTCTACTCAACGCGTCAGCTACCACGTTCTCTTTTCCAGGATGGTATTGAATGGTATTATCGTAATCTTTCAACAGCTCGAGCCAATGTCTCTGGCGCATGTTACTTTCGTTTTGGGTGAAGAAATATTTGAGGGTTTTAGATATGAGTTTTGTACTGGGGTCAATACAAAATTCAATTTCACGCTCTGGGGTAGGCCAGGAAGTCTTCAGGGAATACGTCAGAAAATTTATTAATAATAGAAATATCATTCAAAATTGTGACTCTCATCCACAACTTGGATAACACCTCACATTGATACCTATCAATTTGTCACTGTTATTCACGGCATCCCCTACGGAGAGTCTGGCTTCGGTGCATCCCACATAAAGAAGTCACCAGTGAAAGGCTCGGGGCTCTTTACTTATGGCTTGATATGACAGTGATTGACCTTAGTGGTTCGGTTGCTTGAATTCGCATAACAGGTTGGTTAGGAATATGAAAACTGACAACCTTACGAAAATAATTAATTTTAGCATGAAGAATAGTTAACCAGTCGATTCCTAAATACATTAAATGCAAGTATTTTCAAAGAGATGAGATCGACAGGTAATGTGACGCCCCCAAAACAGGTATACACCACCCATCTCGAGTCGCCAGATACATGGTACGGAAATCAACTATAACTTAATTATACAACTGTCTGCAAAATATGACAAAACATAATCTAAGAGTTTTAATAAGAATATTGTCATCTAGACAACATCCACTCTCAATGGAGTCCTCATTACACTTATTATCACACTAAGTAGTGAGGACTGCTAAAACAACCATCTCGGACCGTCACTCCGTTCCTCGACTAGTCCCAACTATATTATCATTTCCTGAAGAGAACAATGAAAGAAAAGGGTGAGCTCAACTAGCCCAGTAAGAAATATTATGACTAAGATAATGCAGAATAAATTATCCTTATTCAATAGTGTTAAACTGATAAAATATAATAAACATCAAGTTTTAACTGCAGCGGAATAAGCAATCCATTAGAAGAGTCAAGTAGAACATAATGTCTACTATCTCCTCTAGATTAAAAGTCCATCGTTAAAATTTCATTCCTGAAATACTCAACAACAGTTCTTTGTTATACCCAAAACAAAAAACACTATCATCACATGCCTTCACCTAAACCACCAAAGATTATAGTTAAATCCACAATTCATATTTATAATCATGTAAATCAATTTCTCTCCTCGCCACAAAGGCTTAATAGAACGTTTACTCAATATCCTTACCCCAAAGGCTAAAGATATTCAAATGTAATAACAATGATCATCCCAATCGCTTTCTATCTTTGCACCACGGGCCAAATATATTCAACTATAAAACCAATGGTCATGATCATACCAATCAATTGTCGTCGAGGCACTACTACCAAAAGACATTCATTTGTTAACTAATGGTCATGATCCCGCCAATCACATCATCGAATTATCCATGCACTACGGGCCAAGGATATTTGTTATTATCACTAGTGGTTATGATCATGTCATACACCTGTCCATCTTTGCACGTAAGCCAAAGATATACAACTATAAAACCAATAATCAACAGTCCATCTATACACGTAAGCCAAAGATGATTTTCATCACAATATAAGCATAAGGATGATGACAATGATATAAGCACTAATCAAACGAAATCAAGGATAAATATTAAAGACTTTAAATTTATCCGAGTTTTAAAAATATCCAGATTATCAACATGATCACGCTTTGTGGAGTAAAATTAAGAATAATATTGTTCAAAAATGATTTGAGCAGGAAAATAATATTACAACAAATATTTAATGAAGATAATAACATTATTCATTATATTATAAACTCCATTTAATATTATTCATTATATAATAACATTAAATTCATTTATTAATATTATTAACCATTAAATAATATTTTAAATCATTGATTTCATAACACTTTAATTCAAATGTTATCAATCACTTAATAAACTCATAATCTAATATTATTAATATTATAACAATATTTTAATTGTGGACGCCCCCAAAGCAGTATACATCACCCATCTTGAGTCGCCGGATACATGGTACATAAATTCAAATACAACTTAATTATACAACGATCGTAGGTAAAATACGAAAAAACATAGGTGAGAGTTTTAATAAGAATATTGTCATCTAGACAATATCCACACTCAATGGAGTCCTCATTACATTTATTGTCACACTATTTAACAGAATAGTGAGGACTACTAATGCTATTATCTGGACCATCACTCCGTTCCTCGACTAGTCCCGGCTACGTTCTCATTTCCTGAAGAGAATAGTGAAAGAAAGGGTGAGCTCAACTAGCCTAGTAAGAAATATTATGACTAAGATAATGCAGAATAAATTATCATTAGTCTTCAACAATGTTAAACCGATAAAATACAATAGACATCAAGTTTAACTGCAGTGGAATAAGCAATCCATTAGAAGAGTCAAATAGAGCATGATATCTACTATCTTCTACGATTTAAAATGTTTTCATCAATTTTTATCGCTGAGACTCAGCTTAATAAATAAACCACATCATCGAGTCATCCCTGCACTACGGGCCAAGGATATTCATTAAATCATCAATGGTTATGACTATACCGAATAATCCTTGGTCTTAATCATACCAAAAACTGTCCATCATTGCACTACAAGCCACTGAGGACTTTTACAACATCATTTATTACATTACAGGTCATGATTATACTGAATAATCCCTGGTCATAATCATACCAAGTCCATCTATGCACGTAAGCCAAAGATGACTTTCATCACAATATAAGCATGAGGATGATGACAATGACATAATAATTCAATAAAACAAGTTCAAGAATAAATTTTAAAGATTTATAAGTTAATTTATCCTGAAATCAATTACGTCAAAATTATCAACATGATACTGCTTTGTAGAGTAAAATTCAAGAATGCTCCGAAGAATATTTCCATGAAAAGATACTGGATGAAGCACAAATATCAAGTATATTACACTAATTTCATGGAGTATAGAAGCCAAAACTTTAACCAAATGAGTATCATAGAATATATGAAACTGCAAATGGTTTTTTACCCGCCATGCGGTAATCCACGTAGACAGATCATTTCCACAATTTAATAAGGAATGAATATTAAGGATCATTCACCATGCATGTGGTAATCCACATAGACAGGTTATTCCAACAGAATAATAAAGAATGGAATAATAGAAGAATTCACCATGCATGCGATAGTACGCATGAAACGAGTTATTCCAAGAATAATAAATAATGGAACCGAATTCAGTATGTAAAAACGCACCAAGCAGGATATTCCAATAGAATAATAAAGAATGGAATAATGAAGAATTCACCATGCATGCGATAGGCCGCATAGATAAGGTTATTCCAACGAGAATAATAAATAATAGAACCAGTCTTGCGTGAAAGCGAGCCAAGACGGGATATTCAAACAGAATAATAAAGAATGGAACTGTGTCGTGCGTAAAACGCACTTGCAAGTGAGATATTCAATGTAATAATAAAGAATAGAATAATGAGAAGAATTTCACTATCTATGCGGTTGCCATGTATGAGCGGGTTATTCAATATAATAATAAAGAATAGAATAATGAAGAATTTCACCATGTATACGAGACTACATATATATTTGGTTATTTCATGAGAATAATAAGGAATGGAATAACAATAGCTCTCTTCATGAATACGAAAGAAATAATACCCCTTACCTTAGAAAAGAAGCTGGATCTTTGAAGTAGAGGTAGCAAACTTCTCTTCTTCTTTCTCTCTAAAATTTCTCTCTATAATAATTGCTTTATAGCTTAAGAGAATTGGTGAGAAATTAAAGAAGAATGAGCTTCTATTTATAGGAAAATATAGTTTCGATAATTGCACATTTTGTGGCTCGAAATATTACAGTATAATACCTTCCTATTTTTCTTCATTTTTAATTTAGTCCTGCAAGTATTTTCAAACTTGCACCACCTCCCCTAATAGTAAATAATGTGATTCAATAATAAATCATGTGAACAAAAAGTTATAGACATGTGAAAATACGAATTACAGTATAGTACCTCCATCTATACCTCTATTTTTAACTTAGTCATGTAAGTATTATCAATTTTGCACAAACTCCCCTAATAGTAAATGAATGTGAATCAATAGTACACACATGTAAACAAATAGTTATAATCATGTGAGTCTATAGCAATTAATTGCTCATTTATCCGGTTAATTACCCGATTGGTCAATATAACCTCCAGACATCAATTATTATCGAAATAAATATCGATTTCCACTAACACTAATAATTAAAACACAATGGAACTATCAAATTCATCTTTAATCAACACGAACTTATTCATCATTAACATCATAACTCACAATATTTAACAAACTGTGTCGTTCCCGGAGAGGGGCTTTTCGATAAGGATTTGTCCTTATCGACGTGTATGATTAGATGACCAAACCTCTCCTTGAGAACTTCTAGACATTGTAAATATTGAAATTTAATAATATGAATAACTTTGTCGTCTCAATTATTGATTTAATAATATATCATATTATGCAGATGATACTGTGACAATAATTGAATCAATAATATGAGAGATACGATGCAGCAAGTACTGTAGCAATAATTGAGTATAACTGAGTGACTTCTCACGTAAGCATCAATAATCAATACCGTGTGCTACTATGTCACCACACGTATTACTGTACTTTTACTACCGGGTAGTTCAACAGTTTTAAAGGTAACACTTCCGCCATTATTTTTATAAAAAGATAATTCTGTCGTTTTACGACAATACTTCTGTTGTGGGTGTTAGGTTTGTAATATTCAAGAACGTAATCAAATTGCATAAAAAGTGCGGAAACGTGTAAAATCAGAGTTTAAAAATTTTTTACAAACCATATACCCGGATCACCCTTTATGCACAATTATTAATTAAACGAAAAGATAAAGAATAAAATCATACCCTTGAAGATCGAGCTTCCTCAGGTACAAGTTCACCTCCAAATCCTTTCGCGATCAACTTGAATCCACCGGGTTTGGTTCCTTCCTTTGATCAACGTTAGCCACCCATATGTTTGGCCTCTAGAGGTGATCCACCGAGGAAAATAAAGAATTCAAGAAGATGGTGTATTTGGCTCAAACCCTAGTTTTCTATCTCATAGAAAAGGGTACTCTCCAACAAATTGAAATTATGTCGTTGTAAAAAGTCAACAACCCCATCACCCATAATAAGACTCCTCTTATTTATAGATGTGGGCAACCCACCTTAACAATTAAGGAATTGGATTTTTTTAATTAATTAAATTCTTTTAATTAATTAAGCTCCCTACCATTAGGGATAATTAATTAAACTCCTTTAACTAATTTTCCTTCTAATCCAATTAGGAATAAATGAGAGTACTTATATTAAATTAATTCCTAAACTCTTTTAGAAATTAAAATAATAATAATTGTAATAATATTAATAAGACTCCTCTTATTAATTTATATTTAATATTTCTAAAATATTAAATAATAAATATTAAGCTATTTAATTTATTCTATCACCATAGATTAAATTAAATATACATAACTATATTATTATGATTATGCCATTAACTTCTTAAATAATTATTCTTCCTTTTATGGTGTGACCCTTTAGGTTCTCCATATTAAACCGGTTGTGAATAAATCAATTAAAACAATTCTAATCTTATTTAAATAAATAAATTAAATAATTAATTTATTTAAATAAATAATATTTATTCTACAATAGGGATAAGCCTCCTAGCGATCAAGCGACTTTCCGGATAATATAGATTTCAACATTAATCATTAAAGAACCTTTGAGTAAATAGTTCTGCATAATTCAATCCTTCCACCATACTGATGTCCCAATTAAATATAAGACATGGAATTATCATCAAGTCTTATTTTATTTAATTATATATATTTCGATCCTTAAATGCACAACTCAAATAATGCAAATTAGAAACTCCTTTCTAATTTTATTACGCGCGCTTCGCCAAGGACTCTTGGGTTGTCATTTATCGAATCACATAGGACATTTCTCTTCTTTTATTAAGTGGTAGATTCTTTATTGATCATACATTATCTCCATATACAACTTATTATACCCAAGCATACCCTTTGATATACCCTAAGGGTCTTAAGGAATAAGTCAAAGTATAACTCATCATACACAAGATACTATGATGACCTCAAGTCCAAGGATCATTTGTACTACTATCACTACTGAGAATTCCTATTGACAGCAAGAGTAAAATGAGACCCATTTTATCGATAAAGATTTAAAATTTTGTTCAAAATAATTTTTAATATTATGGTGTGAATTTGAGATAATATTATAGTTGTGGGTAGTATTTATAAATTTTGCAAAGTATCTGTGGTTATATTTATATTGCAAATTATGCAAGTCGATTGGTGGGGAATATTAGGTTTAGCGGGGAATATTAAATACAATGGCTCAATCATTGGTGGACCCCTAATGAAATTATTGTCGGATTGAAAGCGACAAAAATATTTTATTGAAATAACGGCGGAAGTTTTACAAGTAGTTCTTGTTGAACTACTCGGTAGTAAAATACGATGTCGTGTGGTTGCATAGTAGCACCTGCGGTATTGATTATTGATGCTTATGTGAGAAAGTCACTCGGTTTGATTCCATTATTGTCGATTAATAATATGAATTATTATAGCGATAATGGCGTTTTGTTTTATTAAGTATTATTAGCGTAATAAAAGCGAAACATCTTTATATAAAATAGAATACTTTATTAAAGTTATTACATAAATAGAATATATTATATTTTATTATGCATAGTGTTGCATAGTGTTTTGCATAGTGTTTTGCATAGTATTGCATAGTGTTTGCATAGTAAAAAATTTTTATATAAATAGAATATATTATATTTTATTTAAAAGATTTTTCTTTAAATATGGATAGTCAGATTAAAGTAAATCAATGGATAGTTCATGGATTAATTCTTATGCATTCCATTTTCCTATAAATAGAAGCTCATTCCTTCATTATTTTTTACGAATTCATTTGAAACTACAGAGAGAAATTATAGAGAGAAGCTATATAGAGAAAATTATAGAAAGAAGAAGAGTGATACGCTACTTCACTTACTTTATTCTATATTAGGTTCTTTTACGGTAAGGGTGTTATTCTTTCTTCTTGAAGAGAACTTACATTATTCCATTCATTATTATTACATTGGAATAACTTTTGTAAAAGTGGCATACCCTATCACATAACTTTGTATACATGGCATACCCTATACTTGGTGAAATCCTTATGTTATTCCATTGCTTATTATTACATTGGAATAACTTTTGTATCTGTGGTTTACCCTATACTTGGTGACATTCTTCTATTATTACATTGGAACATCACATGCGTGTGTTTTACACATTGGGGACTGGTTTGATTTAATTTTTATTATTACATTGGAACATCACATGCGTGTGTTTTTACAGGACTGGTTAAAATCTTTATCATTTTGTTGGAATATCTATACGTGTGTTTTACAGGATGCAGTTCCATCTTTATTATTCTGTTGGAACATCACTGTCGGTGTGAATTTCACGACTGAGTTTAGTTATTATTATTACATTGGAATAAACACATACATCTGCAATCGCGTGCGTGGTGATTTCTTTTGTTATTCCATTCTTTATTATACCCGAGTTGGTTAAAACTTTGACTTCTATACTCCATGAAATTAGTAGAATATCCTTGATATTTGCGTTTCATCGATATCTTTTCATGGAAATATTCTTACGATCATTCTTGAATTTTACTCTCTGAAAGCTTGTATCATGTTGACAATTTGGGCGTTAATAATTCATGGATTAAATAATTCTTGAACTTGTTTTATTGAATTATTATATCATTGTCATCATCCTCATGTTATATTATGTTATCTTTGGCTTACGTGCATAGATGAACTTAGTATGATTATGACCGAGGATCATTCGGTATAATCATGACTTGATATAAATGATGTGACAAAAGTCCTCGGTGGCACATGTAATGCGGTGATGGATAGTTTTGGTATGATTATGACCGGGGGTGATTCGGTATAGTCATGACCATTGATAATTTGATGAAAATCCTTGGCCAGTAGTGAATGCGAGGATGATTAGATGTGGTGGTTTATTTATTAAAAGTGAGTCTCGGTGATAAAATTGATGAAAACCTTTTAAAACCTAAAAGATAGTAGACTTTATTCTCTACTTGACTCTTTTAATGGATTGCTTATTCATTGCAGATTAAAGCGGTTTGTCTATTGTATTTTATCGGTTTAACTTTGTTGAAGGCTAATGATAATTTATTACGCATTATCTTAGTCATAATATTTCTTCTTGGGCTAGTTGAGCTCACCCTTTCTTTCCTTTATTCTCTTGAGGAAATGAGAACATATTTGAGACGAGTCGGGGAGCGAAGTAATGGTCGGAGGATAGCATTAGTAGTCCTCACTATTACGTGAAATAGTGTGATAATAGTTGTAATGAGGACTCCTTTTGAGTTTGTATAATATCTAGTAGACAATATTTGTATTCAAACTCACGATTTTTATGTCGTATTATACTACGACAGTTATATTAGTAAGTTGTATTTGAATTTATGTACCATGTAAGTGGCGACCCAAGATGGGTGGCGTATACTAATTTTAGAGGCGTCGGTTGGTATCGAGGTTGGTATCTGTTGAGCTTTGGTGGTGTGGGATATGATCACGGTTGGTATCGGAGCTTGGGATATGATCCTGGATAAGATCTTGAGAGATAAGAACTAGGAGGAGGGAGGCAGGGAATTCCTTCGTTAGTATGACCTACCTAAGTTTATTTGGTATTTAATTGGTCGATCGAGAATATAGGGATAATATGTGATATGTTAATTAACCCTTGTTTTGTGGCAGTGTTTGAGAATGGCATCTGAAAATCTTTGAGATAAGCAATGAAGCACATGAGAGTGTTGATTCGAAAGCTCAAACAAAAGGTAACGACCAACAACACACGATAATAATCATCTTGGTGGTGGATATTAGTATCGAACAATGATAACTATCGTGGGGAAATTATCATCTTAAGAATGGTAACCACCCGGTGGTAATCATGGCAAAGATAATAGAAGTGGAAATTTCAAGAAAAGAAGGTCATTTAGCTCGATTTTTTGTCGTATAGTGAAGTCAAGTCCAATTTGGGATAGTGGCACCAAAAGGCGGATCTGGACAAAACAAAGTCGATTGGTTTCGGGAAGAAGGCGTTTTTCGTGACTTCTCAAAAAGTGGGTAACGACGAAGTTAGCGGGTTAGTTAATTATAAATTCTTCTGAAGTCTATACCTTATTGAGATCTGGGGTTCTACCCATTCTTTTATCTCTCTTTGCTTGCGTTCAGCGTTTAAATTTGACTCAGGAGAAATTAGACTTTGATTTATCTATTGAAACCGTTGGGAGAAACCGTTACCTCCATTATTTATTAATCTTGTTGTTTCAAATAAACACTTTCACGTTACTGTCGATCTTATCTCTTTGAAAATACTTGCCTTTGAGGTAATTTTTGAAAGCGATTGATTAACTACTCATTATTCTTTTTGTAAGGTTGTTAGCTTTCATATTCTAACCAACTTTGTTATCTGAATTCAAAGTAACCAAACCTAAAGTTAATCTTTGTTATATCAAGCCATAAGTAAAGAGCCCCGATCCTTTCGTTGTTGACTTCCTTGTGTGGAATGCAAAAGCGGACTTTACGTGGCGACGTCGTGAATTTGAAGATGGCAAGTTGATAGGTATCATTGTGAGGTCTTATCCGAGGTTAAGGGATAGAAGTCACGATTGGTATTAATGTGACGTCTTATCAAGTCTTGGGCGAGAGTAATGATTTTGAATGATATTTCTATCATTAATAAATTTCTTGGCGTATTCTTGAAGACTTCTAGCCTACCCTAGGCGTGAAATCGAATTTTGTATTGACCCGATACAAAACCCATTTCTTAAACCCTCAAATATTTCTTGACTAAAAGGATGCATTTACGTGGATTATGATGAAAGTCATAATAAAAGCATTGGACTAATGAAAATCATGGGTATATGAAGTATTAGTAAGTTTTATGATGAGTTATGTTGGTTAGTATGTGAAAACATGAAAGTTTCTTAGAAATCACAAAGAGTTGAAAATCAGATTTTGGTGAAAAGCGTAACATGAAATTCAATTGACCATATCTCCTATTATATTTTGAATTTTTGAGTGTGGTCAAGTCCTAGAGTTAGATCTATGAGTTACCTAACTAATCCAAGTGGAATTACTGAAAAGGTGTTGTAGATTTTTGTGTGGACTGATTTTAGCAAAGGAGTGCAAAGCTGTAAATTTCAAAAAATGCTACTGCCATGATTTTAGAGGGCTGTTTCGGCCACTTAAATTATGAGAAAAATTCTGGCCTTTTGGGACATGAAGGTATATGGTATAAAGTACCTCCTGTCCAAAAATGAGCTCATTACGACTTAAAATGAGCAAGTTATGACTATTTCAATATTTAGGTTTTTAAGCGAAAAACGCTATAACTAGGAGTTCTATAACTCAGATGACCATGAAATTTAAACTGGAAGCTCACGTTAACATGTGTAAGGTCCTGCCAAGATTTGGAAATTTTGGAGTTAAACTTGAGGTAGCTAATTTCTTAAGGAATTAATTAGAAATTGATTTTTGAAAAATAGTAAATGAATTTTAAAAATCGAGAGAAAATATATTTTCATTATGGGACTATATTATGCTAAATCCCAGAAAAGAAATATTTTTGGGACTGATTTGGTATTTTCATGAAAATAGTTTAATTCTGAACATATGAGTTAAATATGTTATGTGAAGTAACAAAAAGTTGAAAATAGGATTTTATGGCTAGAGAATCCTATATAGAGTATATGCATATTTTTGATGAGGATTTGATAATTGGTGATGATATCTTATGAGTATGGCATTTTGAATGATTAAATGCATTATATGGTAAAAGCGTAAACAATTGAGATAAATTGTTTATAAATTTAAGAAGTGATTAAAATATTGTTATAATATTAATGATATTAGATTATGAGATTATTAAGTGATTGATAACATGGGGATATTCTTGAATCTGGATAAATTATATTATAAATGTTTAATATTTATCCTTTATCTCATTTGATTGATTCTTTATATCATTATCCTCGTGTTTATATTATGTTTGAAAGTCATACGTGGCTTTTGTAGTGCGTAGATGGACTTGGTATGATTTATGACCGAGGATTTATTGGGTATAATCATGCTTAGTAATTAACACGATTATCTTTGGCCGTAGTGCATGGATAATTTGTGGTCGTGATCTTAATGAATACCACGATTATCTTTGGTAGTAGTGCATGGATAATTTGTGGTCGTGATCTTAATGAATACACGATTATCTTTGGTAGTAGTGCATGGATAATTTGTGGTCGTGATACTAATGAATACACAATTATCTTTGGTAGTAGTGCATGATAATTCATGGATGTGATCTTAATACACAATTATCTTTGGCGGTAGATGCATGGATAATTTGTGGTCGTGATAATGAATACAATTATCTTTGGTAGTAGTGCATGGATAATTTGTGGTCGTGATACTAATGAATACACGATTATCTTTGGTAGTAGTGCATGGATAATTTATTGGTCGTGTAATCTTAATGAATACACAATTATCTTTGGTAGTAGTGCATGGATAATTTGTAATGTGGTAATCTTAATGAATACCACAATTATCTTTTAGTAGTGCATGGATAATTAGGTCGTGATCTTAATGAATACACAATTATCTTTGGTAGTAGTGCATGGATAATTTTGTGTTGTGATCTTAATGAATACACAATTATCTTTGGTAGTAGTGTGGATAATTTGTGGTTAATCTTAATGAATACACGATTATCTTTGGTAGTAGTGCATGGATAATTTGTGGTGTTGATCTTAATGAATATCCTTGGCACGTAGTGCGGGGATGATTCGATGATATGGATTAATTATTGAAGTGAGTCTCAATGAAATATTAATTCATGGATGTGGTAAAAGTCATCTTTGGTAGTAGTGCATTGATAGACTTGGTATGATTATGACCACGGATTATTCGGTATAATCATGGTAGTAATTGAAAACACGAATATCCTTAGCGATTAGTGCATGGATAATTCATGGTTGTGAGTATACTTATTATTTGAGTCTCGGTATTATTGGTTTTTCTGATTTGTATATCTTTTTTTTGTAGTAAAGATGAATTGTTAATGAATATCTTTGGTAGGATTGCAAAGATGAATTTAATGTTTTCAACGATAAAGGTATTCAAGGTATCCTCATCTCTTTATCATACGGTCGTACCCTAATTTAGAAGGGAGAAATTCCATAAGGAGGGGAGATTGTGAGACCCCAGGATTTTATCGATAAAGATTTAAATTTTGTTGAAATAATTTTTTAATATTATGGTGTGAATTTGAGATAATATTATAGTTGTGGGTAGTATTTATAAATTTTGCAAAGTATGCAAGTGGTTTATATTATATTCGATTGGTGGGGAATATTCGGTTTAGCGGGGAATATTAAATGCAACAGCTCAATCATTGGTGGACCCTAGCAAGAATTATTGTCGGATTGAGAAAAGCGACAAAATATTTTATTGAAATAACGGCGGAAGTTTTCTGGTAGATCTTGTTGAACTACTTCGGTAGTAAAAATGCGATGTCGTGTGGTTGCATAGTAGCTACGGTATTGATTATTGATCTTATGTGAGAAGTCACTCGGTTTGATTCCATTATTGTCGATTAATAATATGAATTATTATAGCGATAATGGCGTTTTGTTTTATTAGTATTATTAGCGTAATAAAAGCGAAACATCTTTATATAAAATAGAATACTTTATTAAAGTTATTACATAAATAGAATATATTATATTTTATTATGCATAGTGTTGCATAGTGTTTTTGCATAGTGTTTTGCATAGTATTGCATAGTGTTTGCATAGTAAAATGTTTTTATATAAATAGAATATATTATATTTTATTTAAAAGATTTTTCTTTAAATATGGACCGTCAGATTAAAGTAAATCAATACAGATAGTTCATGGATTAATTCTTATGCATTCCATTTTCCTATAAATAGAAGCTCATTCCTTCATTATTTTCTTACGAATTCATTGAAACTCAGAGAGAAATTATAGAGAGAAGCTATAGAGAGAAAATTATAGAAAGAAGAAGAGTATTACGCTACTTCACTTACTACTATATATTAGGTTCTTTTTACGGTAAGGGTGTTATTATTTTTCTTCTTGAAGAGAACTTACATTATTCCATTCATTATTATTACATTGGAATAACTTTTGTAAAAGTGGTATACCCTATACATAACTTTTGTATCTTGTGGCATACCTATACTTGGTGAAATCCTTATGTTATTCCATTCTTATTTATTACATTGGAATAACTTTGTATCTGTGATTTACCCTATACTTGGTGACATTCTTCATTATTATTACATTGGAACATCACATGCATGTGTTTTACAGGACTGGTTCGATTTTTATTATTGTTGGAACATCACATGCGTGTGTTTTACAGGACTGGTTAAAATCTTTATCATTACATTGGAATATCTATACGTGTGTTTTACAGGATGCAGTTCCATCTTTATTATTACATTGGAACATCTGCCGGTGTGAATTTCACGACTGGTTAGTTATTATTATTACATTGGAATAACACATACATCACAATCTGCATGCGTGGTGATTTCTTTTGTTATTCCATTCTTTATTATACCCGTTTGGTTAAAACTTTGACTTCTATACTCCATGAAATTAGTAGAATATCCTTGATATTTGCGTTTCATCGATATCTTTTCATGGAAATATTCTTACGATCATTCTTGAATTTTACTCTACTAAAGCAGTATCATGTTGACAATTTGGGCGTTAATAATTCATGGATTAAATAATTCTTGAACTTGTTTTATTGAATTATTATGTCATTGTCATCATCCTCATGTTATATTATGTTATCTTTGGCTTACGTGCGTAGATGAACTTAGTATGATTATGACGAGGATCATTCGGTATAATCATGACTTGATATAAATGATGTGACAAAAAGTCCTCGATTGGCTGTAATGCGGTGATGGATAGTTTTTGGTATGATTATGACGGGGTGATTCGGTATAGTCATGACCATTGATAATTTGATGAAAATCCTTGGTAGGTAATGCGAGGGGATGATTAGATATGGTGGTTTATTTATTAAAAGTGAGTCTCGTGATATAAAATTGATGAAAACCTTTTAAAACCTAAAAGATAGTAGACTTTATTCTCTACTTGACTCTTTTAATGGATTGCTTATTAAAGCTGCAGATTAAACTTGGTTGTCTATTGTATTTTATCGGTTTAACCTTTGTTGAAGGCTAATGATAATTTATTACGCATTATCTTAGTCGTAATATTTCTTCTTGGGCTAGTTGAGCTCACCCTTTCTTTTCTTTATTCTCTTGAGGAAATGAGAACATATATTTGAGACGAGTCGGGGAGCGAAGTAATGGTCGAGAGGATAGCATTAGTAGTCCTCACTATTACGTGAAATAGTGTGATAATAGTTGTAATGAGGACTCCTTTTGAGTTTGTATAATATCTAGTAGACAATATTTGTATTCAAACTCACGGTTTATATCGTATTGTACCACATGAGTTATATTAGTAAGTTGTATTTGAATTTATGTACCATGTAAGTGGCGACCCAAGATGGGTGGCGTATACTTAATTTTGGGGGCGTCATGATTTCTGGTAATGAGTGGAATTTAAGCCGTCTTATTCATTATTATAAAAAGTATTAATTTATTAAAGGCTTTTAATTATCTACATGATCTTTGTTTTATAATATGTGATAAACCCGTAGTTTTAAGCAATGCTTTTAGAATAATGATGATGATCATTCTAATGAGATCTAAATTCTTAGAAAGCTTAAAACTAAAATAGTTCCCAATCGTTGGATTACTAAATTGGGGATTAGTGAATCCAGGATAGATTGGTACATCGTTAACTTGCTTTCGTTGGATGAGGATGATTGATCTCATGATCATTTGTGTGGAACACTAAAAGCAAGTATGTAGGTGCTTATTAGAGAATAAGTTCTTTGAGCATTGGCTCGCTAAGGAATACCTAATGGAGTTTTACTTGCTGTCGATAGGAATTCTGTAGTGATAGTAGTCTGAAGTGATCCTTGGACTTGAGATCATCATAGTATCTTGTGTATGATGAGTTATACTTTGACTTATTCCTTAAGACCCTTAGGGTATATCAAAGGGTATGCTTGGGTATAATAAGTTATACGTGGAGATAATGTATGATCGATAAAGAATCTACCATACAATAAAAAGAGAAATGTCTATGTGATTCGATAAATGACAACCCGGTAGTCCTTGGCGGCGAGAATGAAATTAGAAAGGAGTTTCTAATTTGCATTATTTGGAGTTGTGCATTTAAGGATCGAAATACATATAATTAAATAAAATAAGACTTGTGGTAATTCCATATCTTATATTTAATTGGGACATTGTATGGTGGAAGGATTGAATTATACGGTAACTATTTACTCGAAAGGTTCTTTTATGATTAATGTTGAAATCTATATATTATACGGAAAGTCGTTGATCATTTAGGGAGGCTTATCCTATTGTAGAATAAATATTATTTATTTAAATAAATTAATTGTTTAATTTATTTATTTAAATAAGATTAAATTATTCTAATTGATTTATTCACAATAGGTTTAATATGGAGAACCTAAAAGGTCACACCATAAAAGGAAGAATAATTATTTAAGAAGTTAATGGCATAATCGTAATAATATGTTAAGTATATTTAATTTAATCTATGGTGATAGAATAAATTAAATAGCTTAATATTATTATTTAATATTTTAGAAATATTAAATATAAATTAATAAGAGAGTCTTATTAATATTATTACAATTATTATTATTTTAATTTCTCTAAAGAGTTTAGGAATTAATTTAATATAAGTACTCTCATTTATTCTAATTGGATTAGGAAGGAAAATTAGTTAAAGGAGTTTAATTAATTATCCTAATAAGATTAGGAGAGCTTAATTAATTAAAAATTTAATTAATTAAATAAAACCCAATTCCTTAATTGTTAAGGTGGGTTGCCCACATATATAAATAAGAGAGTCTTATTATGGGATGGGGGTTGTTGACTTTGACAACATCTGTAATAATTTCAATTTGTTGGAGAGTATGCGCTCTTTTTATAGAGAGATAGAAAACTAGGGTTTGAGCCGATACCCTTCTTCTTGAATCTTTCTTCTTCCTTGGTGGATCACCTCAGAGGCCAAACACTTGGGTGGCTAACGTTGATCGAAGGAAGGAACCAAGCCGGTGGATTGAGTTGAGCGAAAGGATTTGGAGGTGAACTTGTACACGAGGAAGCTCGATCTTGAGGTATGATTTTATTCTTTATCTTTTCGTTTAATTAATAATTGTGCATAAAGGGTGATCCGGGTATATGGTTTGTAAAATTTTTTAAACTACGATTTTTACGTTTAGCAGCTTATTTTTTGCAATTTGATTGCGTTCTTGAATATTACAAACCTAACGGTGGCATCGAGAGCCGAACCTTTATACGAATTATTAATTGTTTTAATTTGATATGTATATTGATATGTGTTTAGAACAATTTAATTGGGCATAATTTTATTGTATAAAATTTAAAAAAAAAAAAAAAAAAAAAAAAAAAATTTTTTTTTTTGGTTATTTTTTTTTTTATTATTTTTTTAAAAGATTTTAATCCATTTTAAATATTATAATAATATATATATATATATATAAATATATTTCATGTTATATATATATTATTATATGATTTCTTTTATATTAATATAAAAAAATATATAATTGAAATTATATATATATATATATATATATATATATATATATATATATATATATATATATATATATATATATATATATATATATATATATATATATATATATATATATATATATATATATATATATATATATATATATATATATATATATATATATATATATATATATATATATATATATATATATATATATATATATATATATATATATATATATATATATATATATATATATATATTATTATATAAAATTTTAATAATTAAAATTTATTTTAATTTTAAAATAAAAGTTTATTTTAATATTAAAATAAAAAAAAAGTTTATTTTAATTTTAAAATTAAATTTCATGCTAACTAATTAGAGTTGGAATTGGATTCCATGATAACTAATTGGAGTTGAAATTGGATTATTTATTTAAAATAAAGGAGTTTAAATAAAGGAGTTTATTTAGATATGAAATATTTAGATTTAATTTCATATTATTCAAAATAAAAGAGTTTATTTGTGAATAGGAAAAAGAATCCTAATTTCCTTAAATAAAGGAGTTTATTTAGATATGAAATAAGATTTCATATTATTCAAAATAAAGGAGTTTATTTGTGAATAGGAAAAAAAATCAAGTGTTTCCTTTAATAAAAGGTTTTTTTTTTTATATGGAATTGGATTACATGGAATTAAAATTTTATTTTAATTAATTAAAATAAATTGGATTTAATTAATTAAAATAAAGGAGTTTATTTTGATTAAAGATTTTGATTAAAATAAAATAGTTTATTTTATTCAAAATTGGATAAATTAAAATAAAATAGTTTTATTTTGATTTAAATTTGGATTAAAATAAAGGAGTTTATTTTGATTCAAAATTAGATTTTATCTTAACTAAATTTGCCCATTAAATGATATCATATATATATATTAAATGTTTATTATTCATAAGATGAATGTTATTTATTGATGATCGTATGATGATGTGTATGATAATAAATGGGATTGATTATGGACTATTGACGATGTGATTGGATTTTATTTTAGTTGGATGCGTGAATGTATGGGTTTTTATTAAATGGAATTGCTGCGTACCTCGTCTTCTCTAATTTTTCTTAATGTAAATTATCTCTCTCCTCTATGTACTTCCCCTTATTTGCTTTGATCGAGGTTTCTATTTATTTTAAATAGTTTTGTAATAGGAATAGTTAGAATTAATTTTGAAAAATTGGAGATCGAAAAAAAGAGAGGCGCTTGAAGACCCGTTTGTAATGGAGCAGGGTTTAAATGTAATAGTTATATTTAAATATTATTATTTCTTGCACCCCTAAGGTTTGACCTTTTGGTTCACTTGGTGGCTCTAGTAGACGAACTAGAATAAAAGTCCATAATCAATCAGGGTAGAATATAGTATTCTATATATGTGCATACTTATATATATATATATATATATATATATATTATGCAACATTTGCATGTTCATTAATATATAGCGTATTTTATATATATATATAATATGCAGCTAAACAAGATGAGACAAATTAATAACAAACCCCTCGATTTTTATATTAAGTCTAGCGTTCAAAGATATTTGGAATATCGAGCGTTAGCCTTCTAGCATGATAAAATTAATAGAGTATTAAATATTTAATATGAGTTTGTTTGTGTCACCACAAAATGAGTATTAAGTATTTAAGATGTTAATTATCACATTTGATGCTTATAAAGAAAATTGAACAATATTGTTTTGTTGTGTCACCACAAGGATGATATTTTCTTTTTGAATATATGGAGTGCTAGGTCGGACTTAACTTGGATAATTTTGATTCGGATGTGCCACCACTTGATCAAAATAATCTAAGAGGCAAAAAAAAGGAGTTGCATAGTTGATGTAATTGACAAAAGTTGTCTACCTATTTATTTATATATAGTTTGTTGTGTCACCACAAGGCTATATACATTTGAAATGGGATCCTTATTCTCACTAGCAAATCTTTAATTAGATTTTCTTAGAACTATATAAGTGAGGTAATATAGTTTGAAGAAAATAGTGGGAGATACCAATTTAAAACAAGACCTAATTTATTTTGGTAATTAATAAAAAGAATGTATGTTAAAATGTTGTTAATTACAAATTCATTTCTGAGAATTTTACAATGTCTAAAATTACTATCAACTGCGAAGCATATTAGATGCTAAATTAACGGGGGCAAGAATTAAGCGGATTGGTTAAGGAATTTGAGAATAGTTCTCATTTGAAAAGCTATCTTATGTCATAATCGCTATCCACTGCAATGGTTGCGAGACAATGCCTACGAGGAAGAGATTGCTACTTTTAGAAAGTGGCAAGATGATGCCTGATTGGCTCGATGCATCATGCTCGCATCCATGAGTATGAGCTTGAGCGTCGGCATGAAACTATGGATGCTCTCTACTATATTCACTGCACATCAAGTAGTTGATGGTGAGGAAAATGGGGTGATAGATATCGAGATATCTAAGGAGCTCTTAGATCTAGAATGGCGATGGCACTATAAATGCTGAGATAAAAGTTCTTAACATAATCAATTTGATTGATCGATTAGGACAATTGGTTTTGTCATGGATGGAGAGTTGAGCGAGATTTGATCTTGCACTCACTCCGGACTCCTTTCACAATTGTTGTGAATTTTTCATATGAACAAGCTAGATATCGACCTTATTTGATTTGCTTAACATGTTGAAAAATGTTGAGAGTCACTTTCAACCAAGAAAGATCAAGTCTTCTTGGTAGGGGCCAAAGGATCTTACGAAAGAAGAGCGATTCAAAGAAGGTAAATAGAAAGGCGTAAACAAAGGATAATAAGAACAAAAGCGTACGGATAGCAAAGGGTTTGCTTCCCTTTGCAATAAGCTTTGGACCTTTGGAAAGAAAGCTGCGAGAAGCATCTTGCGAGAGGCTAACCAAAAAGAAGCTTAGTGAAGTTTGGTTACAAATACAATTTTGTTCATGATTTGAAATAATTTTTTCTTTAAGTCGAGGTTCTACTTGGGTATTGGATCTGAGCTTTGGTTATCATAAATATAGATTTATGAAGGGACCAGCAGAAGTAGAAGCTAAACAAATATAAGTAAATCTATGTGGGAAATGAAGCAAAAGGTTCTTTGCATTAGCTATAGAAACTTATAGTTTTAGCAATACTACTGGGCAAATCTATTAAGTCGATAAGTTGTTATTGTATTCGAGTTCTTGTTAAAAATATTATTTCCATTTTATTGTTGGATGATAAAATCTTTGGTATTATAATTAAGAACAATTGTTGTTTCTATTTATAATAATAATGTTTTTGTATAAAGCTGGAATATTACTTAATAAATTTTGTATACTTGACTTACGTGAAAATAATTTTGCATATTGAACAAATTAGTATAAGAAAAGGAGATGATCATTGAAAGAGTTGAATGTGTGTATTTCTTTGAAATACAAGTGTGAATTATTTGAAAGGTTCAAAAGAATTGAAGTGAAACAAATTGGCAAAGTATTAAGATTCTTTGATTAGATCGAGGAATAAATACTTGTCTGATAAGTTTCTAGATCATCTCAAATGGTTTTCTCATAATGGACACCTCTCGATCTGTGATAATTGATTGATGTATACGAAAGGAAAAATCGTACCTTGTTGGACATAGTGCGGTCCATAATGATTTCACAAGCATTCGTATATCATACAGGATAATGTCTAGAAATATTTGCATATCTACTGAAAAGGTAACCTCAAAATCCATTTGAAGACTCCATAAAAGTTATGGACGGGGAGGATTCTAATCTTAAGTATGTTAAGATAAGGGGTTGTCGACTTATGTGAAAAGGTTTGAAAAGGATAAGCTTGGGACAAGATTTGACAAGTGTCTGATTTGTGGGACATCCTAAAGTAAGTTTAGGGTATATGTTCTATAATCTACTTAGCAAAAGGTGTTTTTGTTGAAACACATTTGCCTACTAAGATAAAGGTGTTTATCATTGAAAAGGGGCTAGTGGGAGGATAATAGATCTTGAAGAGTTCAAGAACCACAAAACACTTATAAGTCGAATAAGAGGAACACATAGATAGACCTATTGTACCCTGGCCAAGAATCGTAAATGCGGAATAGTACAAGAAGATACCAGGAGGTATGGATTCATCATGGATGATGATGATGATGAGGTACAGCATCATAGAAGATGATGATCGAGTTACATCTCGATGAGGTAAGAGTTGTGAACACACTCGGAGAAATGGATTGAAGCAAGTTTCTCAAATATGGAACATTCGTTTTGATGAGAATCAAAAGAGTTTGATTTTATCAAAAATAAGAATGAACCTAGTGTGTACAAAAAGGGTCGATTGGGGCGTCGTGACATTTCTAGTATTATATGTTGATATCTACGGATGAGGAATGACATACCAATGCTCTGATCGGTAAAGATAAAGTTGTCTAAACATTCCTCCATGAATGATTTGGGAAGAGTATCTTAATTGGGGATATAAAATCTATATAGATAGATTTAAGAGGATGCTCGACTTAACCCGAGGCGTATATTCATTTGATGCTAAAGTCGTTTAGCATGGCAAACTCAAGAGATGTCTCATCATGATGATGAGCTATGGGTGTATCTCTCTTAATAGTCCCCACAGACTCACGAAAAGAGATCGCATGAGTGACAATCATGTATCTGATGAAATATCTGAGACACGATGTTGATCGGTCGTATTATGGAGAAGTTCACTATGAGTCGGTGAAAAACATCTTAAAGTGCTTACTTAAGGCACTAAGGATGTGATCATATTCATGGTGGGTCTAAATTAAAACTAGGGCTTAACGGACTCAAGTTTTTCGAGACGAGACAAGATGACGAGAAAAATCCACTTTAAGGTAAAAGCGTTACCTTGAGCGGTGGTGCGAGTGAATTGGAAAGGTTCAAGCAATGAAAGAGTTCTTTGGTTTAGTGATAAAGACAAAGTATATAGCTATAAATGAAGGCTGAGTTGATTGTTTGGATTAAAAGTTCATTCTGAGAACTAGGAATAGTTTCTAAGTCTCATCTTGGATCTAAACATGTGTTGTGGCACTTTCATTTGATTATTAGAATCATTGAAAGATGGGAAATCACTATAGAGATAGTGGACTCTCATGAACAACATTACATATCCATTAAACTAAAGCTTATCCAGCGGCGGGATAATCGTCACTTAGAGAAGAAGAGTATGAGATACCATGGCGATTGGCTTTAGTGCAAGTGGGAGATTGAAAGTAGTATGCACCACAAACCCGATCATGTTTGATGATAAAGCATATACTTTGTAACAATCTTATTCATTTATTAATAAAAAGTATTAATTTATTAAAGGCTTTTAATTATCTACATGATCTTTGTTTTATAATATGTGATAAACCCGTAGTTTTAAGCAATGCTTTTAGAATAATGATGATGATCATTCTAATGAGATCTAAATTCTTAGAAAGCTTAAAACTAAAATAGTTCCCAATCGTTGGATTACTAAATTGGGGATTAGTGAATCAGGATAGATTGGTACATCGTTAACTTTGCTCGTTGGATGAGGATGATTGATCTCATGATCATTTGTGTGGAACACTAAAAGCAAGTATGTAGGTGCTTATTAGAGAATAAGTTCTTTGAGCATTGGCTCTAAGGAATACCTAATGGAGTTTTACTTTTGCTGTCGATAGGAATTCTGTAGTGATAGTAGTCAAGTGATCCTTGGACTTGAGATCATCATAGTATCTTGTGTATGATGAGTTATACTTTGACTTATTCCTTAAGACCCTTAGGGTATATCAAAAGGTATGCTTGGGTATAATAAGTTATACATGGAGATAATGTATGATCGATAAAGAATCTACCACTTACAATAAAAAGAGAAATGTCTATGTGATTCGATAAATGACAACCCGGTAGTCCTTGGCAATGCGAGAATGAAATTAGAAAGGAGTTTCTAATTTGCATTATTTGAGTTGTGCATTTAAGGATCGAAATACATATAATTAAATAAAATAAGACTTGTGGTAATTCCATATCTTATATTTAATTGGGACATTGTATGGTGGAAGGATTGAATTATGCGGTAACTATTTACTCGAAAGGTTCTTTTATGATTAATGTTGAAATCTATATTATACGGAAAAGTCGTTGATCATTTGGGGAGGCTTATCCTATTGTAGAATAAATATTATTTATTTAAATAAATTAATTGTTTAATTTATTTATTTAAATAAGATTAAATTATTCTAATTGATTTATTCACAATAGGTTTAATATGGAGAACCTAAAGGTCACACCATAAAAGGAAGAATAATTATTTAAGAAGTTAATGGCATAATCGTAATAATATGTTAAGTATATTTAATTTAATCTATGGTGATAGAATAAATTAAATAGCTTAATATTATTATTTAATATTTTAGAAATATTAAATATAAATTAATAAGAGAGTCTTATTAATATTATTACATTATTATTATTATTTTAATTTCTAAAAGAGTTTAGGAATTAATTTAATATAAAGTACTCTCATTTATTTCTAATTGGATTAGGAAGGAAAATTAGTTAAAGGAGTTTAATTAATTATCCTAATAAGATTAGGGAGCTTAATTAATTAAAAGAATTTAATTAATTAAATAAAACCAATTCCTTAATTGTTAAGGTGGGTTGCCCACATATATAAATAAGAGAGTCTTATATATGGGTATGGGGTTGTTGACTTTTTCTGACTGTCGTAATAATTCGATTTGTTGGGAAGTACGCCCTTTTTCTATAGAGATAGAAAAACTAGGGTTTGAGCCGATACCCATCTTCTTGAATTCTTTTCTTTTTCCTTGGTGGATCACCTCTGAGAGGCCAAACACTTGGGTGGCTAGCGTTGATCGAAGGAAGGAACAAACCGGGTGATTCAAGAGTTGAGCGAAAAGGATTTGGAGGTGAACTTGTACGAGGCTCTCGATCTTGAGGGTATGATTTTATTCTTTATCTTTTCGTTTAATTAATTGTGCATAAAGGGTGATCCGGGTATATGGTTTGTAAAATTTTTAAACTACGATTTTTACGTTTTAGCTTATTTTTATGCAATTTGATTGCGTTCATGAATATTACAAACCATCGTGATGTAACTACGGATCATCATCTTCTATGATGTGTACCTCATCATCATCATCCATGATGAATCCATACCTCTAGGTATCTTTGGTACTATTCGATTACGATTTGGTTGTGGTATAATAATAGGTCATCTCTGAGTTCCTCTTATTTGACTTTTAGTATTTTGTGGTTCTTGAACTCTTCAAGATCTATTATCCTCCACTAGCCCTTTTTTAATGATAAACACCTTTATCTTAGAAGGCTGGCGTGTTTCGTAACAAACACCTTTTGCTTAAGTAGAATTATAGAACATATACCCTAAACTTACTTTAGGATGTCCCACAAATCTGTACATGTCAAATCTTGTCCCAAGATTATCCTTTGAAACCTTTTCATATAAGTTGGACAACCCCTTATCTTAACATACTTAAGATTAGGAATCATCACATCCATAACTTTTATGGAGTCTTTGGGCTGGATTTTGAGGTTACCTTTTTTCGTAGAGATGTCAACCATTTCTAGGACATTATCTGAGAAGGATCTTTGGAATGTCGGTAAAATCATTATGGACCGCACCATGTCCAACAAGGTACGATTTTTCATTGAGATACATCAATCAATTATTGCGTATCGGGATGTGTCCATTATTAGAAAACCATTTGAGATGATCTAGAAACTTATTGCACAAGTATTTATTCCTTGATCTAATCAAAAAATCTTAATACTTTGCCAATTTGTTTCACTTACAATTCTTTGAACCTTTCAAATAATTCACACTTGTATTCAACAAATACACACATTCAACTCTTTGAATGATCATCTCCTTTTCTTATACTAGTTTGTTCAATTTGCAAAATAATTTTTACATAAGTCAGTATACAAAATCCATTAAGTAATATTCGGTTCTATACAAAACATTATTATTATAAATAGAACAACAATTGTTCTTAATTATAATACCAAAGATTTCATTGTCCAACAATAAAACAAAATAATATTTCAAACAAGAATCTGGAATACAATAACAACTTATTGACTTAATAGATTTGCAGTAAAGCATTGCTAAACTATAAGTTTCTATAGCTAATATGGCAACCTTTGTTACATTTCCACACATAGGATTACTTATATTTGTTTAGCTTTCTACTTACGCTTGGTCCCTTCATAAATCTATATTTATGATAACCAAAAGTCGGTATCCAATACCCAAGTAGAACCTTGACTTAAAGAAAAATTTATTTTAAATCATGAACAAAATTTGTATTTGTAACATAGAAACTTCACTAAGCTTCTTTGGTTAACCTCTGCAAGATGCTTCTCGCAGATTTCCTTCCGGTGTCAGGCTTATTGCAGTGGAAGCAAACTCCTTTGCTATCCGTATCAGTTTTGTTCTTATTATCCTTTGTTTTGCCTTTTATATTTACCTTCTTAGAATCGTTCTTCTTTTCAGAAGATCCTTTGGCCCCTACCAGTAAGACATGGTCTTTCTTGGTTGGAAAGTGACTCTCAACATTTTTCAACATATTAAGCAAATCAACGAAGCTGATATCTAGCTTGTTCATATGAAAAATTCACAACAATTGTGAAAGGAGTCCGGGAGTGAGTGCAAGATCAAATCTTGGCTCAACTCTCCATCCATATAAAAAACTGTTGTCTAATTGATCAATCAAATTGATTATGTTAAGAACTTTTTATGCATCTTTATAGTGCCATTGGCCATTCTAGATCGGAAGAGCTCCTTAGATATCTCGATATCTATCGGTTCTACTTTCCTCACCATCAACTACTTGATATGCGGGAATATAGTAGAGAGCATCCATAGTTTCATCTTGTGTTTGAAGCTCATTACTCATGGATGCGAGCATGATGCATTGAGCCAAGCTGTGCATCATCTTACCACTTTCTAAAAGTAGCAATCTCTTCCTCGGAGGCATTATCTGCGCAACCATTGCGGGGATAGGCGTATTAAGGACATAAGATAGCTTTTTCGACCATGAGAACTATTCTCAAATTCCTTAACCAATCCATTTAATACGGTTTGGTTAAATAACATCTAATATGTTTCGCATGATAGTAATTTAGACATTGTAAAATTACGTAAATGAATTTGTAATTAACAACATTTTAACATACATTCTTTTATTAATTACCAAAATAAATTAGGTCTTGTTTTAAATTGGTATCTCCCACTATTTTCTTCAAACTATATTACCCTCAATATATATAGTTTAAGCAAAATCTAATTAAAGATTTGCTAGTGAGAATAAGGATCCCATTTCAAATGTATATAGCCTTGTGGTGACACAACAAACTATATATAAATAAATAGGTAGACAACTTTTGTCAATTACATCAACTATGCAACTCCTTTTCTTTTTGCCTCTTAGATTATTTTGATCAGTGGTGGCACATCCGAATCAAAATTATCCAAGTTAAGTCGACCTAGCACTCCATATATATTCAAAAAGAAAAATACCATCCTTGTGGTGACACAACAAAACAATATTGTTCAATTTTCTTTATAAGCATCAAATGTGATAAATTAACATCTTAAATACTTAATACTTGCCTTGTGGTGACACAACAAACTCATATTAAATATTTAATACTCTATTAATTTTATCATGCTAGAAAGCGACGTTCGATATTCCAAATATCTTTGAACGCTTAGGACTTAATATAAAAATTGAGGGGTTTGTTATTAATTTGTCTCATCTTGTTTATAACGCATTTACATATATATATAAAATACGCGTCATATTAATGAACATGCGAAGCATGTTTGCATATATATATAATATATATAGTATAAGCATGCACATATAGAATACTATATTCTACCCGAATTGATTATGGACTTTTATTCTAGTTTGGTTCACTAGAGCCACCAAGTGAACCAAAAGTTCAAACCCTAGGATTGCAAGAAATAATATTTAAATATAACTATTACATTTAAACCGGGCTCCATTACAAAGCGGGTCTTCAAGCGCCTCCTTGTTCCTTGATCTCCAATTCTTCAAAATTAATTCTAACTATTCCTATTACAAAACTATTTAAAATAAATAGAAAGCTTGATCAAGTGATCGAGGGAAGTACATAGGAGGAGATAGAATTTACATTAAGAAAAATTAGAGAAGGAGGTACATGAGACCCCATTTAATAAAACCCATACATTCATGCATCCAACTAAAATAAAATCCAATCATATTGGTCAATAGTCCATAATCAATCCCATTTATTATCATACACATCATCATATGCATCAATAAATAACATTCATCTTATGAATAATAAACATTTAATATATATATTGATATCATTTAATGGGCAAATTTAGTTAGTATAAAATCTATTTTGAATCAAAATAAACTCCTTTATTTTAATCCAAATTTAAATCAAAATAAAACTATTTTATTTTAATTTATCCAATTTTGAATAAAATAAACTATTTTATTTTAATCAAAATCTTTAATCAAAATAAACTCCTTTATTTTAATTAATTATGGAATCCAATTTCATGTAAAAAAAAATCTTTTATTAAAGGAAACACGGATATTCTTTTCTATTCATAAATAAACTCCTTTATTTTGAATAATATGAAATCATATTTCATATCTAAATAAACTCTCTTTATTTAAGAAAATTAGGATTCTCTTTCTTATTCACAAATAAACTCTTTTATTTTGAATAATATGAAATCTTATTTCATATCTAAATAAACTCCTTTATTTAAGGAAAATATAATCCAATTTCAACTCCAATTAGTTATCATGGAATCCAATTCCAACTCTAATTAGTTAGCATGAAATTTAATTTTAAAATTAAAATAAACCTTTTATTTTAATATTAAAATAAACTTTTATTTTAAAATTAAAATAAACTTTTATTTTAATTATAAAATAATAATATATATATATATATATATATATATATATATATATATAATATCCTTCCTTATATTAACATGAATATATTACGTAAGACGTGGCCATTAATGAATCTTGAGATTTAAAATACGGTTGGTTCATGCGAATCCTTGAAAATTCACGTGAAAGTGTTTTTTTTGAATAAAGACTATCATTTGATTGCTTACCAGTATATTAAACGTAGTATGTCCTCGTGGGTTGTCTTCAAAGTATATATAAGGTGACATCACGGTATGCACCAATCATGCTTAAATACGTGAATTTTAGAAAAAATATATACTTTTTTTTTTTTTTTAAATAAATTTTATACAATAAAATTATGCCCAATTAAATTGTTCTAAACACATATTAATATACATATTAAATTTGACAATTAATAATTCGCATAAAGGTTTGGCTCTGATGCCACTGTTAGGTTTGTAATATTCAAGAACGCAATCAAATTGCATAAAAAGTGCGGAAACGTGTAAAATCAGAGTTTAAAAAAATTTTACAAACCATATGTGACGCCCCCAAAATTAGGTATACATCACCCATCTTGGGTAGTCGGATACATAGTGCGAAATTTAAATACAACTTACTAATATAAGCGTAGGTGTACAATACGACATAAAGCGTGAGTTTGAATACAAATATTGTCTACTAGATATTATACAAACTCAAAAGGAGTCCTCATTACAATTATTATCACACTATTTCACGAATAGTGAGGACTACTAATGCTATCCTCTCGGACCATTACTCCGTTCCCCGACTCGTCCCGGCTATATTCTCATTTTCGAAGAGAACGTTGAAAGAAAGGGTGAGCTCAACTAGCCCGATGAAGAAATATTATGACTAAGATAATGCAGAATAAATTATCAATAGCCTTCAACAATGTTAAAGCGATAAAATATAATAAACATCAAGTTTAAGCTGCAGTGGAATAAGCAATCCATTAAAAAAGTCAAGTAGAAAATAAAATCTACTATCTTTTATGATTTAAAAGGTTTTCATCATCTTTGTTATATATTTGAGACTCAAACTTTAATAAATATTCCACATCATCGAATCACCCCGCACTCTACGGCCGAGGATATTCTTTAGTATCACGACCACAATTATTCATGCACTCTACTGGCCGAGAATAGTTGTGTATTCATTAATTAATGGTGATCGATCATGCCAACAAGCTGTCCATCGATGCATTACTGACCATCGAGGATTTTTATCACATCATTTGTAACATTACGGTCGTGATTACACCGAATAGTCTCGGTCATAATCATACCAAGTCCATCTATGCACTACTGCCCCAGATGACTTTCAACATAATATAAACATGAGGATGATGACAATGATATAAGAATTCAATAAAACAAGTTCAAGAATTATTTTATCCGAGGAATTATTAACGCCCAAATTATCAACATGATCTTTGTTTTGTAGAGTAAAATTCAAGAATGATCGGAAGAATATTTCCATGAAAAGATCTTTGGATGAAGCGCAAATATCAAGGATATTCCACTAATTTCATGGAGTATAGAATTCAAAGTTTTAACCATTTGGGTATAATAAAGAATGGAATAACAAAAGAAATCACCATGCATGCGATAGGCCGCCTGAGGTTATTCAGCGAGGTTATTCAACGAGAATAATAAATAACGGAACCGGTCCGTAAAAAGCGCCGCAGACACTTGGATGATTTCAGCGAATAATAATAAAGGCGGAACCGGTCGAGGTGTAAAACACACAGACAGGATGTTCCAAGCGAATAATAATAAAGCGGAACCGGTCCGGTAAAAAAACCTGTGACGAGGATGTTCCAACGAATAATAATAAAGAGCGGAACCGGAAGGGTGTAAAACACTGACGGGATGTTCCAACGAGAATAATAGAAGAATGTCACCAAGTATAGGGTAAACCAGCGTATCTGAGTTATTCAAGCGAGAATAATAAGCAATGGAATAACAACAGTTCTCTTCATGAATAAGAAAGAATAACACCCTTACTTTTGGTAGGAGATTGAATCTGCGGTAGTGTAGTAACAAAATACTCTTCTTCTTTCTCTTATTCTCTCTATACTTTCTCTCTAAAGCTTGAATGAATTAAGTGAAAAATAATGAAGCACTAGGCCTCTCTATTTATAGAAGATTTCTAGCTTAGCACTACCATGTGAAAAGCAAGTGGCTTGACGATTGGTGATGTGAAAAGAAAAGTGGTTCGGCGTAAATTTTGTAATGTGAAACGACAAGTGGTTCGGCCTTTGTAATGTGAAACGACAAGTGGTTTGGCGCTTTGTAATGTGAAGCGACAAGTGGTTTGACGTTTGGTAAAGGTAATTACTATCGAGCGAAGGTAATTACTATTCACAAGGTAATTACTAAAGGTAATTACTATTAGCGAAGGTAAATACTATTGTAAGGTAAATACTTATGATTGAAGGTAATTACTATTCACAAAGGTAATTACTATTGATGAAGAGACTCTTAGATGATGACATATGGCCCCCCCCATAAAATAATCAAACTTACCACAAAGCGTCTCATATGGACTCTTTATATACATTAAGGATTGAATAAATATTACCACACAATCATTTTATTTTTAATCAACACATTTTAATCTTTCAACAATTATTAATCATTTATAACTTGTTGTCTCAATTAATTAATAATATAACATATTATATGAGATGATCTTTGTGACAATAATTGAATCAATAATATAAGAGATATGATCGGCAATTCTTGTAGCAATAATTGAGCATAATTTGAGTGACTTCTCACGTAAGCATCGATAATCAATACCGTGGTGTCTTACTATGCGACCACGCGTATTCATTGTACTTTTACCAAGGGTAGTTCAAGCGGTTTTAACGGTAACACCTCGTAGTTATTTTTTATAAAATATATTTTGTCGTTTCTCAATCCACAATAATATTACATTAATGGGGTCCACCAATGATTGAGTAGTTATACGAATATTTTCCTAACAAAAGAATATTCCCAGACCAAACGAATATTTTATAACAACTTGCATACTTTGCAAAATTTATAAATATTACCCACAACTATAACATTATATCAAATTTATTCCATAATATTCAAAAATAATATTTATAGAAAATTCATCTTTATTTATAATAGTTGGGGTCTTACTGACCTCCCTTCTTATGAAATTTAAGCCCTCGAAATTAGGGTGCGTACTGGTATGTCGAAGAGGTAAGGATACCTTGATTTCATTTGATTCTAACTCCCAAGTCATTTCCTCAACATCGTGGTTCCTCCATGAAAACTTTGACTTGAGGTATAACCTTGGAGGCGTAGAATATGTTCCTTCTTATCAAAATTTGAGCAGGAACCTCTTCATACGTCAAATCTTTCCGCTATTTAAATGGGGTTCTAACTTCGATAATATGGTTCGGGTCTTTCACATATTTACGTAACATGGATATGTGAAAAGCGTTATGAACACGAGATATATTTGGCGGTGAAAGCGAGTCTATAGGCCGCGATTCCTACTCGATCGAGGATTAAAATGGGCCAGATGAATCGAGGATTAAGTTTTCCTCTCTTTCCAAATCTTGTAACTCCTTTCCATGGAGCAACTCTTAACAACACATGATCTCTATATCGAATTCCCGTCCTTTCGATGAAGATCAACATAACTCTTTTATCGATTTTGTGAGGTTTTTATCGTTGTCGGATCGTTTGAATCTTTTAAAGTAGTCATACGTACCAACTCAGGTCCCAACAACGTTGCTTCACCCACCTCATCCCGACATCTTTGGAAGCGACACTTTCTTCCATACTGGCGCTTGAATGGAGCCATGCGATACTTGCTTGATAAGCTGTTGTTGTAGGAAAACTCCACGATGGTAAGAACTTGTCCCAACTCCCTTGAAATCAAGGACACAGAGTCTTAATAGATCTTGAGAGTTTGAATAGTCCTCTCCATTGTCCGGTAAATGCGAGGATGATATGCCGAAAGCTAAATCGTAAGTCTGTGCCCATAGCTTTTTGCAAACTAACCCAAAATCGTGAAGTGAATCTTGGGTCTCGATCGAAACTATGGATCTGGCGGCATACCATGCGATCTTACAATCTCGTTTATGTACATCTGAGCAAGGCGTTCAAGTGTATAAGTTTCTCGTATCGGTAAGAAATGAAAGCGGAGACTTGGTCAATCTATCAACAATGACCCAAATCGCATCAATGCCTTGAGAAACCTTAGGAAGGCCGATGTGAAATCCATGGTAATGTGCTCCACTTCCATTACGGAATTTCAAGTGGTTCTGATGGACCTTTTGGTACTTGATGCTCCGCTTTAACTCGTTGACAAGTTAGACACCTTGAGATAAACAAGCGCGCTCTCTCTCTTCATATTGCTCCACCAAAATGTATAGCCGAATATCATGATACATTTTGGTACTCCCGAGATGGATTGCAAATGGTGTGTTGTGCGCCTCCATCATGATATTATACTTTTTAAATCGGTCGTTAGGAACACAAAGTCTGGAGTTGACTCGAAGTATTCCTTCTTCATCGATTCTTGCTTCCGGCATAGCACCTTCTTGCACTTTCTTCCTCATACGCATCAACTCCAGTGCGTAGCAGCAAGAAACTTTAACTTTATCGATTAAAGTCGGTTCTACTCGTATACTCGCTATCATCACATGCGTCCACAGAGTCTTTAACTCTATCTCCATCCTTTGCAAGTCACACAAAATGGGCCTTTGCGTTGACAATAACGCTTTTCGTGCTTGCATATGATCTTACGCTTTCGATCGTCGGCTACCACGTTCGCTTTTCGAGGATGGTATTGGATGGTATGATCATAATCTTTCAGCGATTCAAGCCAGCGTCGTTGTCGCATGTTGAGTTCCTTTTGAGTGAAGAAATATTTGAGGCTTTTATGATCAAGTAAAGATCTCCACTTTCTCCCCATACAAGTAATGCCTCCAAATTTTAAGTGCAAAGACAACATTTGCCAACTCTAGATCATGAGTAGGATAATTCCTCTCATATTCTTTGAGTTATCGCGAGGCATAAGCTATAACTTTTCCATGTTGCATGAGAACACATCCCAACCCTTTGCCGAAAGCATCACTTGTAGATGACAAATCCTCAAGAGCGGATGGTATTGTCGAGCAGTCTTTGAAATAAGTCTCCTCTTGAGTTCTTGAAAACTCCTCTCACATTCTTCGCTCCAACCGAACTTTGTATCTTTTCGAGTCGGTGAGTCGATGGAGTAGCGATTCGAGAAAATCCTTCCACGAATCTCCGATAATAACTAGCTAAAGCGAGAAAGCTACGTACTTCCGGTCACTGATTTAGGTTGTTCCCGACTTTGAATAGCTTGATCTTTCTTTGGGTCAGCAGATATTCCATGACTTGATACCACGTGCCCGAGGAATGCTACTTCTTCAAGACGAACTCGCATTTCTTCAACTTGGCATAAAGCTTATATTCACGAAGCTTTTGGAGTGTCGACCTCAAGTGTTGCTCATGATCTTCACGGCTTTTGGAATAAATAAGGATGTCATCAATAAAGCGACCACAAAGTGATCTAAATATTCCTTGAATACTCGGTTCATCATATCCATGAAGGCGGCGGGGCATTAGTCAATCCAAAAGGACATGACTAGGAATTCATAATGCCCGTCGTCAGGAGTTACGAAAAGTCGTCTTTGGAATGTCGTGGTTCTAATCTTCAATTGGTGATATCGGAGCGAAGATCGATCTTTGAAAAGAATTTGGCTCCTTGCAATTGGTCAAACAGGTCATCAATACGTGGCAATGGATACCTATTTTTGATGGTGACATGATTGACTCCCGATAATCAATACAAAGTCGCATACTCCCATCTTTCTTCTTCACGAATAGAGCAGGAGCACCCCAAGGAGAAGTACTAGGGACGAATAAAGCCGATGTCTAACAATTCCTGCGGTTGGGTCTTTAACTCACGAAGTTGATAGGAGCCATTCGATATGGGGCTTTGGAAATAGGTTTTGTCATCTAGGGTTTAAGGTCGATACAAAATTCAATTTCACGCTGCGAGGGGTAGGCCGGGGAAGTTCTTGGGGAATCGTCGGGAAATTTATTAACAATAGAAATATCGTTCAAAAGCGGCGTATTTTTGTTTAAATCGTGACATGAGCTAAGAAAGCTTGACATCCGTTTTTCAATAAGCGAATAGCTTTATGGCTTGAGATGGTAGTGATTGATTTTAATGGTTTGGTCGTTTGAATTAGCATAATAGGTTGATTAGGAATATGAAAGCTAACAACCTTACGAAAACAATCAATTTTTGCATGATAAGTAGTTAACAATCAATCCCTAGAATCACGTCAAATGCAAGTATTTTTAATGAAATAAGATCGACGGGTAATGTGAGGGTACCGATTTGAACCAAACAAGACTTATAAGCGAGTGGATGTAATGAAGGTTTCTCCCAGCGGAGTTTCCACAGATAAGTCAAAGTCTAATTTCTCCGAAGTCAAATTTAATCGATGATGGCGCAAGTAGGAGAAATAAAAGAATGGGTAGAAGCCGGTATCAAATAAAGTATAGACTTCATTAGAGTTTATGATAAGCTTACCGTGATGACCTCATTCGGGTTCCTTGCTCTTTGGGAGGTCACAACAAGCGCTCTCCCTTACTTCGGGTTTGACTTTTGCAGGGACGGCCTTTGGTGCCTCCATCCTAATTGAATTTGTCTTGATAAAGCGACAAAATCGAGCTAAGTGACCTTCTCTTCCACAATTATAACATGCTTTGGATGGCATATGCGCGATTTGGTGATGTGTCCCTCTCCTCGCATTTGAAGCATATGATAGGTGGTCTTTCTCCTTCCTTAACAACGGGTCTTTGGTCTTGGCGTCTTTCCATCATTGTTGAATCTCCTTTTCTTGAAATGTCCATTCTTATTGTTTTGGTACGATTACCACAGAAGTGGTTACCATATCGGCACATTGATTCCCCACGCTTGTTGTCCATAGCCGATGACTACTCTCATTTGGTATTATAATTTTCTTAAATTTGCTCTCTTTTAGTTGCGTTGACTCGTTATCGCGCTCCACTAAGCGAGCCCTATTTACAACATCGAATACAAACACGGTTTATGAGAAATAAGATGTTGGCGTATCTCGACTTCAAACCTCTTAAAAACATTCGCGCCATTCTCTCTTCATTATCCACAAGTGGGAATATGGCCAAGTGATAACTCATGAAATTTTGCCTCGTATTGCGACACGGTCATATTGTTTTGTTTCAACTTGATAAACTCCACCTCCTTCGTGTGGCGAATACTTTCGGGAAAGTATTTGTCGTTGAACGACTCTGGAACTTCTCCCAAGATATCTTGATCTGAGGTTGAGTACGTTTCTGGATTCCACCGATGTCTGCCCTCTTGCGCATAACATAAAAGCGGCAAAGGAACCTTTTGCTCCTCGGAGCATCCCAAGACATCAAATATCTTGGTAATCTGCTTTATCCATGCTTAGCGAAGTGGTTTTGGCTCTCCCTTAAACTCCGGTGGTCCCGGCTCCTTGAATTGTTTAGCGGTGACCTTGAGATTTTTTTCGTGTTTCCACCTACGTTTTGGGCGAGGAGTCGCTCTGCTTTCTTTGTTGCATAAATTGCATAAAGCCTACGAACATTTGATCATTCATCATTTGGTCGGTGTTGTTGTTTGCATGAGGATTGTCGCCTTCACGATGCACATTATCACGATTATTGATATGTGGTGAATCAGCGATACGCTGCGCTCCATTCTTTATTCTCAACATTCTCGGATGTCATTTTGAGAATCTTTGCCACAAAACAAAAGGTTAATTGACATGTAACAAATTATCCTATCTTACGACCAACCAATAAAATAGCACATAAACTTAGGTAGGTCATACTAGCGAAGGTATTCCCGTCTCTCCCCTCCTAGTACTATTCTCACATCTTAGCGAGGATCATATCCCTAAGCTACGATACCAGTTGTGGCGCCCCCAAAATTAGGTATACATCACCCATCTTGGGTAGTCGGATACATAGAATGCGAATTTAAATACAACTTACTTAATATAAGCGTAGTGTACAATAATACGACATAAAGCGTGAGTTTGAATACAAATATTGTCTACTAGATATTATACAAACTCAAAAGGAGTCCTCATTACAATTATTATCACACTATTTCACAGAATAGTGAGGACTACTAATCTTATCCTCTACGGACCATTACTCCGTTCCCAGGCTCGTCCTAGCTATATTCTCATTTCTGAAGAAAAAACGGTGAAAGAAAAGGTGAGCTCAACTAGCCCGAAGAAATATTATGACTAAGATAATGCGAGAATAAATTATCAATAGCCTTCAATAGTGTTAAAGCGATAAAATATAATAAACATCAAGTTTAAGCTGCGGTATGAACAATGATCCATTAAAAAGTCAGTAGAAAATAAAATCTACTATCTTTTATGATTTAAAAGGTTTTTTCATCTTTTATATTTGAGACTCGACTTTAATAAATATTCCACATCATCGAATCACTTACACTACTACTGACCGAGGATATTCTTTAGTATCACGACCACAATTATTCATGCACTACTGGCCGAGAATAGTTGTGTATTCATTAATGGTCATGATCATACCAACAATTTGTCCATCGATGCACTCGACCCATTGAGGATTTTTATCACATCATTTGTAACATTACGGATTATGATGATTACCGAATAGTCTCTCGGTCATAATCATACCAAGTCCATCCATGCACTTCTGAGCCACAGATGACTTTCAACATAATATAAACATGAGGATGATGACAATGATATAAGAATTGATAAAAACAAGTTCAAGAATTATTTTATCCAGGAATTATTAACGTCAAATTATCGACATGATCTTTGTTTTGTAGAGTAAAATTCAAGAATGATCGGAAGAATATTTCCATGAAAAGATCTTTGGATGAAGCGCAAATATCAAGGATATTCCACTAATTTCATGGAGTATAGAAGTCAAAGTTTTAACCAATTTGGGTATAATAAAGAATGGAATAACAAAAGAAATCACCATGCATGCGATAGGCGCGCAGGCGGAGTTATTCAATGAGAATAATAAATAACGGAACCCGGTCGGCAAAAAAGCGCATGCGGATAGGATGTTCAGCAGAAGAATAATAAAAGGCGGAACCGAGAATCGGGTGTAAAACACCATGACGGGATGTTCAGCGAGAATAATAATAAAAAAGCGGAACCGAGTCCGGGTGTAAAACACTGAGCAGGATGTTCCAACGAATAATAATAAAAGAGCGGAACGAGGTTAAGGTGTAAAACGCACAGACGGGATGTTCCAGCGAATAATAGAAGAATGTCACCAAGTATAGGGTAAAGCCGTATATCTGAGTTATTCCAACAGAATAATAAGCGATGGAATAACAGCAGATTCTCTTCATGAATAAGAAAGAATAACACCCCTTACTTTTGGTAGGAGATTGAATCTGCAGTAGTGTAGTAACAAAATACTCTTCTTCTTTCTCTCTTATTCTCTCTATACTTTCTCTCTCTAAAGCTTGAATGAATTAAGTGAAAAATAATGAAGCACTAGGCCTCTATTTATAGAAGATTTCTAGCTTAGCACCTACCATGTGAAAAGGCGAGTGGCTTGACGATTTGGTGATGTGAAAAGAAAAGTGGTTCGGCACTTTTGTAATGTGTGACAAGTGGTTCGGGCTTTGTAATGTGAAAATGACAAGTGGTTCGGCCTTTGTAATGTGAAACGACAAGTGGTTCGGCGCTTTGTAATGTAAGCGGCAAGTGGTTTTGATGTCCGTAAAGATAATTACTAAGAAGGTAATTACTATTCACAAGGGTAATTACTATTGACGAAGGTAATTACTATTGTGAAGGTAAATACTATTACGAAGGTAAATACTATTGATGAAGGTAATTACTATTCACAAAGGTAATGACTAGAAGAGACTCTTAGATGATGACATATGGGCCCCCATAAAATAATCAAACTTACCACAAACGTCTCATATAATGGACTCTTTATATACATTAAGGATTGAATAAATATTACCACAAATCATTTTATTTTTAATCAACACATTTTAATCTTTCAATAATTATTAATCATTTATAACTTGTCATCTCAATTAATAATATAACATATTATACGGATGATCTTGTGACAATAATTGAATCGATAATATAAGAGATATGATCACGTGAATTTTTGTGTGATAATTGAGCATAGGTGAGTGACTTCTCACGTAAGCATCAATAATCAATCTGAGTGTGCTACTTATGAACCAGCGTATTCTTGTACTTTTTTTACCTTAGGGTAGTTCAGCGGTTTTAATGGTAACACCTCGTAGTTATTTTATATAAAATATTTTGTCGTTTTTCTCAATCAAACAATAATTACATTGTGGGGTCCACCTGATGATTGAGTAGTTATACGAATATTCCTAACAAAAGAATATTCCCGACCAAACGAATATTTTATAACAACTTGCATACTTTGCAAAATTTATAAATATTACCCACAACTATAACATTATATCAAATTTATTCCATAATATTCAAAAATAATATTTATAGAAAATTCATCTTTATTTATAAAGTTGGGGTCTTACGGGATAATTAATTAAACTCCTTTAACTAATTTTCCTTCCTAATCCAATTAGGAATAAATGAAATACTTATATTAAATTAATTCCTAAACTCTTTAGAAATTAAAATAATAATAATTGTAATAATATTAATAAGACTCCTCTTATTAATTTATATTTAATATTTCTAAAATATTAAATAATAAATATTAAGCTATTTAATTTATTCTATCACCATAGATTAAATTAAATATACATAACATATTATTACGATTATGCCATTAACTTCTTAAATAATTATTCTTCCTTTTATGGTGTGACCCTTTAGGTTCTCCATATTAAAGGTTGTGAATAAATCAATTAGAACAATTCTAATCTTATTTAAATAAATAAATTAAATAATTAATTTATTTAAATAAATAATATTTATTCTCTGATAGGGATAAGCTCTCCCTAGCGATCAACGACTTTCCGGATAATATAGATTTCAACATTAATCATAAAAGAACCTTTGAGTAAATAGTTCTTAAGACAATTCAATCCTTCCACCATACAATGTCCCAATTAAATATAAGACATGGAATTCTTTGTCAAGTCTTATTTTATTTAATTATATGTATTTCGATCTTTAAATGCACAACTCCAAATAATGCAAATTAGAAACTCCTTTCTAATTTCATTACGCTTCGCCAAGGACTCTTTGGATTGTCATTTATCGAATCACATAGGACATTCTCTTCTTTTATTAGAAGTGGTAGATTCTTTATTGATCATACATTATCTCCATGTACAACTTATTATACCCAAGCATACCCTTTGATATACCCTAAGGGTCTTAAGGAATAAGTCAAAGTATAACTCATCATACACAAGATACTATGATGACCTCAAGTCCAAGGATCATTTGTACTACTATCACTTCTGAGAATTCCTATTGACAGCAAGTAAAACTCCATTAGGTATTCCTTAGCGAGCCACGTTCAAGTGAACTTATTCTCTAATAAGCACCTACATACTTTGCTTTAGTGTCTCCACACAAATGATCGTGAGATCAATCATCTTCATCCAATGAAAAGCAACGCATGTACCAATCTTTCCGGATTCACTAATCCCCAATTTAGTAATCCAATGATTGGGAACTATTTTAGTTTTAAGCTTTCTAAGAATTTAGATCTCATTAGAATGATCATCATCATTATTCTAAAAGCATTGCTTAAAACTATGGGTTTATCACATATTATAAACAAAGATCATGTAGATAATTAAAAGCCTTTAATAAATTAATACTTTTTATTAATAAATGAATAAGATTGTTACAAAGTATATGCTTTATCATCAAACATGATTGGCTTTGTGTATACTACTTTCGGGTGGGGTCCACTGATGATTTGCTTGCGTGCATACGAATATTCCCTGTTAAAACGTAATATTCCCGACCAATCGAATATTATATAACCACTTGCTTACTTTACAAAATTTGTAAATATTACCCATAACTATAACATTATATCAAATCCACACCATAAATTCAAAAATATATTTCGAGAAAATTATTCTTTATTCATAAAAGTTGGGGTCTTACAACCTTCCCTTTTATGAATTTTCATCCTCGAAATTAGGGTGCGTACCTGGTATGTCGAAGAGGTGAGGATACCATGATTGTATCTCAGATTCTAACTCCTAGATCATTTCCTCCACATCGTGGTTTCTTCACAAAACTTTGACTTGAGGTATAACTTTAGAGCGTAGAATATGATCCTTCTTATCCAAGATTTTAATAGGTAACTCTTCATACGTTAAATCTTCCTCTATCTCATCTGGTTCTAATTTAATAATATGGTTCGGGTCTTTCACATATTTACGTAACATAAATATGTAAAAATATTATGAACACGAGACATTCTTGGCGGTAAGGCGAGTCTATAGGCCACAGTTCCTACTCGATCGAGGATTAAAAATGGGCCAATGAATCGAGGATTGAGCTTTCCCCTCTTTCCAAATCTTGTAACTCCTTTCTATGGAGCAATACATAACAACACATGATCTCCAATATTGAATTCCACGTCCTTTCGATGAAGATCAGCATAACTCTTTTGTCGATCTTGTGAGGTTTTTATACGTTGTCGGATCGTTTGAATCTTTTCCATAGTCATACGTACCAAATCCGGTCCCAACAACGTTGCTTCACCCACCTCATCCCAGCATACTGGAGAACGACTCTTTCTTCCATACAACGCCTCAAATGGAGCCATGCCAATACTTGCTTGATAACTATTGTTGTAGGAAAACTCCACCAATGGTAAGAACTTGTCCCAACTTCCCTTAAAGTCAAGGACACAGAGTCTTAATAAATCTTCAAGAGTTTGAATAGTCCTTTCCGACTGCCCATCCGTTTGAGGATGATATGCCGAACTAAATCGTAAATCCATGCCCATAGCTTTTTGCAGACTAACCCAAAATCTTGAAGTGAATCTTGGGTCTCGATCAGAAACTATGGATACTGGCATACCATGCAATCTTACGATCTCGTTTATATACATACTAGCAAGACGTTCAAGTGTAAAAGTTTCTCGTATCGGTAAGAAATGAGCAGACTTGGTCAATCTATCAACAATGACCCAAATCGCATCTATGCCTTGAGAAACCTTGGGAAGACCGATGCTTGAAATCCATGGTAATGTGCTCCCACTTCCATTCTGGAATTTCAAGTGGTTCAATGGACCTTTTGGCACTTTATGCTCCGCCTTGACTCGTTGACAAGTTAGACACCTTAAGATAAACCCTGCTATCTCTCTCTTCATATTGCTCCACCAAAATGTATGTCGAAGATCACGATACATTTTGGTACTCCCAGAATGGATTGCAAATGGTGTGTTGTGCGCCTCCATCATGATTTTATACTTCAAGTCAGAATCTTTAGGAACACAAAGTCTGGAGTTGACTCAAAGTATTCCTTCTTCATCGATTCTTGCTTCCGGAATAGCACCTTCTTGTACTTTCTTCCTTATATGTATCAGCTCCAGGTCTGTAGCTTGAGCAGCTTTAACTTTATCGATTAAAGTTGTTTCCACTCGTATATTCACCATCATCACATGGGTCCCTGGAGTCTTTAACTCTATTTCCATCCTTTCCAAGTCATACACAATGGGCCTTTGCGTTGACAATATTTCACTCGTACCCGCATATGATCTTCTACTCAATGCGTCAACTACTACATTCGCTTTTCCAGATTGGTATTGGATGGTATGATCATAATCTTTCAACAACTCAAGCCATCGTTGTTGCCTCATGTTGAGTTCCTTTTGAGTGAAGAAATATTTGAGGCTTTTATGATCCGTATAGATCTCCACCTTCTTTCCATACATATAATGCCTCCAAATCTTAAGCGCAAAAATGACTACTGCCAACTCTAGATCATGAGTAGGATAATTCTTCTCATATTCTTTGGTTGTCGCGAGGCATAGGCTATGACTTTCCCATGTTGCATGAGAACACATCCTAAACCTTTCTTCGAAGCATCATCAGAGATGACAAATCCTCCGGGCCGATGGTATTGTCGTAAGCAGTCTTTGAAATGAGTCTCCTCTTGAGTTCTTGAAAACTTTTCTCACATTCCTCACTCCAACCGAATTTTGTATCTTTTTGAGTCAGCTGAGTTAATGGAGTAGCGATTCGAGAAAATCCTTCCATGAATCTTTGATAATAACCAGCTATGCCGAGAAAGCTACGTACTTCGGTCATTGACTTTGGTTGCACCCAGCTTTGAATTGCTTCAATCTTTGTTGGGTCAACAGATATTCTATGATTTGATATTACGTGCCCAAGGAATGCAACTTCCTCAAGCCAGAACTCGCATTTCTTCAACTTGGCATATATCTTGTTTTCACGAAGCTTTTTGAGTATCAAATACCTCAAGTGTTGCTCATGGTCTTCACGGGTTTTGGAGTATATGAGGATGTCATCAATAAAGAGCGACCACAAAGTGATCCAAATATTCCTTGAATACTCGGTTCATCATGTCCATTAAGGCGTTGAAGCATTAGTCAATCCAAAAGACATGATTAGGAATTCATAATGCCCGCATCGAGTTCCGAAAAGCGATCTTTTGGAATGTCATCAATTTTAATCTTCAATCGATGATATCCGGATCGAAGATCAATCTTTGAAAAGAATTTGGCTCCTTGCAAAGTTGGTCAAACAGGTCATCAATGCGAGGTAACGGGTACCTATTTTGATGGTGACATGATTCAACTCCGATAATCAATACAAAGTTGCATACTTCCATCTTTCTTCTTTACTGAATAGAACAGAGCACCCCAAGGAGCGTCATTAGGATTTAATGAAACCGATGTCTAACAATTCTCAGTAGTTGGGTTTTAACTCTTGAAGTTCAATAGGAGCCATTCTATATGGGGCTTTGGAAATGGGTTTTTGTCTGGGATTCAAGGTCGATACAAAATTTAATTTTCGCGCCTGGGGTAGGCGGGAAGTTCTTGAGAATACGTCAGAAATTTATTAACAATAGAAATATCATTCAAATCTGATGTATTTTTATTTAAATACATGACATAGGATAAGAAAGCTTGACATCCGTTTTTCAATAAACAAATAGCTTTATGACTTGATATGACAGTGATTGATTTTAGTGGTTTGGTTGTTTGAATTCGCATAATAGGTTGGTTAGGAATATGAAAGCTAACAACCTTACGAAAATAATCAATTTTAACATGATGAGTAGTTAACCAATCAATCCCTAAAATCACATCAAATGCAAGTATTTTCAAGGAAATAAGATCGATAGGTAACGTGTAGTTATCGATTTGAATCAAACAAGACTTATAAACAGTGGATGTAACGAAGGTTTCTCCCAACGGAGTTTCAACAGATAAGTCAAAGTCTAATTTCTCCGGAGTCAAATTTAAACGTTGAGCGCAAGTAGGAGAAATAAAAGAATGGGTAGAACCGGTATCAAATAAAGTATAAACTTCGCTAGAGTTTATGATTAGCTTACCCGTTATCACCTCATTCGGATTCCTCGCTTTTTGGGAGGTTACGAAAAACGCTCTCCCTTGAACTACCGATTTTATCTTATCTGGGACACCCTTTGATGCCTCCATCCCAGCTGGACTTGAGTTAGGTGCATGACAAAATCGGGCTAGGTGACCTTCTTTTCCACAATTATAACACGCTTTGGACTGCATCGTACAGTTTGGACTTATGTGTCCTTCCCCTCCACATTTGTGACATACGATCGGTGGTCGTTCTCCTTCCTTAACAACAGGTGATGGCGCTCTAATAACTGAGCCCTATTCACAACATCTGAATACAAACACAGTTTATGAGAGATAAGGTATTGACGTATCTCATGTTTCAAACCTCTTAGAAACATCCGCGTCATTCTCTCCTCATTATCAACTAAGTGGGACGCAAACCGAGACAACTTGGCAAACTTAGCTTTGTACTGCGCCACGGTCATATTGTTTTGCTCAAGCTTGATGAACTCTACCTCTTTCATGTGACAAATACTTTCAGGAAAGTACTTGTCGTTGAACAATTCTTGGAACTTCTCCCAAGTCATCTTCAGTGTGGCAGGTTGAGTACGCTTTACAGAATCCCACCAGTAATCTGCCTCTGCTAGCAACATGAAGGTGGCAAAGGGAACCTTTTTCTCCTCGGAGCATCCCAAGACATCAAATATCTTGTTGATCCGCTTTATCCACGCCTCCGCCTTTAAGTGGTTTGGCTCTCCAAAAACTCGGTGGTCCCAGCTCCTCGAATCGCTTAAGCGGTGACCGTCTGAGAGTTGTTAGTGTTTCCACATACATTTTGGACAGAGCCGCCCACGTCACGATGTTGCATGAATTGCATAAAACCTCCTGAACGTCCCATCGTTCATCATTTGATCGTTGTTGTTTTCACGAGGATTATTGTCTTTCTGTTGCACATTATCCCGGTATTAATCATGGTGACTCCACGGTCTCATGTGCTTCATTGATTATCTCAACATTTTGGATGCCATTTTTAAATCGCCACAAAACAAGGGTTAATTAACATATCACATATTATCCCTATACTCCTAATCGACCAATTAAATACCAAATAAACTTAGGTAGGTCATACTAATGAAGGAAATTTCGACTCTCCCTCCTAGTTCTTGTCTCACATCTCAAATTAGGGATCATATCCCTAAGCTTTGATACTAACCGCGACGCCCCCAAAATAGGTATACATCACCCATCTTGAGTCGCCAGATACATGGTACATAAATTCAAATACAACTTAATTATACAACAGTCGTGTAAAATACGACAAAACATAGCTGAGAGTTTTAATAATAATATTATCATCTAGACAATATCCACACTCAATAGAGTCCTCATTACATTTATTGTAACAATATTTAACAGAATAGTGAGGACTACTAATGCTATAATCTGGACCGTCACTCCGTTTCCCGACTAGTCCCGGCTACATTTTAATTTCCTGAAGAGAACAGTGAAAGAAAGGGTGAGCTCAACTAGCCCAAGAAGAAATATTATGACTAAGATAATGCGTAATAAATTATCATTAGTCTTCAACAATGTTAAACCGATAAAATACAATAGACATCAAGTTTAAGCTGCAATGAATAAGCAATCCATTAGAAGAGTCAAGTAGAGCATGATATCTACTATCTTCTATGATTTAAAATATTTTCATCAATTTTTATCGCTGAGACTCAGCTTAATAAATAAACCACATCATCAAGTCATCCCTGCACTACGGGCCAAAGATATTCATTAAATCATCAATGGTCATGACTATACCGGATAATCCCTGGTCATAATAATACCAAAATTTGTCCATCATTGCACTACAAGCCACTGAGGACTTTTACCACATCATTTATTATATTACAGGTCATGATTATACCGAATAATCCATGGTCATAATCATACCAAGTCCATCTATGCACGTAAGCCAAAGATGACTTTCATCACAATATAAGCATGAGGATGATGACAATGACATAATAATTCAATAAAACAAGTTCAAGAATAAATTTTAAAGATTTATAAGTTAATTTATCTTGAAATCAATTGATGCTTAAAGACCGTCGTTCTCCTCCCTTAGAACCGATTCTTGCCAGCCAAGACCGTCGTCTTCACATGGTCATTGTTAAATCTCCTCTTTTTAAAATCTCCTCCCCGACTCGCTTCTTTTATTTTCATGGCTATGATTACCACCAGAGTGGTTACCATTTTTGTCCGTCTGCTTTCTTTCTCCATTTGGTTATCATTATTGTTGCTTGATCGCTATCTCAGTACGATCCACGGGTTATGGTCCCTCGGTTGGACCGCACTCGTTATCTCGCTTTAATAATTGAGCCATGTTTACAACATCCGAATAGAGAGAAAGTTTATGAGAAATGATATCTTGACGTATGCGGGTTTCAAACCTCTAAGAAACATCGCGTTATCGTGCCTCATTCTCCACCAAATGAGGTACAAACCTCGATAACTCGCAAACTTTGCCTCGCATCGAGACACCGTCATGTTGTTTTGCTCATCGATGAACTCCACTTCCTTCATACGACGAACACTTTCGTGAAAGTATTTGTCATTAAATAGTTTCAAACGTCTCCCAAGACATCTTTTGAAAGCGGTGGATGGGTACGCTTCATGACTCCCACAAGTAGTGCCCGCCGCCACGGAACATAAAGATGGCGAATGGAACCTTCGTTTCTCCGCATCCCAAGACATCGAATATCTTGGTAATTTGCTTGACCCATGTTTACGCCATGATCGGATCCGGCTTTCCTTAAATTACGGTGGTCCCAACTCTTTGAACTGCTTGGTTGTGACAACCCGTGAATTGCTATCATTTCTCCTCGTATTTTGAACACGAGTCTCCCAAATGCGATTTTGCATGAACTGCAAAAAGCTTCTAAACATCCCCGTTCATCATCGCTCGATTGGTGTTGTTCACAGAGGAACATTGCCACTGTTACACGTTCTCCTTGTTGGTGAGAGTACAAAGGCCTCCACGGTCTCATTTTCATTGTTAATATTCTCAATGACATTCTCAAATACCGCCATAAAACAAGGGTTAATTAAGGAAATCAATATATCACATAATATCCTTATATCTTTGACCAACTAAAAAATAAGCTTAGGTAGGACACACTAGCGAAGGATTTACTCTGCCTCCCTCCTAGTTCTATTTCCCGATCTCCGCCAGATCATATCCCTAGGTATACAATCACCCATTACATCACCGATTTGAAAGTCAATACATGGTATGTAAACAACTACAACTTTATTATTACAACAAGAAAACGTGAGTTTGAATACAAATATTATCTTCTAGATAATATCTATACTCAAATAAATCCTCATCACATTTATTGATACATTATTTTACAAAAATGGTGAGGACTACTAAACAATTCTTTCTAAAACCTTCATTCCATACCCCAACTCGTACTCGCTATATTCTCGCCTCCCCGAGAAGAAAAATGGAACAAAAGGAAAAGGTGAGCTCAACTAGCCCAAGAAAGAATATTATGACTAAGATAATATACAACAAATTACCGTTAGTCTTCAACACAGGAAAAATCTAATAGAATACAATAGACAACAAATTTTAAATCAATATTCGCAATGAAATAATAATTCATTAGAAGAGTTAAGTAGAGAATGCAAACTACTATCTTCTATGTATGAATTTAAAAGTTCATCGCTCATCTTTTATCCCTCGTAACATCAATCAATATATATCCGAATCAAATATTCATCTTTGCACTACATGTGCCAAAGATATTCATCACCGGGTCATGTTCATCTAAACACTGCTCATCTTTGCACTACGGCCAAAGATATTCTTCAGAAATCATTCATCTTTGCACTATGTGCCAAAGATATTCAATAATATCATCATTTAAGACCGAGGATGATGAAAAATATTTTTAAAGAAACGAATCCAAAGGAAACAAAAATGACAAGGATTAAGGATTAAGGATTCGTACTTTGTTTTATCCATGTTCAAAAATACCTCAAAAATAATCATAGTGGTGTAAAATTCAAGAATGATCAAAACATGGATACAATCAAAGCTAGTATCCGTAATAGATATTTTGGACAAAAAGAAGAAATTTCATTTTTCGATGAATAATAGCAGATACGTGAATAAGGCCAGATACGTGAATAGTAACTCTTGACACCAAAAGATAGAAATTTAAAAAAACATCTTCACGCTTACATTAATAGTACTCGTGAATAAGAATCGTGAATAGTAACTCATGAATAGTAACTCGTGAATATAATCATCGAACTCATGAATAGTAACCCCGATATAAAAAAGTTCCAAATTTGATAAAAAGTTCCAATCAATATTTCAAAGATAATGATATTGAAGAAATAATATCATTTGAGAAGAAAATAACATCCCTTACCTCGAAAGATTAAGACTTCTAAATTTGGAATAATGGTATAGTCTAAAGGGAACTCAGACCGCCTAACAATACTCAAAGTATACTCACAAGAATACGCTCAAGAATACGCCGATAATAGAGAGAGAGAGAAACTTGGCTTTCGTGTGTGTTTTTCAATTCTAACCTAAGCACCCTATTTATAGAAAATGCTTAGAACACCAAAGTAGTAAAATTTAATATAATATTATATATATTTTTCACATTTTCTTTAGCCCACCTTTGAACAACTGATCTCAGCCCATTTGAATCACATATGAGGCCAACTTAGTTGCAAAAAACGTTTTTCTCAAAATAATTATTTAAAACTCCCAAAATTAATTATTTTGGATCTTCTAATTTCAATAATTCATAATAAATAGCCCTTTTATTAAAAATTCAAATCACACGAGTTTTTATAGGAAATTCAATTTCTACAACTTTGCGTAAGAAAGTTTTTCCAAATTCCAAATGTAAATTGACCAAATCCACAAATCCAGGCGATTTTATTGTGCTATAATCAAATTTCAACCAATAAATGGGGTCCACCGACATGTTTAACATGTTTTAAATATTTATTGCAACAAAAATACTCTTCCTCCTCATATACTCATATATCCCACATTCGTTGTAAAAATATCACCATTATTATATTATTAAAATATAATAATATATTTAAATGAATTATTTTATCGTAAAAGATAAAATTTCAATTTTCAACAATTGTCACATTAAAAATTTTCTCCATCTATATCCACATAAAATCAATATTTTCCTTATCATATGAATCAATAATTAATTATTCACAAATAATATTACAAAATCACAATATCGACAACCGTGCATAGCTCCTGTGAAAGAGGGGCTTCCAATAAGAATTTCTCCTCATTGGCGCAATTAGGTGACCAAACCTCTCCTTGATGTAACTTTCTAGACATTGCCAATAATGTTATCTAATAATATTATTCAGATAATATGAATTATTGCTTCGATAATGAAAAAATACCGTAATGACAATTATCAAACAACAAAGAATATAAAATATCAACGCAACAATTATTAAATCAATAAAATATCGAACAAGAATTATCGTAACCATTATCGAGTAGTGCCTTCACGTAAGAATCAATAATTGTGTGCAATACTAATGCTACCGTGTTTTAACCATTTAGTATTTTAACAAAGATTAATCTCAGAATAACTACTACCGTTATTATTTTTAAACAACTTATATTTATCATTTTCTTCATCCAATCGCTTCACATGGGGCCCACAAAGATCGCTAGGCCGTCGCATTTAATATTCCCGACAAAGCAAGAATATTCCACGCACCAAACTAATATTCCCCGACAACAATGAATATTTTATAACCACTGCTTATTTTGAAATATTTACGTATTTTACCCCTAACTATCCACATTAATCAAATCAACCCTTACTATTTCAAAATAATAAATAGAGAAAATTAAATTTCATTAATAATAAGTTGGGGTCTTACAACCTCCCTCCTTATGAAATTTCGCCCTCGAAATCGACGTGACGCACGGTGTGTTTCAAAAGGTGAGGATACCTCGCTTTCATTTCCGCTTTCCAATTCCCTGTGTCATTTCTCTATAAGATGATTCCTCCACAAAACTTTAACTTGTGGTATGACATTTTGCGTACAGGACATGCTCCTTCCTATCCAAGATCTTGACAGTACCTCCTCATACGCTAAGTCTTCTGGCTATCTCGTCCGGTTCTAACTCTATAACGTGGTTCGGGTCTTTCACATATTTATTTAAGTACGATATGTGAAACACATTATGAACACGAGACATACTCTTGAGGTAACGCGAGTCTATAGCTACATTTCCTACTCTGGTCAAGAATTTGAAATGGACCAATAAATCGTGGATCGAGCTTTTCTCTCTTCCCAAATCTTGTAACTCCCTTCCATGGAGCAACTCTCAACAATACATGATCCCCTACACTAAATTCCACGCCCTTTCGATGAAGATCCGCGATAACTCTTTTGTCGATCTTGTGCCGCTTTGTATACGTTGTCGAATCATTTGGATCTTTTCCAGTAGTCATACGTATCAACTCGGGTCCCAACAATGTTGCTTCACCCACCTCATCCCAACATATCGAGAGCTACACTTTCGCCCATATAATGCTTCAAATGGAGCCACACCTATACTTTGCTCGATAACTGTTGTTGTAGGAGAATTCCACCAATGGTAAATACTTATCCTAACCGCCTTGAAGTCAGGACACGTAGTCTTAATAAATCTTCAAGAGTTTGAATAGTCCTTTTCGATTGTCGTCCGCTTTGAGGATGGTATGCCGAATCAATCAGAACTGCGCTCCATAGCTTTTTTGAGCTAACCCAAAATCTTGAAGTGAATCTTGGGTCACGATCCAAACTATGGATATGTGCATGCCATGCAACCTCACAATCTCATTCACGCATATACTAGCAAGACGCTCAAGTGAATAAGTCTCCCAGACGGCAAGAAATGAGCAGACTTGGTTAATCTATCAACAATAACCCAAATAGCATTGATGCCCCGAGAAACCGTAGGAAGACCCGTAATTAAATCCATGGTAATGTGTTCCCACTTCCATTTAGGAATCTCAAGTGGTTGCAACGGACCCTTAGGTACTAGATGTCCGCCTTTACACGTTGACAAGTTAAACACATCGAGATAAACTTTGCAATCTCTCTCTTCATATTGTTCCACCAAAATGTATGTCAAGATCACGATACATTTTAGTACTTCCAGGATGGATTGCAAATGGTGTATTGTGTGCCTCCATCATAATCTTGTACTTCAAATCGTAGTCGTTAGGAACACAAAGTCTAGAGTGGACTCAAGTATTCCTTCTTCATCAATTCTCGCTCCTAATAGCTCCTTCTTGTACTTTCTTCTTCATACGATCGCCTCCGGCCGGTGGCTTGAGCAACCTTAACTTTTTCTATTAAAGTTGGCTCTACGCGCGATACTTGACATCATCGCACTCGCTCCTCGCAGATATGATCTTCTACTCAACGCCGCCTACCACGCTCGCTTTTCCGTGATGGTATGAATAGTGTGGTCGTAGTCTTCAATAGCTCGAGCCAACGTCACCGCCGCGATGTTGAGTTCTTTTTTGAGTGAAGAAATATTTAAGGCTTTTATGGTCTGAATATATCTCCACTTTCTCCCCATATAGATAGTGCCTCCATATCTTTAGCGCTGAAAACGATCTGGGCCGCTAACTCTAGATCATGAGTAGGATAATTCCTCTCATACTTTTTTAAGTTGTCGCGAGGCATAAGGCTATGACTTTCCCACGTTGCATGAGAACACATCCTAACCCTTTGCCTCAAGCATCGTCAGAGATAACAAATCCATCCGAACCAGATGGTATTGTTAGAACAAAAGCCGAAATAAGTCTCCTCTAAGCTCTTGGAAACTCTTCTCGCATTCTTCGCTCCAAACGAATTTTGTATCCTTCCGAAGTTAGTGAAGTTAATGGAGTAGCGATTCGAGAAAAACCCTTCCATTAATCTCCGATAATAACCAGATAAGCCAAAAAGCTACGACTTTGGGCCACCGATTTCGTTGCTCCCAACTTCAGATTGCTTCAATCTTCACGGATCAACAGATACTCCATGTTTCGACACCACGCGCCCAAGGAATGCTACTTCCTCAAGCCGTAACTCGCATTTCTTTCAATTTGGCATATAGTTTGTTTTCACGAAGCCTTTGGAGTACCAAATTTCAAATGGTGCTCATGATCTTCACGACTTTTGGAATATATGAGGATGTCATCAATAAAGACAACAACGAACCGATCCAAATATTCCTTGAATACCTGGTTCATCATATCCATGAAAGTCGCAGGAGCATTAGTCAATCCGAAAGACACGACTAAGAATTCATAATGCCCGCATCGAAGTTCTAAAGGCGCTTTGAATATCCTCGCCTAATCTTCACCGATGATATCCGTAACTAAGATCGATTTTTGAAAAGAATTGTGCCCCTCAGAATCGGGTCAAACAAGTCATCAATACGAGGTAGAGGATACCTATTCTTGATGGTGACATGGTTCAATTCCCCGATAGTCAATACAAAGTCGATACTCCCCGCTCTTTCTTCTTTACTTAATAAAACAGAGCACCCCAAGGAGATGTACTAGACTAATGAAACCGATGTCCAACAATTCCTCGTAGTTGACCTTTAACTCCTCAAGTTCAATAGAGCCATTCGATATGGGGTTTTAGAAATGGGCTTTGTACCAAAGTTCAAGATCAATAAAGAATTCAACTTCACGCTCGGGGTAGACCGGAAGTTCTTCGTGAAATACGCCAGAAAGTCAATAACAACAGAATATTATTCAAATTTGACGTGTCTTTATTCAAATCCATAACATGGGCTAAGAAAGCTTGACATCCGCTTTTCAATAAACGAATAGCTTTATGATTAGATATGATGTTGATTGATTTTAATGGTTTAGTTGCTTGAATTGCATAACAAAGTTGGTTAGAATATGAAAACTAACAACCTTTTAAAACAATCAATTTTGGCATGATGAGTAGTTAACCAATCAATCCCTAAAATCACATCAAAAGCAAGTATCTTTAAAGAGATAAGGTCAATGTGTAAGGTAATGGTGCCAACTTGAATCAAACAAGATTTATAAACAAAGGATGTGATGAAAGTTTCTCCTAACTGAGTTTCCACAGATAGTCAAAGTCTAATTTCTCCTGAGTCAAGTTTAAACGCTGAGCACAAGTAGAGAGATAAATGAATGGGTAAGACCCAGATCAAGTAAGGTATAAACTTCGCAAGAATTTATAAATAGCTTACCCGTGATCACCTCGTTTGGGTTCCTCGATTTTGACTACCACAACAAACGCCTTCCCTAATCGCTGACTTTGACTTTTCTCGGGATGTTTTTTGAGTCACCGTCCTCGCCGAACTAGGTTTCGCCATCGCATAATCTCGAGCGATATGTCCTTCCTTTCCACAATTATAGCATACCTTGAACTGTTAGGGCAGCTTTGATCGATATGTCCCTCTTTCCAGATTTATAATATATGACCGATGGTCGTTTCTCCTCCCTTAGAACCAGCTTGTCGCAAGACCGCTGCCTTCACATGGTCGTTGTTAAATCTCCTCTTTTAAAATCTCCTCCCGACTCGCTTTCTTCTATTTTCACATGGCTATGATTACCACCAGAGTGGTTACCATTTTGTCCGTCTTTTGCTTTTCTCCACCGGGTTATCATTATTCGTTGATCGCTATCTCTCGTACGATCCTCGTTATGGTCCTCGGTTGACCGTACTACTCGTTATCTCGCCTAATAATTGAGCCTCGCTTACAACAACATCTGAAGAGAGAAAATTTATGAGAAATGAGATATCGACGACGCCGGGTTTCAAACCTCTAAGAAACATCCGCCATACGCTCCTCATTCTCCACCAAATGAGGTGCAAACTCGATAACTCGCAAACTTTGCCTCGCATCGAGACACCGCCATGTTGTTTTGCTCTAACTGATGAACTCCACTTCCTTCATACGATTTAACACTTTCGTGAAAGTATTTGTCATTAAATAGTTTTCAAACGCTCTCCCAAGACATGCCGAAAGGGCCGGATGGGTACGCTCACGCACTCCCACCAAGAGTCCGCTTCGCCACGGAACATAAAGGTGGCGAATGGAACCTTCGTCTTCTCCGCATCCCAAGACATCGAATATCTTGGTAATTTGCTTGACCCATGTTTCCGCCGCCATGATCGGATCCGCTTTCCTTAAATTTCGTGGTCCCAACTTTGAATCGTGGGTGTGACAACCCGTGAATTGCTATCATTTCTCCTCAGATTTTGAACACGAAGTCTCCTCGTCTCGATTTTGCATGAACCGCAAAAAGCTTCTAAACATCCCCTCGCTCATCATCATCGCTTTCATGGTGTTGTTCACAGGAGGAACATTGCCACTGCAGACGCTCTCTCCTCGGTTGGTGAGTACAAAAGGCTCCACTGGCCTCATTTTCATTGTTAATATTCTCAACGACATTCTCAAACATCGCCATAAAACAAGGGTTAATTAAGGAAATCAATATATCACATAATATCCTATATATACCGACTCAACTAAAAAATAAGCTTAGGTAGGACACACTAGCTAAGGATTTACTCGCTCTCCCTCCTAGTTCTATTCCCCGATCTCCGCCAGAGATCATATCCCTAAGCTCTCGATACCAACCGTGACGCCCCAAAATAGGTATACATCACCCATTCGAGTTGTCAATACATGGTACGTAAACAACTACAACTTTATTATTACAATAAGAAATCTGTGAGTTTGAATACAAATATTATCTTCTAGACAATATCTATACTCAAATAAATCCTCATCACATTTATTGATACATTATTTTACAAAATGGTGAGGACTACTAAACAATTCTTTCTAAAACCTTCATTCCATACCCCGACTGCACTCGCTTATATTCTCGCCTCCCGAGAAGAAAAATGGAACAAAAGGAAAAGGGTGAGCTCAACTAGCCCAAGAAAGAATATTATGACTAAGATAATATACAACAAATTATCGTTAGTCTTCAACAGGAAAAATCTAATAGAATACAATAGACAACAAATTTTAAATCAATATTCGCAATGAAATAATAATTCATTAGAAGAGTTAAGTAGAGAATGCAAACTACTATCTTCTATGTATGAATTTAAAAGTTCATCGCCTATCTTTTATCCCTCGTAACATCAATCAATATATATCCGAATCAAATATTCATCTTTGCACTACATGTGCCAAAGATATTCATCATTGGTCATGTTCATCTAAACACTGCTCATCTTTGCACTACACTGCCAAAGATATTCTTCAGAAATCATTCATCTTTGCACTATGCCAAAGATATTCAATAATATCATCATTTAAGACCGAGGATGATAAAAAAATATTTTTAAAGAAACGAATCCAAAGTTGAAACAAAATGACAAGGATTAAGGATTAAGGATTCGTATTTTGTTTTATCCATGTTCAAAAATACCTCAAAAAAATAATCATAGTGGTGTAAAATTCAAGAATGATCAAAACATGGATACAATCAAAGCTAGTATCCGTAATAGATATTTTGGACAAAAAGAAGAAATTTCATTTTTCGATGAATAGTGCCAGATATCGAATAGTGAATGAATAAGAATCTCGATACCAAAAGATAGAAATTTCAAAAAAAACATCTTCACGCCTATGAATAATACTCGTGAATAGTAATTCGTGAATAAGTAACTCGTGAATAAGAACTCATGAATAGTAACTCCGATATGAAAAACTTTCAAATTTGATAAAAGTTCTACCAATATTTCAAAGATAATGATATGAAGAAAATAATATCATTTGAGAAGAAAATAACATCCTTACCTCGAAAGATTAGTACTTTTAGTTGGAATAATGGGTATAGTCAAGGAACTTCAACTTGCCTAACAATACTCAAAGTATACTCACAAGAATACTACAAGAATATATCGAGAGAGATAGAGAGAAAAAACTTCAAACTTCCAAACGCCGTGTGTTTTCAATTCTAACCTAAGCAACCCTATTTATAGAAAATGCTTAGAACACCAAAGTAGAAAATTGAATATAATATTAATATATTTTCACATTTTCTTTAGCCCACCTTAGACAACCGATCTCAAATTCCATTTGAATCACATGTGAGGCCAACTTAGTTGCAAAAAAAAAAAACGCTTTCAGAATAATTGTGACGCCCCAAAATTAGGTATACGCCACCCATCTTGGGTCGCCACTTACATGGTACATAAATTCAAATACAACTTACTAATATAACTGCCGCAGGTATAATACGACATAAACCGTGAGTTTGAATACAAATATTGTCTACTAGATATTATACAAACTCAAAAGGAGTCCTCATTACAACTATTATCACACTATTTCACGTAATAGTGAGGACTACTAATGCTATCCTCTCGACCATTACTTCGCTCCCCGACTCGTCTCAAATTTATGTTCTCATTTCAAGAGAACAAAGTGAAAGAAAGGTGAGCTCAACTAGCCCAAGAAGAAATATTATTGACTAAGATAATGCGTAATAAATTATCATTAGCCTTCAAAGTTGTTAAACCGATAAAATACAATAGACAACCGTTTAATCCGCAATGAATAAGCAATCCATTAAAAGAGTCAAGTAGAGAATAAAGTCTACTATCTATTTTTTAGGTTTTAAAAGGTTTTCATCAATTTTTATCACCGAGACTCAAATTTTAATAAATAAACCACCACATCTAATCATCCCGCACTACTGGCCAAGGATTTTCATCAAATTATCAATGGTCATGACTATACCGAATCACCCCCGGTCATAATCATACCAAAACTATCCATCATCGCATTACATGTGCCACCGAGGACTTTTGTCACATCATTTATATCAAGTCATGATTATACCGAATGATCCTCGGTCATAATCATACTAAGTTCATCTACGACGTAAGCCAAAGATAACATAATATAACATGAGGATGATGACAATGACATAATAATTCAATAAAACAAGTTCAAGAATTATTTAATCCATGAATTATTAACGCCCAAATTGTCAACATGATATCGCTTTCAGTAGAGTAAAATTCAAGAATGATCAAGAATATTTCCATGAAAAGATATCGATGAAACGCAAATATCAAGGATATTCTACTAATTTCATGGAGTATATAAGTCAAAGTTTTAACCAACCGGGTATAATAAAGAATGGAATAACAAAAGAAATCACCATGCACGCAGATTTCAGACATGACAAAAGTTATTCCAATGTAATAATAATAACGGAACTGTGTCGTGAAATTCACACCGGCTGTGATGTTCCAATGTAATAATAAAGATGGAACCAGATCGGTGTAAAAACACATGATAGATATTCAAATGTAATGATAAAGACGGAACCAGTCCGGTAAAAAACACATGCATGTGATGTTCCAATGTAATAATAAAATCGGAACCAGTCCTGTGTAAAACACATGCATGTGATGTTCCAATGTAATAATAGAAGAATGTCACCAAGTATAGGTAAAATCACATACAAAGTTATTCCAATGTAATAATAAGCAATGGAATAACATAAGGATTTCACCAAGTATAGGTATGCCAGATACAAAGTTATGTATAGGTATGCCACTTTTTACAAAGTTATTCCAATGTAATAATAATGAATGGAATAATGTAAGTTCTCTTCAAGAAGAAAAATAACACCCTTCACCGTAAAAAGAACCGAATATAGAAGTAGTGAAGTAAGGTAATACTCTTCTTCTTTCTATAATTTTCTCTATAGCTTTCTCTATAATTTCTCTCTGTAGTTTCAATGAATTCGTAAGAAAATAATGAAGGAATGAGCTTCTATTTATAGAAAATGGAATGCATAAGAATTAATCCATGAACTATCCGATTGATTTACTTTAATCTGACTCATCCATATTTAAAGAAAAATCTTTTAAATAAAATATAATATATTCTATTTATATAAAAACATTTTACTATGCAAACACTATGCAATACTATGCAAAAAACACTATGCAAAATACTACGCAACACTATGCATAATAAAATATAATATATTCTATTTATGTAATAACTTTAATAAAGTATTCTATTTTATATAAAGATGTTTCGCTTTTATTACGCTAATAATAATGTAATAAAACAAAACGCCATTATCGCTATAATAATTCATATTATTAATCGGACAATAATGGAATCAAACCGAAAGTGACTTCTCACATAAGCATCAATAATCAATACCGTGTGCTACTACGCAACCACACACGTGACATCGTATTTTTTTACTACCGAAAGTAGTTCAACAAAGATCAACCGGTAAAACTTCCGCCGTTATTTTAATAAAATATTTTTGTCGTTTTTCAATCCGACAATAATTTCGGGTTGCTGGGGTCCACCAATGATTGAGTCATTGTATTTAATATTCCTCGCTAAACCTAATATTCCCTAACCAATCGAATATAATATAACCACTGCATACTTTGCAAAATTTATAAATACTACCCACAACTATAATATTATCTCAAATTCACACCATAATATTAAAAAATTATTTCAACAAAATTTAAATCTTTATCGATAAAACTGGGTCTCACAATCTCCCTCCTTATGGAATTTCGCCTCAAATTAGGGTACGACTGATATGATAAAGAGATGAGGATACCTTGAATACCTTTTATCGCTTAAAACATTAAATTCATCTTTGCAATCCGCCAAAGATATTCATTAACAATTCATCTTTGCACTACATGTGCCAAAGATATTTATTAACAATTCATCTTTGCACTATGCCAAAGATGTAAAACCAATAATACCGAGACTCAAATTTTAATAGTATCACTAATTACGAATTATCCATGCACCATCGCCAAGGATATTCGTGTTTTCAATTACTGGCTATGATTATACCGAACAATCCTGGTCATAATCATACCAAGTCCATCTATGCACGTAAGCCAAAGATTGACTTTGAACGCATCCATGAATTAATATTTCATTCACGAGACTCATTTCAATAATTAATCCACATCATCGAATCATCCCCGCACTACGTGCCAAGGATATTCATTAGTATCACGACCACAAATTATCCATGCACTACTACCAAAGATAATTGTGTTTTCAATTACTATCATTACCATAAATATCCAACAATACTACCCTCGTCATAATCATACCAAGTCCATCTATGCACGTAAGCCAAGATGACTTTGAACACATCCATGAATTAATATTTCATCACTTTCGAGACTCATTTCAATAATTAATCCACATCATCGAATCATCCCCGCACTACGTGCCAAGGATATTCATTAAGATCACGACCACAAATTATCCATGCACTACTACCAAAGATAATTGTGTTTTCAATTATGGTTATGATTATATATAACAATCCTCGGTCATAATCATACCAAGTCCATCTATGCACGTAAGCCACAGATGACTTTGAACACATCCATGAATTAATATTTCATCACGAGACTCATTCAATAATTAATCCACATCATCGAATCATCCCTCGCACCAAAGATGCCAAGGATATTCATTAAGATATCACGACCACAAATTATCCATGCACTACTACCAAAGATAATTGTGTATTCATTTACTTGTTATGATTATACCCAATAATCCGTGGTCATAATCATACCAAGTTCATCTATGCACTACAGCCATGTATGACTTTCAACATAATATAAACATGAGGATAATGATATAAAGAATCAATCAAATGAGATAAAGGATAAATATTAAACATTTATAATATAATTTATCCAGATTCAAGAATATCCCCATGTTATCAATCATTTAATAATCTCATAATCTAATAACATTAATATTATAACAATATTTTAATCACTTCTTAAATTTATAAACAATTTATCTTAATTGTTTACACTTTACCATATAATGCATTTAATCATTCAAAAATGTCATACTCATAAGATATCATCACCAATTATCAAATCCCTCATCAAAAAAAATATGCATATACTCTATATAGGATTCTCTAGCCATAAAATCATATTTTCAACTTTGTTACTTCACATAACATATTTAACTCATATGTTCATAACTAAACTATTTTCATGAAAAATACCAAATCAGCCCCAAAAATATTTCTTTTCTGGGATTTAGCATAATATAGTCCCATAATGAAAATATATTTTTCTCGGAATTTTTAAAATTTATTTACTATTTTTTAAAAATCAATTTCCACTTAATTCCTTAAGAAATTAGCTACCTCAAGTTTAACTCCAAAATTCCCAAATCTTGGCAGGACCTTACACATGTTAACGTGAGCTTCCAGTTTAAATTTCATGGTCATCTGAGTTATAGAACTCCTCGGTTATAGCGTCATTTAAAAACCTAAATATTGAAATAGTCATAACTTGCTCATTTTAAGTCGTAATGAGCTCATTTTTGGACAGGAGGTACTTTATACCATATACTTTCATGTCCCAAAAGGCCAGAATTTTTCTCATAATTTAAGTGGCCGAAACAGCCTCTCTAAAATCATGGCAAGAAGTTTTTTCGCTTTTTACAGCTTTGCACTCCTTTGCTAAAAATCAGTCCACACAAAAATCTACAACACCTTTTCCAGTAATTCCACTTGGATTAGTTAGGTAACTCATAGATCTAACTCTAGGACTTGACCACATTCAAAAATTCAAAATATAATAGGAGATATGGTCAATTTAATTTCATGTTACGCTTTTCACCAAAATCGATTTTCAACTCTTTGTGATTTCTAAGAAACTTTCATGTTTTCACATACTAACCAACATAACTCATCATAAAACTTACTAATACTTCATATACCCATGATTTTCATTATTCTAATGCTTTTATTATGACTTTCATCATAAACCACGAACTGCTTATTTAGTTGAAGAAATATTTCGAGGGTTTAAGAAATGGGTTTTTTCAGATGGGTCAATACAAAATTCGATTTCACGCCTAGGGTAGGCTAGGAAATCTTCAAGAATACGCCAAGAAATTTATTAATGATAGAAATATCATTCAAAATCACATTTTATCCAAGACTTGGATAAGACGTCACATTGATACCAACTGTGACTTCTATCCTTAACCTAGATAAGACCTCACAATGATACCTATAAACTTGCCATCTTCATTCACGATGTCGCCTACGTAAAGTCCGCTTCGTGCATTCCACACAAGGAAGTCAACAACGAAAGGTTCGGGCTCTTTTACTTATGGCTTGATATAACAAATGATTAACTTTAGGGTTTGGTTACTTTGAATTCAGATAACAGTTGGTTATGAATATAAAAGCTAACAACCTTACAAAAAAGCATGATGATTAGCTAACCAATTGATTCCTAAAAATCACATCAAAGGCAAGTATTTTCAAAAAGATAAGATCGACAGTAACGTGAAAATGTTTATTTGAATCAACAAGATTTAAAAATAGTAGAGGTAACGAAGGTTTCTACTAACGAAGTTTCAACCAATAAGTCAAAGTTTAATTTTCTTCTTGAGTCAAATTTAAACGTTGAACACAACTAGGTGAAATAAAAGAGTGGGTAGAACTTGTATTGAATAAAGTATAGACTTCGCATTAATTTATAATTAACTTACCCGTAATAACTTCGTTCGGTTTTTCGACTAAACGCCTCGCTTAAATTACCGAAGTTTGACTTTACTATAGGTACATTCCACCCTTAAGTGCTTCTTCACATTCCTCGATCCATTATTTGAATCATTATTCTCCGATCCATATCGAATTGGGCCGACCGCCATGCATGTGGTAATTCAATTCGATGTTGGGTTCTCCCAATTGTCGCCCAAAAAGCAAAGTCCATTTCATCTATTTTGGCTTTATCGATCGGACGCCTTTTTCTACACTATCAACGCTACAGTAATTTTTACCCATGCATCGCCTATTCTCCTTCGCTCATTGTTTCTTCTTTTAAACCGATCTTTGATTTTTAAATTCTCGATTCCAACTTTAATATCTTACACCCCGCCAAAGCGTGATTTTGTTCGAGCATCACATATCGGGTAACCCAATTTTGAATTGTTGTATCCTTTGTTCCACTGTCCATTGCTTATGTTTTCTTCTTCAACTCGTTGTAATTTTTCTAGCTCTCTAAACACGATTTTGTAATTCTAAGTTTTGATCATAAATTTCTTCTAACCAATTCTCTAATTTGTTCCTCTTCTTTCTCTTCTTCCTCTTCTTCCTCACTTTCACCGCCATTTCCAAACACCGCCACAACACAAGGGTTAATTAATATATCAAATATTATCCCTATACTCCCGAATCGACCAATTAAATACCAAATAAACTTAGGTAGGTCATACTAGCGAAGGAATTTCCGTCCTCTCCTCCTAGTTCTTATCTCACATCTTAGCCAGGATCATATCCCTAAGCTCGATACCAACCGTGACGCCCCAAAATTAGGTATACGCCACCCATCTTGGGTCGCCACTTACATGGTACATAAATTCAAATACAACTTACTAACCTAATCGCAGTGTACAATACGACATAAACCGTGAGTTTGAATACAAATATTGTCTACTAGATATTATACAAACTCAAAAGGAATCCTCATTACAACTATTATCACACTATTTCACGTAATAGTGAGGACTACTAATGCTATCCCTCTCGACCATTACTGCTCCCGACTCGTCCCAAGCCTATGTTCTCATTTCTCAAGAGAATAAATGAAAGAAAGGGTGAGCTCAACTAGCCCAAGAAGAAATATTATGACTAAGATAATGCGTAATAAATTATCATTAGCCTTCAACAATAAATGTTAAACCGATAATATACAATAGACAACCGGTTTAATCTGCAATGGAATAAGCAATCCATTAAAAAGTCAAGTAGAGAATAAAGTCTACTATCTTTTAGGTTTTAAAAGGTTTTCATCAATTTTTTATCACGAGACTCAAATTTTAATAAATAAACCACCACATCTAATCATCCTCGCACTACTGGCCAAGGATTTTCATCAAATTATCAATGGTCACGACTATACCGAATCACCCCCGGTCATAATCATACCAAAACTATCCATCATCGCATTACGTGCCACCGAGGACTTTTGTCACATCATTTATATCAAGTCATGATTATACCGAATGATCCTCGGTCATAATCATACTAAGTTCATCTATGCACGTAAGCCAAAGATAACATAATATAACATGAGGATGATGACAATGACATAATAATTCAATAAAACAAGTTCAAGAATTATTTAATCCATGAATTATTAACGCCCAAATTGTCAACATGATAATCTTTTTCAGAGAGTAAAATTCAAGAATGATCGTAAGAATATTTCCATGAAAAGATATTTGGATGAAACGCAAATATCAAGGATATTCTACTAATTTCATGGAGTATATAAGTCAAAGTTTTAACCAACTGGGTATAATAAAGAATGGAATAACAAAAGAAATCACCACGCATGCAGATTTCAGATAGACAAAGTTATTCCAATGTAATAATAATAACGGAACCGGTGTCGTGAAATTCACACCACACAGGATGTTCCAATGTAATAATAAAGATGGAACTGCATCCTGTAAAACACATGACAGGATATTCCAAATGTAATGATAAAGATTTTAACCAGTCCGGTGTAAAACAACACATGCATGTGATGTTCCAACAGTAATAATAAAACGGAACCAGTCCTGTAAAACACATGCATGTGATGTTCCAATGTAATAATAGAAGAATGTCACCAAGTATAGGTAAATCACAGATACAAAGTTATTCCAAATGTAATAATAAGCAATGGAATAACATAAGGATTTCACCAAGTATAGGTACGCCGCGACATACAAGTTATGTATAGGGTATGCCACTTTTTACAAAAGTTATTCCAATGTAATAATAATGAATGGAATAATGTAAGTTCTCTTCAAGAAGAAAAAATAACACCCCTCACCGTGTAAAAGAACTGAATATAGTAAGTAGTGAAGTAGAGAATACTCTTCTTCTTTCTATAACTTTCTCTCTATAGCTTCTCTCTATAATTTCTCTCTAGAGTTTCAATGAATTCGTAAGAAAATAATGAAGGAATGAGCTTCTATTTATAGAAAATGGAATGCATAGTAATTAATCCATGAACTATCCAGATTGATTTATTTTAATCTGACCATCCATATTTAAAGAAAAATCTTTTAAATAAAATATAATATATTCTATTTATATAAAAACATTTTACTATGCAAACACTATGCAATACTATGCAAAAAACACTATGCAAAATACTATGCGAACACTATGCATAATAAAATATAATATATTCTATTTATAGTAATAACTTTAATAAAGTATTCTATTTTATATAAAGATGTTTCGCTTTTATTACGCTAATAATACTTAATAAAACAAAACGTCATTATCGCTATAATAATTCATATTATTAATCGACAATAATGGAATCAAACCGAGTGACTTCTCACATAAGCATCAATAATCAATACCGCATGCTACTATGCAACCACACGACATTCATTGTACTTTTACTACCAAAGTAGTTCAACAAAGATCAACGGTAAAACTTCCGCCGTTATTTTAATAAAATATTTTTGTCGTTTTTTCAATCCGACAATAATTACATTGTAGGGTCCACCAATGATTGAGTAGTTGTATTTAATATTCCCTCGCTAAACCGAATATTCCCAAACCAATCGAATATAATATAACCACTTGCATACTTTTGCAAAATTTATAAATACTACCCACAACTATAATATTATCTCAAATTCACACCATAATATTAAAAAATTATTTCAACAAAATTTAAATCTTTATTGATAAAACTGGGGTCTCACAATAATTAACTAAAACTCCCAAAATTAATTATTTCGGATCTTTGGAACTTCAATAATTCAAATGTAAATTGGAAAGAAATCCACAAACCAAGCTATTTTACAAAGCTATAATCAAATTTCAGTCAATAAATGGGGTCCACCGACATGTTTTGTGGCGCCCCAAAATAGGTATACATCACCTATACGAGTTGTCTATACATGGTATGTAAACAACTACAACTTTATTATTACAACAAGAAAAGCGTGAGTTTGAATACAAATATTATCTTCTAGATAATATCTATACTCAAATAAATCCTCATCACATTTATTGATACATTATTTTACAAAATGGTGAGGACTACTAAACAATCCTTTCTAAAACCTTCATTCCATACCCCCGACTGCACTTATATTCTCGCCTCCCGAGAAGAAAAATGGAACAAATAGGTAAAGGGTGAGCTCAACTAGCCCAAGAAAGAATATTATGACTAAGATAATATACAACAAATTATCGTTAGTCTTCAACAGGAAAAATCTAATAGAATACAATAGACAACAAATTTTAAATCAATATTCGCAATGAAATAATAATTCATTAGAAGAGTTAAGTAGAGAATGCAAACTACTATCTTCTATGTATGAATTTAAAAGTTCATCGTCTATCTTTTATCCTCGTAACATCAATCAATATACATACGGAATCAAATATTCATCTTTGCACCACAGCCAAAGATATTCATCATCATTGGTCATGTTCATCTAAACACTGCTCATCTTTGCACTACGGCCCAAAGATATTCTTCAGAAATCATTCATCTTTGCACTACGTGCCAAAGATATTCAATAATATCATCATTTAAGACCGAGGATGATAAAAATATTTTTAAAGAAACGAATCCAAAGGGAAACAAAATGTCAAGGATTAAGGATTAAGGATTCGTACTTTGTTTTATCCATGTTCAAAAATACCTCAAAAAATAATCATAGTGGTGTAAAATTCAAGAATGATCAAAACATGGATACAATCAAAGCTAGTATCCGGAATAGATATTTTGGACAAAAAGAAGAAATTTCATTTTTTGGTGAATAGTGTCAGATATCGTGAATAGTGCCGTATACGTGAAATAAACTCAGACACCAAAAGATAGAAATTTCCCAAAAACATCTTCACGCTTCAATAATAGTACTCGTGAATAAGTAACTCGTGAATAGTAACTCATGAATAGTAACTCGTGAATAGTAACTCATGAATAGTAACCCAGACATGAAAAAGTTCCAAATTTGATAAAAGTTTCAACCAATATTTCAAAGATAATGATATTGAAGAAATAATATCATTTGAGAAGAAAATAACATCCCTTACCTCGAAAAGATTAAGACTTCTAAATTTGGAATCTAGGATATAGTCTTTGAAAGGAACTCAGCACTGCCTAACAATACTCAAAGTATACTCAAAATACTCACAAGAATACGCTCGATAATATAGAGAGAAAACTTGGTTTTCGTGTGATTTTCAATTCTAACCTAAGCACCCTATTTATAGGAAAATGCTTTAGAACACCAAAGTAGAAAATTTAATATAATATTATTATTTATAATAAAATTTCCTACGCCAACCTTCCAAGAACTGAATTCAGCTCATTCAACCCACATGTGTAACACACCATAATGAAAAAACGTTTTTTCTAATTTTAAATATTTTAAACTTCAAAAATCAATTATTTCTGAGCTTCGGAACTTCAATAATTCATAATAAATAGCCCTTTCATCAGAAAATTCGAATCTCGCGTGTTTTTATAGGAAATTCAATTCTCTACAACTTTGCAAAAGAAAGTTTTCCCAAATTCCAAATAGAAATTGACCGAAATCCACAAACCAAGCGATTTTTAAAGTTATAATCAAATTTTAGTCAATAAATGGGGTCCACCAACATGTTTAACATGTTTTAAACATTTATTGCAACAAAAATACTCTTCCTCCTCAGATACTCATATATCCCACATTCGTTGTAAAAATATCACCATTATTATATTATTAAAATATAATAATATATTTAAATGAATTATTTTATCGTAAAAAGATAAAATTTCAATTTTCAACAATTGTCACATTAAAATTTTTCTCCATCTATATCCACATAAAATCAATATTTTCCTCATCATATGAATCAATAATTAATTATTCACAAATAATATTACTAGTAATCACAATATCGACAACCTGTGCAGCTCCTCAAGAAAGAGGGGCTTTCAATAAGAATTTCTTCATCGACGCCAAGCATGATTAGGTGACCAAACCTCTCCTTAGACAGTAACTTTCTAGACATTGCCAATAATGTTATCTAATAATATTATTCAGATAATATGAATTATTGTTTCGATAATGAAAAATAATGTGTAATGACAATTATTGAAACAACAATGAATATAAAATATCAACTAAAGTTAATTATTAACTCAATAAAATCATCGAATAAGAATTATCGTAACCATTATTGAGTAGTGCCTTCTTACGTAAGAATCAATAATTGGTGCAATATCTGCGTGTGCTACTTGTGTTTTTAACCACTAGGGTATTTTAACAAAGATAATCTGTAACAATAACCACGCTGCTATTTTTAAACCACTTATATTTGTCGCTTTCTTCATCCAATCGCTTTCGTTATGGGGCCCATACATGGTCAACGCCGTCGCATTTAATATATTCCCGACAAGCATTTAATATTCCACGACCAAACTAATATTCCCAAACAACAATGAATATTTTATAACCACTTGCTTATTTTGAAGTATTTGCGTATTTTACCCCTAACTATCCACATTAATCAAATCAACCTTTACTATTTTAAAATAATAAATAGAGAAAATTAAATTTCATTAATAATAAGTTGGGGTCTTACATGTTTAACATGTTTTAAATATTTATTGCAACAAAATACTCTTCCTCCTCGTATACTCATATATCCCTCATTCGTTGTAAAAAATATCACCATTATTATATTATTAAAATATAATAATATATTTTAATGAATTATTTTATCGTAAAAAGATAAAATTTTAATTTTCAACAATTGTCACATTAAAAATTTTCTCCATCTATATCCACATAAAATCAATATTTTCCTTATCATATGAATCAATAATTAATTATTCACAAATAATATTACAAAATCACAATATTGACAACCAGACAGTTTCCAAGAAAGAGGGGCTTTCCAATAAGAATTTCTCCTTATCATAGCGTAATTAGGTGACCAAACCTCTCCTTAGACGTAACTTTCTAGACATTGCCAATAATGTTATCTAATAATATTATTCAGATAATATGAATTATTGCTTCGATAATGAAAAATCTTGTGTAATGACAATTATTGAAACAACAACAATATCAACGCAAACAATTATTAAATCAATAAAATATTGAATAAAGAATTATCGTTGTAACCATTATTGAGTAGTGCCTTCACGTAAGAATCAATAATTGGTGCAATACCGCAAGGTGCTACTATGTTTTAACCAATAAGTATTTTAACAAGATAACTCAGAATAACTACGTTGTTATTTTTAAACAACTTATATTTATCGTTTTTTTCATCCAATCGCTTCAAGATATGGGGCCCAGAAAAGATCGTCCGTCGTATTTAATATTCCCAAACGTTAAAGAATATTCCACGACCAAACGAATATTCCAAACAACAATGAATATTTTATAACCACTTGCTTATTTTGAAATATTTGCGTATTTTACCCCTAACTATCCACATTAATCAAATCAACCCTTACTATTTCAAAATAATAAATAGAGAAAATTAAATTTCATTAATAATAAGTTCAGTCTTATAATTTTCACAATTTAATAAAGAATGAATACGAAGGATCTTTCATCATGCATGTGGTAATCCATATTTATTCCAACAGAATAATAAAGAATGGAATAACAGAAGAATTCACCATGCATGCGATAGATCGCATGCAGAAAAGTTATGCCAATGTAATAATAAATAATGGAACTAGTCATGCAGAAAGCGTGACCGACAAGATATTCCAATGTAATAATAAATAATGGAATAATGAGAAGAATTCACCATGCATACGATAGATCGATGATGACAAAGTTATTCCAGCGTAATAATAAATAATGGAACTGTGTCTTGCAGAAACGCATATAAATGTGATATTCCAAAAGAATAATAAAAATGGAACCAGGTCATGCGTAAAAAGCACCGACAGGATATTTTAACATAATAATAAAGAATGGAATAACAGAAGAATTTCACCATCTATGCGGTACTTCGCATAGATAGGTTATTCCAACATAATAATAAAGAATGGAATAACAGAAGAATTTTACCATGTATGCGGTACTTCGTATATACAGGTTATTCTAATAGAATAATAAGGAATTGAATAACAATACATCACCTAAATAGGTAGTCGCCAAATACATGGTACGTAATACAAAAACAATCTTTAATATACAACAAAAGAGTCGTGAGTTTTAATACAAATATCATCCTTCTAGACAATATCCACTCGTAATAAGTCCTCATTACATTTATTGTCACACTATTTAATGTAATAATGAGGACTACTAATACTATCATCCGGACCGTCACTCTGCTCTCGACTAGTCTCGACTACATTCTCATTTCTCAAGAGAACAAGTTGAAAGAAAGGGTGAGCTCAACTAGCCCAAGAAGAAATATTATGATTAAGATAATGCGAATAAATTATCATTAGTCTTCAATAATGTTAAACTGATAAAATACAATAGACATCAAGTTTAATCGCAATAAAACAAGTAATCCATTAAAAGAGTCAAGTAGAGAATAAAATCTACTATATTTTGTGATTTAAAAGGTTTTTCATCACTTTTATCATTTGGGACTCGAGTTAATAAATAATCTACATCATCCGCACTACTGACCAAGGATATTCATTAGTATCACGACCACAAATTATCCATACACTACGGGCCAAGGATATTCGTGTATTCATCAATGGCCATGATCATGCCAACAATCGTCCATCAATGTACTACGGGCCAATGAGGACTTTTACCACATCATTTGTAACATTACGGCCATGATTACATCGAATAATCCCTGGTCATAATCAAACCAAGCCCATCTATGCACTACGGTGCCATAGATGACTTTCAAAAAATATAAACATGAGGATGATGACAATGATATAAGAATTCAATAAAACAAGTTCAAGAATTAATTTATTCAGAACTAATAACGTCCAAATTGTCAAGATGATACTTCTTTTTGTAGAGTAAAATTCAAGAATGCTCGAGAAGAATATTTCCATGAAAAGATATGGATGAAACGCAAATATCAAGGATATTCCACTAATTTCACGAATATAGAAGTCAAAACTTTAACCAACCGAGTATAATAAAGAATGTAATAACAAAAGAAATCACCATGCATGCGGTATTAGCATGTACAAAAGTTATTCCAATGAATAATAAATAACGGAACCGTGTAAGTGTAATACGATCGACGAGGATATTCCAACAAAATAATAAAGAATGGAATAACAATGAAATCACCATGCATGCGGTGCTTGATGTAGACATGTTATTCCAATGTAATAATAAATAACGGAATCAGTCCGGCAGAAAAACGCATGAACAAGATATTCCAACGAGAATAATAAAGAGGCGGAACCAGTCAGAAACGTAACGCATGAGCAGGATGTTCCAATGAATAATAAAGAATAGAATAACAATGAAATCACCAAGTATAGGGTAGACCACGTATACAAAGTTATTCCAAATGAATAATAAAGAATGGAATAATGTAAGTTCTCTTCATGAATATGAAAAAAATAATACCCTTACCTTAAGAAGAAGAGTACTAGATGTAGGAGTAGTGAAGTAGCGTAATACTTTTTTTCTTTCTCTCTATAATTTTCTCTCTATAGTTTGATGAATGAATTAAGAAATAATGAAGGAATGAGCTTCTATTTATAGAAGAATAGAAGTGCAATCGTTCATGGATGAAATAATTTCTGATTCATTTTTCAATCAACTAATAATTAAAATATAATATATATATATATAAACACATGCTTTCACATTTATATAAAACAATATTATATATATACCACTTGATTTTTTATCCCCCATAACTAACATCAATCCCCACCCTCCCAAAATCACTTTCACTACACTCTTACACCATCACTATCATACTATCACTTTTCCACCATTTTCACTCACACACATCACACACCTATCACTTTCACCTATCCTTTTCTCCCACCATATACTCATTACATACATATATATATATATATATATATATATATATATATATATATATATATCTTCCATAATATATACTTTCTCCCCCATTTCTAAAATCATTTTTCCAACACAAATGGGCCCCACATGTGGGCCCCACTTTATTGTAAAAAATTTCACCGATTATTTTGGAAAATGGGTAAATGGAGATCCAAATAATAAGCAAAAATTTACAAACAACTATTTCATAAAAATATATATATATATATATTTTAACAACATTTATCATCATTATTAGTATTCGCAACATTAATCGACCAGTTGTTCAAAGGAAAGAGGGGCTTTCAATAAGGATTTCTCCCTATTGGCAATTAGGTGACCAAACCTCCTCGAAGAACTTTAATTCGGTGACCAAACCTCTAATAATCATCTCAATTATTGATTTAATTATATATAAAATATCGACAATAATTGAATAAAATTGAATGACTTCTCACGTAAGCATCAATAATCAATACCGTGCTACTACGCTCTTACGCCAGACATCGCATTATTCACGTACTTTTACTACCAAGTAGTTCAACAAAGATAAATGTAAAACTTTCGTCGTTATTATCAATAAAATATTTTTGTCATTTTCTCAATCCGACAATAATTTTGTTGTGGGGTCCACTAATGATTGTGCCATCGCATTTAATATTCTCTCGTTAAAACGAATATTCCCACCAATCGAATATTATATAAAGCAACTTCATGTACATTGCAAAATTTATAAATATTACCCACAACTATAACATTATATCAAATTTATTCCATAATATTCAAAAATGATATTTATAGAAAATTCATTTTTATTCATAAAAACTGGGGTCTTACAACCTCCCCTTCTTAAGAAATTTCGCCCTCAAAATTAGGGTATGTACCTAGTATGTCGAAGAGGTAAGGACATCTCAGATTCTAACTCCCATGTCATTTCCTCCACATCGTGGTTTCTCCACAAAACTTTGACATGAGGTATAACCTTGGAGCGTAGAATATGTTCTTTCTTATCCAAGATTTGAATAGGAACCTCTTCATACGTCAAATCTTCCACTATTTTGTTCGGTTCTAACTCAATAATGTGGTTCTGGTCTTCCACATATTTACGTAACATGGATATGTGAAAAAAGTTATGAACACGAGACATACTTAGCGAAAGCGAGTCTATAGCTACGATTCCCTACTCGATCAAGGATTAAAAATGGGCCAATGAAACGAGGATTGAGCTTTCCTCTCTTTCCAAATCTTGTAACTCCTTTCCATGGAGCAACACGTAACAACACATGATCTCCTATATCAAATTTCACGTCCTTTCGGTGAAGATCAGCATAACTCTTTTGTCGGTCTTGTGAGGTTTTTATACGTTGTTGGATCATTTGAATAATTTCCGTAGTCATACGTACCAACTCCGGTCCCAACAACGTTGCTTCACCCACCTCATCCTAATATACTGGAGATCGACACTTTCTTCCATACAACGCCTCAAATGGAGCCATGCCAAAACTTGCTTGATAACTGTTGTTGTAGGAAAACTCCACCAATGGTAAAAACTTTTCCCAACTTCCCTTGAAGTCAAGGACACAGAGTCTTAATAAATCTTTAAGAGTTTGAATAGTCCTCTCCGATTGTCCGTCCGTCTGAGGATGATATGCCGAACTAAATCGTAAGTCCGTGCCCATAGCTTTTTGCAATCTAACCCAAAATCTTGAAGTGAATCTTGGGTCTCGATCAGAAACTATGGATACTGGCATACCATGCAGTCTTACAATCTCGTTTATATACATACGAGCAAGACGTTCAAGTGTATAAGTTTTCTGTATTGGTAAGAAATGAGCAGACTTGGTCAATCTATCAACAATGACCCAAATTGCATCTATGCCTTGAGAAACCTTGGGAAGACGAGTAATGAAATCCATGGTAATGTGCTCCCACTTCCATTCTAAAATTTCAAGTGGTTGCAATGGACCTTTTGGTACTTGATGCTCCGTCTTGACTCATTGACACGTTAGACATCTTGAGATAAACAGCGTTATCTCTCTCTTTATATTGCTCCACCAAAATGTATGTCGAAGATCATGATACATTTTAGTACTCCCAGGATGAATTGCAAACGGTGTGTTGTGCGCCTCCGTCATGATTTTATACTTTAAATCAAGGTCGTTAGGAACACAAAGTCTGGAGTTGACTCGAAGTATTCCTTCTTCATCGATTCTTGTCTCCGACATAGCACCTTCTTGCACTTTCTTCCTCATCATACATCGATCCAGATCGTAATCTTGAAAGCGACTTTAACTTTATCAATTAAAGTTGGTTTTACTCGTATATTTGCCATCATCACATGGGTCCCTAGAGTCTTTAACTCTATCTCCATCCTTTTCAAGTCACACAAAATGGGCTTTTACATTGTCAATATCGCACTTGTACCCGCATATAATCTTCTACTCAATGCGTCAGCTACCATGTTCGCTTTTCCAGGATGGTATTGGATGGTATGATCATAATCTTTCAATAGTTCAAGCCAACATCGTTGTCGCATGTTGAGTTCCTTTTGAGTGAAAAAAGATTTGAGGCTTTTATAATCCATAAAGATCTCCACTTTCTCCCCATACAAGTAATGCCTCCAAATTTTAAGTGCGAAAACAACAGCTGCCAACTCTAGATCATAAGTGGGATAATTTCCCTCATATTCTTTGAGTTGTCGTGAGGCATAGGCTATGAATTTCCCATGTTGCATGAGAACACATCCCAACCCTTTGCTCAAGCATCATCAGAGATGACAAATCCCTCCGAGCTAGATGGTATTGTCGAGCAGGTCTTTGAAATGAGTCTCCTCTTGAGTTCTTGAAAACACTTTTCGCATTCCTCGTTCCAACCGAATTTTTTATCTTTCCGAGTCAGCTGAGTTAAGGGAGTAGCGATTCGAGAAAACCCTTCTACGAATCTCCGATAATAACCAGCTAAACCGAGAAAGCTACGATTTTGATCATCGATTTAGATTGCTCATGACTTTGAATAGCTTCAATCTTTCTTTGGTCAACAGATATTCCATAACTTGATACTACGTGCCCAAGGAATGCTACTTCCTCAAGCCGTAACTCGCATTTATTTAACTTGGCATAAAGCTTATATTCACGAAGCTTTTTGGAGTATCACCTCAAGTGTTGCTTTCATGATCTTCTCGGCTTTTGGAATAAATAAGGATGTCATCAATAAACACGACCACAAAGTGATCCAAATATTCCTTGAATACTCGGTTCATCATATCCATGAAGGCAAAGAGTGCATTAGTCAATCCAAAAGACATGACTAGAATTCATAATGCCCGCATCGAAGTTCGAAAAGCCGTCTTTGGAATGTCATCCGGTTCTAATCTTTAATTGGTGATATCAGGAATGAAGATCAATCTTTGAAAAGAATTTGGCGCCTTGCAAACGGGTCAAACAGGTCATCAATACGTGGCAATGGGTACCTATTTTTGATGGTGACGTGATTCAACTCCCCGATAATCAATACAAAGTTGCATACTCCCATCTTTCTTCTTCTTCACGAATAGAACAGGAGCACCCCAAGGAGAAGTATTAGGGCGAATAAAGCCAATGTCTAACAATTCCTGCAGTTGGGTTTTAACTCCACGAAATTCAATAGGAGCCATTCGATATGGGGCTTTAGAAATGGGTTTTGTACCGGGATCAAGGTCGATACAAAATTTAATTTCATGCTCTGGGGTAGGCCAGGAAGTTCTTCAGAGAATACGTCAGGAAATTCATTAACAATAGAAATATCATTCAAAACTGACGTATTTTTGTTTAGATCCGTGACATGAGCTAAGAAAGCTTGACATCCATTTTTTAATAAACAAATAGTTTTATGGCTTGAGATGACAGTGATTGATTTTAATGGTTTGGTTGCTTGAATTCGCATAATAGGTTGATTAGGAATATGAAAGCAAACAACCTTATGAAAATAATCAATTTTTGCATGATGAGTAGTTAACCAATCAATCCCTAGAATTACATCAAATGCAAGTATATTCAATGAAATAAGATTGACAGGTAATGTGAGGGTACCGATTTGAACCAAATATGACTTATACACAGTGGATGTAATGAAGGTTTCTCCTAACGGAGTTTCAACGGATAAGTCAAAGTCTAATTTCTTCGGAGTCAAATTTAAACGTTGAGCGCAAGTAGGACAAATAAAAGAATGGGTAGAACCGGTATCAAATAAAGTATATACTTTGCTAGAGTTTATGATAAGCTTACCCGTGATGACCTCGTTCAGGTTCCTCACCTTCTGGGAGGTCACAAGAAACACTCTCCCTCAGACTACTGGCTTTGACTTTTACGGGATGACCTTTGGTGCCTCCATCCTAGTTGAACTTGTTTTGGTGAACGACGAAATCCAAGCTAGGTGACCTTCTCTTCCACAATTATAACATGCTTTGGAAGATCGCAGTGATTTGGACTAATGTGTCCCTCCCCTCCGTATTTGAAGCATATGATAGGTGGTCGCACTCCTTCCTTAAAAACGGTTGTTGGTGCTAACGTCTTTCCATCATTTTTGAATCTCCTTTTCTTGAAATGTCCATTCTTATTGTTTTGACCCTGATTACCACTGAAGTGGTTACCATTTCTGACCTGTTGATTCCCTCCACGCTTGTTGTCACCGCTTTAATGACTGCTCTCACTAGTATTATCATTTTGTCGGCTGCTATCTTTTGGTTGGGTTAACTCATTATCACACTCCAATAACTGAGCCCTATTAACAACATCTGAATACAAACACAGTTTATGAGAGATAAAATATTGACGTATCTCGGGTTTCAAACCTCTTAGAAACATTCGCGTCATTCTCTCCTCATTATCAACCAAATGGGATGCAAACTGGGACAACTCAGCAAACTTGGCTTCATACTGAGACATGGTCATGTTGTTTTGCTCCAGCTTGATGAACTCTACCTCTTTCTTTGTGACAAATACTTTTCGGAAAGTACTTGTCGTTGAACGATTCTTGGAACTTCTCCCAAGACATCTTGCCAGGCGGCAGTTGAGTACGCTTTTCTGATTCCCACCGAGAATCGCCTCCGCACATAACATGAAGGTGGCAAAAGGAACTTTTTGCTCCTCGGAGCATCCCAAGACATCAAATATCTTGTTGATCCGCTTAATCCACGTCTTTGCCTTAAGTGGTTTTGGCTCTCCAAAAAACGGTGGTCCCAATTCCTTGAATCGCTTAACGGTGACTGGCCGTCGAGAGTTGCAGTGTTTCCACCGCATTTTGGATGAGTCGCTTTCTTTTTCGATATTGCATGAATTGCATAAAGCCTCCGAACATTCCATCGTTCATCATCTCGTAAAGTGTTGTTGTTTTGCTCGAGGATTGTCGCCTTCACGATGCACATTATCCTGACTATTGATCTGTGGAGACTCAACGGTCTCCTGTGCTCCATTGATGATCTCAACATTCTTGGATGTCATTTTTAAATACTGCCGCAAAACAAGGGTTAAATAACATATCACATATTATCCCTATACTCTGACCGACCAATTAAATATCAAATAAACTTAAGTAGGTCAAACTAGCGAAAGAATTCCCCATCTCTCCCCTCCTAGTTCTTATCTCACATCTCAGCCAAGGATCATATCCCTAAGCTTTGATACCAACTCGACGCCCCCAAAATAGGTATACATCACCTATTATGAGTCGCCAAATACATGGTACAGAATACAAAAACAATCTTTAATATACAACAAAAGAGCTGTGAGTTTTAATACAAATATTGTCTTCTAGACGATATTCACTCTCAGAATAAGTCCACATTACATTTATTGTCACACTATTTAACAGAATAGTAAGGACTATTAATACTATCATCTGGATCGTCACTCCGTTCCCCGAATAGTCTCAGCTACATTCTCATTTCCTGAAGAGAACTGTGAAAGAAAGGGTGAGCTCAACTAGCCCAGTAAGAAATATTATGACTAAGATAATGCAGAATAAATTATCATTAGTCTTCAATAATGTTAAACTGATAAAATACAATAGACATCAAGTTTAACTGCAGCGAAACAAGCAATCCATTAAAAGAGTCAAGTAGAGAATAAAATCTACTATCTTTTGTGATTCAAAAGGTTTTTCATCACTTTTATCGCTGGGACTCAGGTTAATAAATAATCTACATCATCCCTGCACTACGGCCAAGGATATTCATTAGTATCACAACCATAAATTATTCATGCACTATGGGCCAAGGATATTTGTGTATTCATCAATGGTCAAGATCATGCCAACAAGCATCCATCATGCGCACTACGGGCCAATGAGGACTTTTACCACATCATTTGTAACATTACGGTCATGATTACAAGAATAATCTCGGTCATAATCATACCAAGTCCATCTATGCACTATGCACCACGGATGACTTTCAAAAATATAAACATGAGGATGATGACAATGATATAAGAATTCAATAAAACAAGTTCAAGAATTAATTTATTCAGGAACTAATAACGTCCAAATTATCAACATGATTCTTCTTTGTAGAGTAAAATTCAAGAATGCTTAGAAGAATATTTCCATGAAAAGATACTAGATGAAGTGCAAATATCAAGGATATTCCACTAATTTCACGGAATATAGAAGTCAAAACTTTAACCATCTGAGTATAATAAAGAATGGAATAACAAAAGAAATCACCATGCATGCGATACTTTGCATAGACAGGTTATTCCAACTAAATAATAAATAACGGAACCAGGTCAGGCGTAATACGCATCGACAGGATATTCCAATGAATAATAAAGAATGGAATAATAATAGAAATTACCATGCATGCGGTATCAGTGATGAGATAAAGTTATTCCAACGTAGAATAATAAATAACGGAATCAGTCCGGCGTAAAAACGCATAAACAGGTATTCCAATAGAATAATAAAGACGGAACCAGTCCCACAAAACACATGATGGATGTTCCAATGTAATAATAAAGAATGGAATAACAATGTAAATCACCAAGTATAAGGTAGATCGCAGACAAAAGTTATTCCAATGTAATAATGAAGAATAGAATATGTAAGTTCTCTTCATGAATATGAAAAAAAAAATAATACCCCTTACCTTAAGAAGAAGAGTACTAGATGTAGGAGTAGTGAAGTAGCGAATCTTTCTTCTTTTCTCTCTATAATTTCTCTATAGTTCAATTGAATTCGTAAGAAATAATGAAGGAATGAGCTTCTATTTATAGGAGAATGGAAGTGCAGTTGTGAGACCCCAGATTTTATTAATAAAGATTTAAATTTGGTCGAAATAATTTTTTAATATTATGGTGTGAATTTGAGATAATATTATAGTTGTGGGTAGTATTTATAAATTTTGCAAAAGTATGCAAGTGGTTATATTATATTCGATTGGTCGGGGAATATTCGGTTTAGCAGGAATATTCGTGACAACGGCTCAATCATTGGTGGACCCCATAATGTAATTATCAGCCCGGATTGAGAAAACGACAAAAATATTTTATTAAAATAATCTATGAAGTTTTACCGTTGATCTTTGTTGAACTACTCGGTAGTAAAAGTACAGTATAATGTGTGGTTGCATAGTAGCACACAGTATTGATTATTGATGCCTATGTGAGAAGTCACTCAGTTTGATTCCATTATTGTCAATTAATAATATGAATTATTATAGCGATAATGACGCTTTTGTTTTATTCATTATTATTAACGTAATAAAACGAAACATCTTTTTATATAAAATAGAATACTTTATTAAAGTTATTCTATAAATAGAATATATTATATTTTATTATGCATAGTGTTGCATAGTATTTTGCATAGTGTTTTGCATAGTATTGCATAGTGTTTGCATAGTAAAATGTTTTTATATAAATAGAATATATTATATTTTATTTAAAAGATTTTTCTTTAAATATGGACCGTCAGATTAAAGTAAATCAACTGGACCGCTCATGGATTAGTTCTTATGCATTCCATTTTTCTATAAATAGAAGCTCATTCCTTCATTATTTTCTTTTAATTCATTGAAACTTCAGAGAGAGAAATTATAGAGAGAAGTTATAGAGAGAAAGTTATAGAAAGAAGAAGAGTATTCTCGCTACTTCACTACTTCTATATTAGGTTCTTTTTACGGTAAGGGTGTTATTCTTTCTTCTTGAAGAGAACTTCATTATTCCATTCACTATTATTTCATTGGAATAACTGTAAAAGTGGCATACCCTATACATAACCTCAGATATGTGGATACCCTATACTTGGTGAAATCCTTATGTTATTCCATGCTTATTATTCTCATTTGAATAACTCGTATAATGCTGGTTTACCCTATACTTGGTGACATTCTTCTATTATTCTCGTTGGAACATCCTGCATCATGTGTTTTACAGGACCGGTTCCGTTTTTTATTATTCTGTTGGAACATCCTCATCATGTGTTTTACACAGGATTCGGTTCCGCCTCTTTATTATTCCGCTGAATATCCTATCTCGTGTGTTTTACACCGGATCTGGTTCCATCTTTATTATTCTGTTGGAACATCCCGCTCCGATTGTGAATTTCACCGACACGGTTCCGTTATTATTATTATGTTTGAATAACTGCCCATGCGCTGGCACCGCATGCATGGTGATTTCTTTTGTTATTCCATTCTTTATTATACCCATTGGTTAAAACTTTGACTTCTATACTCCATGAAATTAGTAGAATATCCTTGATATTTGCGTTTCATCCAAAGATCTTTTCATGGAAATATTCTTCCGATCATTCTTGAATTTTACTCTCTAAAACAAAGATCATGTTGACAATTTGGACGTTAATAATTCATGGATTAAATAATTCTTGAACTTGTTTTATTGAATTATTATGTCATTGTCATCATCCTCATGTTATATTATGTTATCTTTTAGCTTACGTGCATAGATGAACTTAGTATGATTATGACCGAGGATCTTTCTAAGATAATCATGACTTGATATAAATGATGTGACAAAAGTCCTCGGTGGTCTGTAATGCAAAGTTGATGGACAATTTTGGTATGATTATGACCGTGGGTGATTCGGTGTAGTCATGACCATTGATAATTTGATGAAAATCCTTGGACCGTGGTGCGGGGATGATTAGATGTGGTGGTTTATTTATTGTCGAGTCTCAAATGATAAAAATTGATGAAAACCTTTTAAAACCTAAAAGATAGTAGACTTTATTCTCTACTTGACTCTTTTAATGGATTGCTTATTATACCGCAGCTTAAACCTGGTTGTCTATTGTATTTTATCGGTTTAACACTTTGAAGGCTAATGATAATTTATTACGCATTATCTTAGTCATAATATTTCTTCTTGGGCTAGTTGAGCTCACCCTTTCTTTCTTTGTTCTTCTTCAGAAATGAGAACATAGTTGGGGACGAGTCTGGGAAGCAAGTAATGGTCCAGAGGATAGCATTATTAATAGTCCTCACTATTCGTGAAATAGTGTGATAATAGTTGTAATGAGGACTCCTTTTGAGTTTGTATAATATCTAGTAGACAATATTTGTATTCAAACTCATAGTTTATGTCGATTATTGTATACCTACGCTTATATTAGTAAGTTGTATTTGAATTTATGTACCATGTAAGTGGCGACTCAAGATGGGTGACGTATACATAATTTTGGGGCGCCACGGTTGGTATCGAGCTTAGGATATGATCCCCGGCTGAGATGTGAGATAAGAACTAGGAGGAGAGGCGGAGAATTCCTTCGCTAGTATGACCTACCTAAATTTATTTGGTATTTAATTGGTTGGTCGAGTATAGGGATAATATGTGATATGTTAATTAACCCTTGTTTTGTGACGTTGTTTGAGAATGGCATCGAAAATCTTTGAGATAAGCAATGAAGCACATGAGAGTGTTGATTGACTCAAACAAAAGGTAACGACAAACAATACGATAATAATCATACTGGTGGCAACGGCTATCAGAACAATGATAACCATCGTGGGGGAAATTATCATGCTAAGAATGGTAACCACTTCGGTGGTAATCATGGCAAAGATAATAGAAGTGAAAATTGCAAGAAGAGAAGATCATTTAGCTCAATTTTGTTGTGCACCAAAGTCAAGTCTAGTTGGGACGGTGGCACCAAAGATGGATATGGACAAAACAAAGTCGTTGGTTTTAGGAAGTGCATTTTTCACGACTTCTCAAAAAGCGAGTAAACCGAACGAAGTTAGCACGGGTAAGTTAATCATAAGCTCTTGCGAAGTCTATACCGTGTTAGATACCAGTTCTACCCACTCTTTTATTTCACCTAGTTGTGTTCAACGTTTAAATTTGATTCCGAAGAAGTTAAACTTTGACTTATTGGTTGAAACTTCGTTAGTAGGAACCTTCGTTACCTCCACTGTTTATTAATCTAGTTGTTTCAAATAAACACTTTCACGTTACCTGTCGATATTATCTCTTTGAAAATACTTGCCTTTGAGGTAATTTTCGAAAATGATTGATTAACTACTCATTATTCTTTTCGTAAGGTTGTTAGCTTTTATATTTATACCAACCTGTTATATGAATTCAAAGTAACCAAACCCTAAAGTTAATCACTGTTATATCAAGCCATAAGTAAAGAGCCCCGAACCTTTCATTGTTGACTTCCTTGTGTGGAATGCAACCAAGCGGACTTTACAGAGGCGACATCGTGAATGAAGATGGCAAGGTTATAGGTATCATTGTGAGATGCTATATCTAGGTTAAGGGATAGAAGTCACAGGTTGGTATCAATGTGACGCATACTATCCAAGTCTTGGATGAGAGTGTGATTTTGAATGATATTTCTATCATTAATAAATTTCTTGACGTATTCTTGAAGATTTCCTAGCCTACCCTAGAGCGTGAAATCGAATTTTGTATTGACCCCAGTACAAAACCCCATTTCTTAAACCCTCAAAAATTTCTTCAACTAAAATGAACAGTTTACGTGGTTTATGATGAAAGTCATAATAAAAGCATTGGACTAATGAAAAACATGGGTATATGAAGTATTAGTAAGTTTTATGATGAGTTATGTTGGTTAGTATGTAAAAACATGAAAGTTTCTTAGAAATCACAAAGAGTTGAAAATCAGATTTTGGTGAAAAACGTAACATGAAATTCAATTGACCATAACTCTTATATATATTTTGATTTTTGAATGTGGTCAAGTCCTAGAGTTAGATCTATGAGTTACCTAACTAATCCAAGTGGAATTACTGGAAAAGGTGTTGTAGATTTTTGTGTGGACTGATTTTAGCAAAGGAGGGCAAAGCTGCAAAAACCGAAAAAGTTGCTGCCATGATTTTAGAGGGGCTGTTTCGGTCACTTAAATTATGAGAAAAATTCTGGCCTTTTGGGACATGAAGGTATATGGTATAAAGTATCTCCTGTCCAAAAATGAGCTCATTCTGACTTAAAATGAGCAAGTTATGACTATTTCAATATTTAGGTTTTTCCGACGAAAAACGCTATAACCGTAGTTCTATAACTCCGATGACCATGAAATTTAAACTAGAAGTTCATGTTAACATGTGTAAGGTCCTGCCAAGATTTGGGAATTTTTGGAGTTAAACTTGAGGTAGCTAATTTCTTAAGGAATTAATTAGAAATTGATTTTTGAAAAATAGTAAATGAATTTTATAAATTCTGAGAAAAATATATTTTCATTATGGGACTATATTATGCTAAATCCCAGAAAAGAAATATTTTTGGGACTGATTTGGTATTTTCATGAAAATAGTTTAATTCTGAACATATGAGTTAAATATGTTATGTGAAGTAACAAAGTTGAAAATAGGATATTATGGCAGAGAATCCTATATAGAGTATATGCATATTTTTTGAGAGATTTGATAATTGGTGATGATATCTTATGAGTATGGCATTTTGAATGATTAAATGCATTATATGGTAAAACATAAACAATTAAGATAAATTGTTTATAAATTTAAGAAATGATTAAAATATTGTTATAATATTAATGATATTAGATTATGAGATTATTAAGTGATTGATAACATGGGGATATTCTTGAATCCTGGATAAATTATATTATAAATGTTTAATATTTATCCTTTATCTCATTTGATTGATTCTTTATATCATTATCCTCATGCTTATATTATGTTGAAAGTCATCTGTGGCCTGTAGTGCATAGATGGACTTGGTATGATTATGACCGGGATTGTTTGGTATTAATCATAACCGTAATTGAAAACACAATTATCTTTGGCCGAAGTGCATGGATAATTTGTGGTCGTGATACTAATGAATACACAATTATCTTTGTCAGTAGTGCATGGATAATTTGTGGTCGTGATATAATGAATACACAATTATCTTTGGTCGTAGTGCATGGATAATTTGTGGTCGTGATCTTAATGAATACACAATTATCTTTAGAAAGTAGTGCATGGATAATTTGTGGTCGTGATCTTAATGAATACACAATTATCTTTGGTAGTAGTGCTTGGATAATTTGTGGTCGTGATACTAATGAATACACAATTATCTTTGGTAGTAGTGCATGGATAATTTGTGGTCGTGATACTAATGAATATCCTTGGCGTAGTGCGGGGATGATTCGATGATATGGATTAATTATTGAAATGAAGTCTCAAAGAATGAAATATTAATTCATGGATGTGTTCAAAGTCATCTCGTGGCTTACGTGCATAGATGGACTTGGTATGATTATGACCGGGTTGTTAAGGTATAATCATAATCAGAATTGAAAAACACAATTATCTTGGTAGTAGTGCATGGATAATTTGTGGTCGTGATACTAATGAATATCCTCGGCCGTAGTGCGGGGATGATTCGATGATGTGGATTAATTATTGAAATTTGAGTCTCAAAGAATGAAATATTAATTCATGGATGCGCTCAAAGTCATCATGGCTTACGTGCATAGATGGACTTGGTATGATTATGACCGTGGATTGTTCGGTATAATCATAATCAGATTGAAAACACGAATATCCTTGGCCGTTGGTGCATGGATAATTCGTGGTCGTGATACTATTAAGTGCGTCTTAGCATTATTGGTTTTTCTGATTTGTATATCTTTTAGCCTCAGAAGTGCAAAGATGAATTGTTAATGAATAGCTTTGGCGATTTCAAAGATGAATTTAATATTTTTAAACGATAAAGGTATTCAAGGTATCCTCATCTCTTTATCATACTGTGCATCGCCACTAATTTCGAGGGCTAAATTCCATAAGGAGGGAGATTGTGAGACCCCAGATTTTATTAATAAAGATTTAAATTTGGTTGAAATAATTTTTTAATATTATGGTGTGAATTTGAGATAATATTATAGTTGTGGGTAGTATTTATAAATTTTGCAAAGTATGCAAGTGGTTATATTATATTCGATTGGTGGGGAATATTCGGTTTATAGGGAATATTCGTATAACTACTCAATCATTGGTGGACCCATAATGTAATTATTGTCGGATTGAGAAAACGACAAAAATATTTTATTAAAATAACGGCGGAAGTTTTCGTTGATATTGTTGAACTACTCGGTAGTAAAAGTACGATGAATCGTGTGGTTGCATAGTAGACACCGGTATTGATTATTGATGCCTATGTGAGAAGTCACTCGGTTTGATTCCATTATTGTCAATTAATAATATGAATTATTATAGCGATAATGACGCTTTGTTTTATTCAGTATTATTAACGTAATAAAACGAAACATCTTTTATATAAAATAGAATACTTTATTAAAGTTATTCTATAAATAGAATATATTATATTTTATTATGCATAGTGTTGCATAGTATTTTTTGCATAGTGTTTTGCATAGTATTGCATAGTGTTTGCATAGTAAAATGTTTTTTATATAAATAGAATATATTATATTTTATTTAAAAGATTTTTCTTTAAATATGGACCGTCGATTAAAGTAAATCAATCTGGACCGCTCATGGATTAATTCTTATGCATTCCATTTTTCTATAAATAGAAGCTCATTCCTTCATTATTTTCTTATTTAATTCATTGAAACTCTAGAGAGAGAAATTATAGAGAGAAGCTATAGAGAGAAAGTTATAGAAAGAAGAAGAGTATTCTCGCTACTTCACTACTTCTATATTCAGTTCTTTTACTACGGTAAGGGTGTTATTCTTTCTTCTTGAAGAGAACTTACGTTATTCCATTCACTATTATTCATTGGAATAACTTTGTAAAAGTGGCATACCCTATACATAACTCGTGATACGCCATGGCATACCCTATACTTGGTGAAATCCTTATGTTATTCCATTGCTTATTATTACATTGGAATAACTCAGATACTGTGGTTTACCCTATACTTGGTGACATTCTTCTATTATTACATTGGAACATCATGCTCATCATGTGTTTTACAGGACTGGTTCCGCTTTTTTTATTATACATTGGAACATCACATGCGTGTGTTTTACAGGACACGGGTTAAAATCTTTATTATTACGTTGGAATATCCTATCGTGTTTTACACCGGATCCGGTTCCATCTTTATTATTCATTGGAACATCCCGCTTGTGTGAATTTCACCCGACCGTTCCGTTATTATTATTATGTTGGAATAACTTTTGTCATGCCAAGTACCGCATGCATGGTGATTTCTTTTGTTATTCCATTCTTTATTATACCCAAATTGGTTAAAACTTTGACTTCTATACTCCATGAAATTAGTAGAATATCCTTGATATTTGCGTTTCATCCAAAGATCTTTTCATGGAAATATTCTTCCGATCATTCTTGAATTTTACTCTAAAAAAGATCATGTTGACAATTTGACGTTAATAATTCATGGATTAAATAATTCTTGAACTTGTTTTATTGAATTATTATGTCATTGTCATCATCCTCATGTTATATTATGTTATCTTTAGCTTACGTGCATAGATGAACTTAGTATGATTATGACGAGGATCATTCGGTATAATCATGACTTGATATAAATGATGTGACAAAAGTCCTCAAAGTGGCACGTAATGCGTTGATGGACAATTTTTGGTATGATTATGACTGGGGTGATTCTTGTAGTCATGACCATTGATAATTTGATGAAAATCCTTGACCGTGGTAGTACGGGATGATTAGATGTGGTGGTTTATTTATTGTTCGAGTCTCAATGATAAAAATTGATGAAACCTTTTAAAACCTAAAAGATAGTAGACTTTATTCTCTACTTGACTCTTTTAATGGATTGCTTATTCCATTGCAGATTAAACCGGTTGTCTATTGTATTTTATCGGTTTAACATCTTGTTGAAGGCTAATGATAATTTATTCGCATTATCTTAGTCATAATATTTCTTCTTGGGCTAGTTGAGCTCACCCTTTCTTTCACCGCATTCTCTTCGTGAAATGAGAGAATATAGTGGACCTAGCTCGAGAACGTAAGTAATGGTCCGAGGATAGCATTAATAGTCCTCACTATTACGTGAAATAGTGTGATAATAGTTGTAATGAGGACTCCTTTTGAGTTTGTATAATATCTAGTAGACAATATTTGTATTCAAACTCATAGTTTATGTCGTATTGTATACCTACGCTTATATTAGTAAGTTGTATTTGAATTTATGTACCATGTAAGTGGCGACTCAAGATGGGTGGACGATACCTAATTTTGGGGCGCCACAGTTGTTCATGGACGAAATAATTTCTGATTTCATTTTTCAATCAACTAACAATTAAAAAATATATATATATATATAAAGCAGATGCTTTCACATTTATATAAAACAATATATATATATATATATATATATATATACCACTTGATTTTTTTTATCCCTTCCATAACCAACATCAATCCCCCACCCTCCCAAAATCACTTTCACTGCACTCTTACACCATCACTATCATACTATCACTTTTCCACCATTTTCCACTCACACACATCACACACCTATCACTTTCACCTATCCTTTTCTCCCACCATATACTCATTACATATATTCCCTGTTAAAACGAATATTTCCCGAACAATCGAATATTATATAACCACTTGCTTACTTTACAAAATTTGTAAATATTACCCACAACTATAACATTATATCAAATCCACACAATAATATTCAAAAATATATTTCGAGAAAATTATTCTTTATTCATAAAAGTTGGGGTCTTACATTAATCACTTCTTAAACTTATAAATAATTTATTTTAATTATTTACACTTTACCAAATAATGTATTTAATCAATCAAAAATGCCAAACTCATAAGATTTCATCACCAATGATCAAATCCCTCATCAAAAATTTTCATATACCTTATATAGGATTTCCAAGCCATAAAATCCTATTTACCAATTTTTTAACTTCACATAACATATTTAATTCATATGTTCGTAACTAAACTATTTTCATGAAAAATAACAAATCAGTCCCAAAAAGTTTTTTCCTGGTATTTAGCTGAATATTGTCCCATATTGAACATATATTTTTCTCAAAATTTTTAAAATTCCTTTACTATTTTTTATATGGCCAAAACTACCGAATATTTAGACATTTATCATAAACTGTACTTTTGTCCAAAAATTTTGAAATTGACAGGTTATACTCCTATGATATACATGTACTCCCAATAAAAATTTTACCAATTTTGGAGTTAACCACAAGGATTTATAAGGGTTTACTTTTAAAATAGTATTTTCTCATAAAATTCATAACTCCTAATCTATATATCCAAAAATCGCCATTTTTGGACACAATACAGAAAACTCAACAAACTATCATTTCCAATTTTTCCAGAATTTTTGAGGGTCAAAAAAATTTTGAAACTGCAAATGGATTTTCACCTGCCATGTGGTAATCCGCGTTGACAAATCATTTCCACAATTTAATAAATGATGAATACGAAGGGTCATTCACCATGCATGCGGTAGTCCGCATAGACATGTTATTCCAATAGAATAATAAAGAATGGAATAACAGAAGAATTCACCATACATGCGGTAGTCCACGTTAGACAAGTTATTCCAACAAAATAATAAAGAATGGAATAACAGAAGAATTCACCATGCATGTGGTAGTCGCGTGAGCGAGTTATTCCAATGTAATAATAAAGAATGGAATACGAGAAGAATTCATCATGCATGCTGAGTCCGCGTGAGACAAAGTTATTCCAACAGAATAATAAAGAATGGAATAATAGAAGAATTCACCATGCATGCGATAGTCCGCGTAGACAGGTTATTCCAACAGAATAATAAAGAATGGAACAACAACCCTTTCGAAGAAAACTGGATACTAGAATAGTGAGGTAGCAGACTCCTCTTCTTCTTTCTCTCTATAATTTCTCTATATTAATTGCTCTTGTGAGAGTTAGTGAATTGGTGAGAATGAAAGAAGAATGAGCTTCTATTTATAGGAAAATATAATTTTAATAATTGCACATTTTGGGGCTCAAAATATTACAGTATAATACCTTCCTCTTTTTCTTTATTTTTAATTTAGTCCTGCAAGTATTATCAAACTTGCACCACCTCCCCTAATAGTAAATCATATGAATCAATAGTAAATCATGTGACTCAATAGTTCTATACATGTAAAAAAAATAATTACAGTATAGTACCTCCATCTATACCTCTATTTTTAATTTAGTCATGCAAATATTATCAATCTTACACCAACTCCCCTAATAGTAAATCATGTGAATTAATAGTACACACATGTGAACACATAGTTATAAGTATGTGAATTAATAGCAATTAATTGCTCATTTATCCGGTTAATTACCCAATTGGTCAATATAACCTCGAGACATCAATTATTATCGAAATAAATGTCGATTTTCACTAATACTAATAATCCCAATACAATGAAACTATCAATTTCATCTTTAATCAACACGAACTTATTCATCATTAATATTATAACTCACAATATTTAACAACCGGTCGTCCCGAGAAAGAGGGGCTTTCCGATAAGGATTTCTCCTTATTATCAAGCATGATTAGGTGACCAAAACTCTCCTCGATAGAACTTCTAGACATTGTCAATATTGCAAATAATAATATGAATAATTTTGTCGTCTCAATTATTGATTTAATAATATAAAAAATATTATGCACGGATAATCTTTATTACAATAATTGAATCAATAATATGAGAGATATGATGCAGCAATTACTGTAGCAATAATTGAGTATAATTGAGTGATTTCTCACGTAAGCATCAATAATCAATTACTGTAGCAATAATTGAGTAAAACTTTCGCCGTTATTTTTATAAAATAATAATTCTGTCATTTTCTAAATAATGACAATACTTCCGTTGTGGGGTCCACCAATGATTATGCCGTCGTACGAATATTTCCTGTGAAAATGAATATTCCCCGACCAATCGAATATTCCCCAACACAACAAATAATAATTTGCATACTTTGAAAAATTTCAAATATCGCCCTTAACTTTAACCCTTTCTCAATTTGACCATTTACTAAATAAAATAATAATTATAAGAAAATTGAATACTTTTATTTCATAATTTCGGGATCTCACAGTTAACGTGAGGGTGACGATTTGAATCAACAAGATTTATAAACAGTGGATGTAATGAAGGTTTCTCCCAACAGGGTTTCAACAGATAAGTCAAAGTCTAATTTCTCAAGAGTCAAGTTCAAACGTTGAACACAACTAGGTAAAATAAAATAGTGGGTAGAACCGGTATTGAATAAGGTATAGACTTCGCAAGAGTTTATGATTAACTTTATTCGTGATAACTTTGTTTGGTTCCTCGCTTTTGGAAAGTTAAAAAAACGCTCACTTGAACCAATGATTTTGACTTATCTAGGACAGCCTTTGGTGTCATCATTACTGCTGTAATTGAATTTCACCATAGGGTATGTTCCACCCTCAACTGCTTTGTCGTACTCTTGATCCATGATCTGAATCATTAATCTTCGATCCATATCAAATTGGGGTTGACCGCAATGTACAGGGTAATTCAAAACTTAATGTTAGGTTCTCCCAATTGCTGTCCAAAACGAGAAATACATATCATCTATTTTAGCCTTCTTGGATCGAACTTCTATTACCACAATATCAACGCGTCCTGCGGCTTTTACCCATGCATCATTCATTCTCACTCGTTCAGTTGTTTCTTCTTTCAGCTGATCCTTGACATTTGAATTCTCAGATTCTAGCTTTATCATATTATACTCTGCCAAAGAGTGCTTCTGTTCAAGCATCACATATCGGGTAACACAAGCTTGAATTGTTGCATCCCTTTGCTCCACGACCGCCTGTCGTTCTTCAGCCTGCTCTTCTAACTCATGCATACGATTTTGCAATTCTACATTTCGATCATAAAGTTCTCCTAATAAATCCTCCTCAAGTTCCTCTTCTTCCTCACTCTCAATTTGCTACCTCTGCTGACTAGCTCGGGTGCAACTATTAATTCTTCATTCACCACATGGATATCTCTAATTTTTTCTTCGTCTGTCATCCTACAATCAAGTTTAATAACTTAATTATTACTCTCCAATAAAATCTTTGTTATAACAAAATATTATTCTCTAATATTTATTCTTTAAATGAATCTCCTCGATTCATCACTTAAAACTCTAGACAAGTTCATCCCTTGATTTTCAGGAGTCATTTTCAAATACTGCCATAAAACAAGGGTTAATTGACATGCCACATATTATCCCTATATTCTAACCGACCAATTAAATAACAAATAAACTTAGATAGGTTATACTAGCAAAGGATTTTCCCGTCTCTCCCCCTAGTTCTAGTCTCACATCTTAGCCAGGGATCATATCCCTAAGATTTGATACCAACTGTGACGCCCCCAAAATAGGTATACATCACCCATCTTGAGTCGTCAAAACATGATACAGAATTCAAATATAAACTTAATTAATACAACTGTCGTTTAAAATAAGACAAAACATAGTTGAGTTTTTACACGAATATTGTCTCATAGACAATATCCAAACTCAAATTCAATCCTCATTACATTTATTATCACACTAACTAGTGAGGACTACTAAAACAACCATCTCGGACCATCACTCCATTTCCCGACTAGTCCCGGCTACGTTCTCATTTCCTGAAGAGAACAATGAAAGCAAAAGGGTGAGCTCAACTAGCCAGTAAGAAATATTATGACTAAGATAATGCAGAATAAATTATCGTTAGCCTTCAACAATGTTAAACTGATAAAATATAATAAACATCAAGTTTAACTGCAGCGGAACAAGCAATCCATTAGAAGAGTCAAGTAGAGCATGAAATCTACTATCTTCTATGATTTAAGAGTTTATCATCAATTTTATCGCTGAGACTCAACTTAATAAATAATCCACATCACTGAATTATCCATGCACTATGTGCCAATGATATTCATTAGTATCATTAACTCACCACGAATTATCCATGCACTACGGCCAAGGATATTCAGATTGTCACCAATGGTCATGATCATGCCAACAATTGTCCATCAATGCACTATGGGCCAATGAGGACTTTTACCACATCATTTGTAACATTACTTACCATGATTATACCGAATAATCCCCTAATATAATTGTGACGCCCCAAAATAGGTATACACAACACCCATTCCGAGTCGCCAAATACATGGTACAAGAAGCAAACTACAACTTCAATAATACAAATGTCGTGAAATACGACAATATATCTCATGAGTTTAAATACAAATATTATCTTCTAGACAATATCTATACTCAAATAAATCCTCATCACATTTATTGATACATTATTTTACAAAATGGTGAGGACTACTAAACAACTCTCTCTAGAACCTTCATTCCATACCACACTAGTACTCATTTACATTCTCGCCTCCGAGAGAAAAAATGGAACAACAAAGAAAAAGGGTGAGCCTAACTAGCCCAATAAAGAATACTATGACTAAGATAATATACAACAAATTATCGTTAGTCTTCAACAGGAAAAATTTAATAGAATACAATAGACAACAAATTTTAAATCAATATTCGCAATGAAATAATAATTCATTAGAAGAGTTAAGTAGAGAATGCAAACTACTATCTTCATGTATGAATTTAAAAGTTCATCGTCTATCTTTTATCCCCAGTAACAACAATCCATAAACATCCTGAATCAAATATTCATCTTTGCACTCTGAGCCAAAGATATTCATCGATTAAGTCATGTTCATTTAAACACGGTTCATCTTTGCACTCTGGGCCAAAGATATTAATCGATCATATGTCATGTTCATCTCAACACTTGTTCATCTTTGCACTACTGTGCCAAAGATATTAATCGATCAGTATGTTCATCTCAACACTTGTTCATCTTTGCACTACTGGGCCAAAGATATTCTTCGAAATCATTCATCTTTACTTCTGTGCCAAAGATATTCAATAATATCATCATTTAAGATTGAGGATGATGAAAAATATTTTTAAAGAAACGAATCTAGTGAAACAAAATGACAAGGATTAAGGATTAAGGATTCGTACTTTGTTTTATCCATGTTCAAAATACCTCAAAATAATCATAGTGGTGTAAAATTCAAGAATGATCAAAACATGGATACAATCAAAGCTAGTATCCGGGATAGATATTTTAGACGAAAAGAAGAAATTTTATTTTAAATTGAATAGTGTCAGATATCGTGAATAAGGCCAGTATACGTGAATAGTAACTCACACCAAAAGATAGAAATTCCACAAAAACATCTTTCACGCTTCATGAATAGTACTCGTGAATAGTAACTTCGTGAATAATGAATCGATGAATAGTAACTCGTGAATAGTAACTCATGAATAGTAACCCCACATGAAAAAGTTCCAAATTTGATAAAACTTCAGATCGACATTTCAAAGATAATGATATTGAAGAAATAATATCATTCTGAAAAAAATAATATCCCTACCTCAAAGAATCAAGACTTGGAAGGAAAGGTTGGAAGTGATCTTGAATGAAACTTGTCTTGAACAAAGACTCTCAAAGTATCTAAATACTCACAAAATACGCTCAATAATATAGAGAGAAAAGAGAAAACTTTGTTTACGGTGTGATTTTCAATTCTAACTTAGCCCTCTATTTATAGGAAAATGTTAGACGCCAAGGCGGACTTAACTCGCAACCCGATGGCTTTACCGCTACTATTGCCACCCACCACATTTGAAATAAAATTCAGCACATTTTTTCACCAACCACAAGTGGGGCCCACCAATTCTAGAATTTTCCACCAAAATCATTTATAACCTAATTTTCAAATGGTCACCTCTTAAAATTCATAATAAATTATCGCTCATTTTTAACGGTTCAAAATTTGTGGACATATACTCAACTTATATATGTATAACATATCCAAAAAATTACAACGATCCAACGGTCGGATTAAATATTATAACTCACACAATAAAGTCGTAATAACAATAGATTTGATCTTTTAATACCTCCAATCCGACAAAATACAAATAAAACATCTCAAAGATTAAATCCTTCAATTATAACCACATATAATAAATAAATCCATCATTTATATCCATATCAAATAAATATTTTCTTATCATATAAATCAATAATTAATTATTCCCAAATAATATTACGTAATCACAATTATGACAACCAGTGCGGTTCCTCAGAGAAGAGGGGCTTTCCAATAAGGATCTCTCTTCATTGGCGCGCAATTAGGTGACCAAACCTCTCCTTAGACGAGAACTTTCTAGACATTGCCAATAATGTTTTCTAATAATATTATTCAGATAATATGAATTATTGCTCTCAGATAATGGAAAATCTTGCGTGTAATGACAATTATTGAAACAACAAAGAATATAAAATATCAACGCAACAATTATTGAATCAATAAAATAAAATCTCGAAGCGATAATTCTCATGTAACAATTATTGAGTAGTGCCTTCACGTAAGAATCAATAATTGGTGCAATACTGAGTATCTTCTTGTTCAACAACAGCAGATTAGTGTGTTTTAAACCACGGGTATTCCAACAAAGATATTAACGGTAACAATTACGCTAGTTATTTTTAAACAACTTATATTTGTCGTTTTCCTCATCCAATCGCTCAGTTATGGGGCCATTACACATGGTCTGTTGTAAATGCGAATATTCCCAACGCGATCTGAATATTCCACGACCAAACGAATATTCCCCAAACAACAATGAATATTTTATAACCACTTGCTTATTTTGAAATATTTGCGTATTTAACCCTTAACTATCCACATTAATCAAATCAACCCTTACTATTTTCAAAATAATAAATAAAGGAAATTCTTTTTTATTTAAAAAAATTTGAGGTCTTACAATAATCATACCAATCAACAAATTCCATCTATGCACATAAGCCAAAGATGACTTTCATCATAATATAAGCATGGGGATGATGACAATGATATAAGAATTCAATTAAAAGAAAGCAAAGGATAAATTTTTAAAGATTTATAATTTAATTTATCTAGAATTTAATAATGTCCAAATTGTTAACATGATACTGCTTTGTGGAGTAAAATTCAAGAATAATATTGTATCAAAAATGATTTGGACCGAAAAGAAATCAAATTTTGTCATGAATAGTTCCCTAGGTGAATAGTACTCGAGTGAATAGTATCTTGTGAATAGTAATTCGAGAATAGTACCCTGTGAATAGTACTCCAGTATGAAAAAGTTAAAACTTATCAAGAATGTTCAGAATAATATTTTCATAAAAAGATACTAGATGAAACGCAAATTTTAAGGATATTCTACTAATTTCATGGAGTATAGAATCCAAAACTTTAACAAAATGAGTGTAGAATTCAGAATCTGAAACGAAATAATATTACTTACATACTACAGAGTATGAAAGAAAATATTATTTTTTACGAATACTGAACAAAAATAATATCATTTACTATTGTTGAACAAAAATAATATTCCTTACGAATATTAAACGAATACAATATCCCTACTGAATATTGAATGAAAATAATATTCATTATGAATATTGAAGCGAAAATAAAATTTCTTACGAATATGAAAAATAATATCATAGCGAATATGAAATAAATAATGCATGTGGCGCCCCAAAATAGGTATACATCACCCATTACGAGTTGTCAATACATAGTATGCGAAACAACTACAACTTTATTATTACAACAAGAAAGCTGTGAGTTTAAATACAAATATTATCTTCAGACAATATTTATACTCAAATAAATCCTCATCACATTTATTGATACATTATTTTACAAAATGGTGAGGACTACTAAACAATCCTTTCTAAAACCTTCATTCCATACCCCGACTAAGTACTCGCTTATATTCTCGCCTCCCGAGAAGAATGGAACAAAAAGGAAAAGGTGAGCTCAACTAGCTCGGTAAAGAATATTATGACTAAGATAATATACAACAAATTATCGTTAGTCTTCAACGAGGAAAAATTTAATAGAATCTGATAGACAACAAGTTTGAGATCAATATTCATGAATGAAATAATAATTCATAGAAGAGTTACGTGAGAATGAAATCTACTATAATCTATGAATTTAACGATTCCATCATCAATATTTTATCCTCGTAACATCAATCAATATTCATCTCAAATCAAACATTCATCTTTGCACTCTGAGCCAAAGATATTCATCGATCGGTCGTATTCATCTCAACACTGTTCATCTTTGCACTCTGAGCCAAAGATATTCATCGATCAATCGTATTCATTTAAACACTGCTTTCATCTTTGCACTACTGTGCCAAAGATATTCTTGAGAAATCATTCATCTTTGCACTCTGGGCCAAAGATATTCAATAATATCATCATTTAAGACCGAGGATGATGAAAAATATTTTTAAAGAACGAATCCGATTGAAACAAAATGACAAGGATTAAGGATTAAGGATTCGTACTTTGTTTTATCCATGTCCAACAATACCTCGAAAATAATCATAGTGGTGTAAAATTCAAGAATGATCAAACATGGATACAATCAAAGCTAGTATCCAAAATAGATATTTTAGACGAAAAGAAGAAATTTTATTTTTCGATGAATAGTGTCAGTATCACGTGAATAGTCTCGTATACATGAATAGTCACGATATCGTGAATAGTAACTTCGACACCAAAAGATAGAAATTCCACAAAAAAACATTTTCACGCTTCATGAATAGTACTCGTGAATAGTAACTCGTGAATAGTAACTCATGAATAGTAACTTCATGAATAGTAACTCATGAATAGTAACCCAGACATGAAAAAGTTCCAAATTTGATAAAACTTCGGATCGACATTTCAAAGATAATGATATTGAAGAAATAATATCATTACGAAAAAAATAATATCCCTTACCTCAAAGAATTAGTACCGGAAGGAAAGGTCGGAAGTGATCTTTGAATGAAACTTGTCTTTGAGCAAAGAACTCTCAAAGTATCTAAATACTCACAAAATCGCTCAATAATATAGAGAGAAAGAGAAAACTTTGTTTACGGTGTGATTTTCAATTCTAACAGCCCCTCATTTATAGGAAAATGTTAGCCCAAGAAGCAGACTTGACTTGACGCTACACGATGGCTTTACGCTACTATTGCCACCCACCACATTTGAAATAAAATTCAGCACATTTCTTCACCAACCACAAGTGGGGCCCACTCAATTCTAGAATTTTCCACCAAAATCAATTATAAACCTAATTTAGAATCGAGACACCTCTTAAAATTCATAACAAATCATTGGTGAATTTTAAGCAGTTCAAAATTTGTGGACATATACTCAACTTATGTATGTATAACATACCCAAAATTACCACAATCCAATGGTCGGATTAAAAATTATAACCCTCAATATATCTAAAAACCACGATTTAATTTTTAATACCTCCAATCAGATAAAAATCTTGATAAAACACCTCAACATAATTTCTTCATTTATAACCACATAAATAAATCCATCATTTATATCCACATAAAATAAATATTTCTTTATCATATGAATCAATAATTAATTATTCACAAATAATATTCTGAATCACAATTATGACAACCCAGTAGTTCCGAGGAAAGAGGGGCTTTCAGATAAGGATTTCTCCTTCTTGGCGCTTGATTAGGTGACCAAACCTCTCCTCGATGAGAACTTTCTAGACATTGCCAATAATGCTATCTAATAATATTATTCAAATAATATGAATTATTGATCGATAATGGAGATAATAATGCGGTGACAATTATTGAACAATGATAATATAAAATATCAATGACAATTATTGAATCAATAAAATAAAATATTGAAGCGATAACTCTTCGTGAAAATTATTGAGTAGTGCCTTCTTACGTAAGGATCAATAATTCAACAATTACATGCAATCTCGTGTGCTCTTTTATGCAACCGCGCATTATTCTTGTATTTTAACCAAGGGTATTCCAACGAAGATAATAAAGAATAACTACGTCAAGTTATTTTTAACCAACTTATATTTGTCGTTTTCTTCATCCAATCGCTTTCGTTATGGGGCCCACATACATTTCATTGCGTAAATACGAATATTTCACAAACGCGATGCGAATATTCCACGACCAAACGAATATTCCCGACAAAAATGAATATTTTATAACCACTTGCTTATTTTAAAATATTTGCGTATTTAACCCTTAACTATCCACATTAATCAAATCAACCCTTACTATTTCAAAATAATAAATAAAGGAAATTCCTTTTTATTTAAAAAATTTGAGGTCTTACAACCTCCCCTCCTTATGAAATTTCGTCCTCGAAATTGGCGTACGATACTGGTGTTTGAAAAGGTGAGGATACCTCGCTTTTATTTCCGTTTTCAATTCCCGGTCATTTCCTCTATAGCATGATTCCTCCACAAAACTTTAACTTGTGGTATGACCTTTTCTTGGCGTAGGGACATGCTCCTTCCTATCCAAGATCTTGACGAAGTACCTCTCTCATACGTTAAGTCTTTGGCTTTCTCGTCCGGTTCTAACTTTCAATAACGTGGTTCGGGTCTTTCACATATTTTCTGAAGTATGAGGATATGAAACACATTATGAACAGAGACATACTCGGAGGTAACGCAAGTCTATAGGCTACATTTCCTACTCGGTCAAGAATTTGAAATGGACCGATAAATCGTGGATTGAGCTTTCCTCTCTTCCCAAATCTTGTAACTCCTTCCGTGGAGCAACTCGCAACAATACATGATCCCCCTACATTAAATTCCACGTCCTTTCGATGAAGATCCGCATAACTCTTTTGTCGATCTTGTGCCGTTTGTATACGTTGTCGAATCATTTGGATCTTTTCGGTGAGTCATACGTATTTAACTCGGGTCCCAATAATGTTGCTTCACCCACCTCATCCCAACATATTGGAGAAGCGACATTTTAAATCCATATAATGCTTGAATGGAGCCACACCTATACTTGCTCGATAAGCTGTTGTTGTAGGAGAATTCCACCAATGGTAAATACTTATCCCAACTACCCTTGAAGTGCAGGACACGAGTCTTAATAAATCTTCAAGAGTTTGAATAGTCCTCTACGATTGTCTCGTCCGTTTGGGGATGGTATCGAACTAAATCGCAAATCCGTGCCCATAGCTTTTTGCAAGCTAACCCAAAATCTTGAAGTGAATCTTGGGTCACGATCGAAACTATGGATACTGAGCATGCCATGCAACCTCACAATCTCATTTACGTCATCTACTAGCAAGGCGTTCAAGTGAATAAGTCTCTCAGATCGGCAAGAAATGAAAGCGGAGACTTGGTTAATCTATCAACAATAACCCAAATAGCATTGATGCCTTGAGAAACCGTAGTAGGAAGACCAAAATGTGAAATCCATGGTAATGTGTTCCCACTTCCATTAGGAATCTCAAGTGGTTGCAACGGACCCTTAGGTACTAGATGCTCGCCTTTACACGTTGACAAGTTAAACACATTGAGATAAACTTTGCAATCTCTCTCTTCATATTGTTCCACCAAAATGTATGTAGAAGATCACGATACATTTTAGTACTTCGAGGATGGATTGCAAATGGTGTATTGTGTGCCTCCATCATAATCTTGTACTTTAAATCAGTCGTTAGGAACACAAAGTACAGAGTGGACTCAAGTATTCCTTCTTCATCAATTCTCGCTTAGGAATAGCTCCTTCTTGTACTTTCTTCTTCATACGCATAAGCTCAAGATTCGGTGGCTTGAGCAACCTTAACTCTTTCTATTAAAGTTGGCTCTGTCGTATACTTGACATCATCGCACTTTTCGTTCGCATATGATCTTCTACTCAATGCGTCATTCTACCACGTTAACTTTACCGGGGATGGTATTGAATAGTGTGGTCGTAGTCTTTCAATAGCTCGAGCCAACGTCATTGCTTAGCATGTTGAGTTCTTTTGAGTGAAGAAATATTTAAGGCTTTTATGGTTCGAATATATCTCCACTTTCTCCCATATAGATAGTGCCTCCATATTTTTAGTGCGAAAACGATTGCGCTAACTCTAGATCATGAGTAGGATAATTCCTCTCATACTCTTTAAGTTGTCATGAGGCATAAGCTATGACTTTCCCACGTTGCATGAGAACACATCCTAACCCTTTGCACGAAGCATCATTTGTGAGATAACAAATCCATCGAACCGGATGGTATTGTTAGAAACAGTGCCGAAATAAGTCTCTCTTAAGCTCTTGGAAACTCTTCTCGATTCTTCATTCCAAACAAATTTTGTATCCTTCCGAGTTAGTGAGTTAATGGAGTAGCGATTAGAAAACCCTTCCACGAATCTCCGATAATAACCTTGGCTAAGCCAAAAAGCTACGTCTTGATCCATCGAGCTTGGTTGCTCTAACTTTGTATTGCTTCAATCTTCGCCGGATCAACAGATACTCCATGTTTTGACACCACATGCCCAAGAAAGGCTACTTCCTCAAGCGAACTCGCATTTCTTCAATTTGGCATATAGTTGGTTTCAAAGCCTTTAGAGTACCAAACTTCAAATGGTGCTCATGATCTTCACGACTTTTGGAATATATAAGGATGTCATCAATAAAGACAACACGGAATCGATCAAATATTCCTTGAATACTCGGTTCATCATATCCATGAAAGCCTTGAGGAGCATTAGTTAGTCCGAAAGACATGACTAAGAATTCATAATGCCCATCTACCGGAGTTACGAAGGCGGTCTTTGGAATATCCTCGATTCTAATTTTCAAATTGATGATATCCGTAAGCGAAGATCGATTTTGAAAAGAATTGTGCCCCCTTGCCTGGTGGTCAAACAAGTCATCAATACGAGGTAGAGGATACCTATTCTTGATGGTGACATGGTTCAATTCCAGATAGTCAATACAAAGTCGCATACTCCGTCTTTCTTTTTACAAATAAAACAGAGCACCCCGAGGAGATGTACTTGGGACGAATGAAACCGATGTCCAACAATTTCTGTAGTTGGACCTTTAACTCTGAAGTTCAATAGGAGCCATTCGATATGGGGTTTTAGAAATGGGCTTTATGCGGGTTCAAGATCAATAAAGAATTCAACTTCACGTTACGGGGTAGGCAGGGAAGTTCTTCAGAAATACGTCGGAAAGTCGATAACAACAGGAATATTATTCAAATTTGACGTGTCTTTATTCAAATCCATAACATGGGCTAAGAAAGCTTGACATCCGTTTTCAATAAGCGAATAGCTTTATGATTAGATATGACGATGATTGATTTTAATGGTTTAGTTGCTTGAATTAAATAACAACAGGTTGGTTAGGAATATGAAAACTAACAACCTTACGAAAACAATCAATTTTGGCATGATGAGTAGTTAACCAATCAATCCCTAAAATCACATCAAAAGCAAGTATCTTTAAAGAGATAAGGTCAGCGGGTAAGGTAATAGTGCCAACTTGAATCAAACAAGATTTATAAGCGGTGGATGTGATGAAAGTTTCTCCTAACGGAGTTTCCACAGATAGATCAAAAGTCTAATTTCTCGAGAGTCAAGTTTAAGCGTTGAGCACACGCAGGAGAGATAAATGAATGGGTATGCCGGTATCAAGTAAGGTATAAACCGCAAGAATTTATAAATAGCTTACCCGTGATCACCTCGTTTGGGTTCTCGCATTATGATGATCAAATGACAATAAACTCTTCCGGAATCGTTGACTTTGACTTTTTTACGGGAGACGATCTTTTGAGTCAAATCCTATTTGAACTAGGTTTTCGCTATCGTACAATCTCGGCGATATGTCCTTCCTTTCCACAACTATAGCATACCTTGAAGCTGTTGTAGGCGGTTTGATCGATATGTCCCTCTTTTCGCATTTGTAGCATATAATAACGGTGGTCGTTCTCCTCCCTTAGAACCGATTGTTGCAAGACTATATCGTCTTCACATAGTCGTTGTTAAATCTCCTCTTTTTAAAAATCTCCTCTGACTCGCTTCTTACATTTTCATGACCATGATTACCACCCGAGAGTGGTTACCATTTACATGTCTCTCATTTCTTTCTCCGCGGAGTTATCATTATACATTGATTGCTATCTACGGTATGATCCTCGGTTATGGTCCTCGATTAACTGCGTACTTCGTTATCTCGCCTAATAATTGAGCCTGTTTATAACATCCGAATAAAAGAAAGTTTATGAGAAATGAGATCTTGGCGTATCTTGGGGTTTCAAACCTCTAAGAAACATCCGCGTCATCGTTCCTCATTCTCCACCAAATGAGGTGCAAACTGGATAACTCTGCAAACTTTGCCTCGTCTTTGAGACAAATCGTGTTGTTTTGCTCTAATCGATGAACTCCACTTCCTTCATATAGCCGAACACTTTCGGAAAGTATTTGTCATTAAATAGTCTCTGAAATGTCTCCCAAGACATGCCTTTGAGTCTTGGTGGATAGGTGCGCTTCACAGACTCCCACCAAGTAGTCTGCTCGCCAACGGAACATAAAGGTGGCGAATGGAACTTCTGTTCTCCGTGCATCCCGAGACATCGAATATCTTGGTAATTTGCTTGACCCATGTTTCCGCCATGATCGGATCTAGCTTTCCCTTAAATTCGGTGGTTCCAACTCTTTGAAGCGCTTGTGTGACAACCCGTGAATTGCTATCATTTCCTCCCTGTATTTTGAACACGAGTCTCCTAAATTCGATTTTGCATGAAGCGCAAAAAGCTTCTAAACATCCCTCGTTCATCATCTCTTTCGGTGGTGTTGTTTCACAAGAGGAACATTGCCCACTGTTGCACGTTTCTCCTCGTTGGTAAAGTACTGAGGCATCTCCACGGTCTCATTTACTCCTTTGTTAATATTCTCGATCGACATTTTCAAATCTTGTCATAAAACAAGGGTTAATTAAGGAAATCAATATATCACATAATATCCCTATATACTAACCAACTAACAAATAAGCTTAGGTAGGACACACTTGCGAAGGATTTACTCGTCTCTCCCCTCTAGTTCTATTCCTTGATCTCCATGGAGATCATATCCTAAGCTCGATACCAACTGTGGCGCCCCCAAAATAGGTATACATCACCCATTCGAGTTGTCAATACATGGTACGAAACAACTACAACTTTATTATTACAACAAGAAAGCGTGAGTTTAAATACAAATATTATCTTTGACAACAATATTTATACTCAAATAAATCCTCATCACATTTATTGATACATTATTTTACAAAATGGTGAGGACTACTAAACAATCCTTTCTAAAACCTTCATTCCATACCCCAGGCTGTCTTCGCATTATATTCTCGCCTCCACGAGAAGAATGGAACAAAAAGGAAAAGGTGAGCTCAACTAGCTCGATAAAGAATATTATGACTAAGATAATATACAACAAATTATCGTTAGTCTTCAACAGGGAAAAATTTAATAGAATCTGATAGACAACAAGTTTCGGATCAATATTAGCGTGAAATAATAATTCATAGAAGAGTTACGTAGAGAATGAAATCTACTATAATCTATGAATTTAACGATCCATCATCAATATTTTATCCACGTAACATCAATCGATATTCATCTCAAATCAAACATTCATCTTTGCACTCTGAGGCCAAAGATATTCATCGATCGGATCATGTTCATCTCAACACTGTTCATCTTTGCACTCTGGGCCAAAGATATTCATCGATCGGTCGTATTCATTTAAACACACCGCTCATCTTTTGCACTTCTGTGCCAAAGATATTCTTGAAATCATTCATCTTTTGCACTACGGGCCAAAGATATTCAATAATATCATCATTTAAGGCGAGGATGATGAAAATATTTTAAAGAACGAATCTAGTGAAATAAAATGACAAGGATTAAGGATTAAGGATTAAGTACTTTGTTTTATCCATGTCCAACAATACCTCAAAAAATAATCATAGTGGTGTAAAATTCAAGAATGATCAAACATGGATACAATCAAAGCTAGTATCCAAAATAGATATTTTAGACGAAAAGAAGAAATTTTATTTTTGATGAATAGTGCTTAGTATCGTGAATAGTGTCAGTATACATGAATAGTCATATATCGTGAATAGTAACTCAGGACACCAAAAGATAGAAATTCCACAAAAAAACATTTTCACGCCATGAATAGTACTTTCGTGAATAGTAACTTCGTGAATAGTAACTCATGAATAGTAACTCGTGAATAGTAACTCATGAATAGTAACTTGAAACATGAAAAAGTTCCAAATTTGATAAAAACTTCGGATCGACATTTCAAAGACGTAATGATATTGAAGAAATAATATCATTCTGAAAAAAATAATATCCCTTACCTCAAAGAATCGATTGCCTTTCGGAAGGAAAGGTCGGAAGTGATCTTTGAATGAAACTTGTCTTGAGCAGCAACTCTCAAAGTATCTAAATACTCACAAAATACGCTCGATAATATAGAGAAAGAGAAAACTTTGTTTACGGTGTGATTTTCAATTCTAACAGCCCTCTATTTATAGGAAAATGTTAGCCTGCCAAAGCAGACTTGACCTACTTACGATGGCTTTACACGCTACTATTGCCACCACCACATTTGAAATAAAATTCAGCACATTTCTTCACCAACCACAAAGGGGCCCACTCAATTCTAGAATTTTCCACCAAAATCAATTATAAACCTAATTTCAGAATCAGACACCTCTTAAAATTCATAACAAATCATTCGTGAATTTTTAACGGTTCAAAATTTGTGGACATATACTCAACTTATGTATGTATAACATACCCAAAATTACCACAATCCAACGGTACGATTAAAATTATAACCCCATAATATATCTCAAAACCCCGATTTAATTTTTAATACCTCCAATCCAGATAAAATCTTGATAAAACACCTCAACATAATTTCTTCATTTATAACCACATAAATAAATCCATCATTTATATCCACATAAAATAAATATTTCTTTATCATATGAATCAATAATTAATTATTCACAAATAATATTACAGAATCACAATTATGATTATAATGAGCCGGTAGTTCGAGGAAGAGGGGCTTTCAGATAAGGATTTCTCCTTCTTGGCGCCGCAATTAGGTGACCAAACCTCTCCTTCGATGAACTTTCTAGACATTGCCAATAATGCTATCTAATAATATTATTCAAATAATATGAATTATTGATCCGATAATGGAGATAATAATGCGGTGACAATTATTGAGCAATAATAATATAAAATATCAACGCAAAGAATTATTGAATCAATAAAATAAAATATTGAATAGTAACTATTGTGAAAATTATTGAGTAGTGCCTTCTTACGTAAGGATCGATAATTCAACAATTACGTATGCATCTGCAAGTATCTTCTTTGTGCGAACCATGCCAGTATTCTGCGTATTTTAACCACGGGTATTCCAACAAGATAATCTGTAATAACTACGTAGTTATTTTTAACCAACTTATATTTGTCGTTTTCTTCATCCAATCGCTTTCCGTTATGGGGCCCACACATGGTCGCTAACGTCAGTAAATACGAATATTCCCCGACAAGCATCTGAATATTCCACGACCAAACGAATATTCCCAAACAAAAATGAATATTTTATAACCACTTGCTTATTTTAAAATATTTGCGTATTTAACCCTTAACTATCCACATTAATCAAATCAACCCTTACTATTTCAAAATAATAAATAAAGGAAATTCCTTTTTATTTAAAAAAATTTCGGGGTCTTACAATACCCCTTACCTTAAAAAGAGAGTACTTCTGACTGGTAAGGCGGGGATATTCTTGAAGAAAACTTTCACTATTTTCTACACTCAAAGCTTCCTAAAACTCGAAAGAAATACCCTCAATATTATAGAAGAAGAATTCTCTGATTCTGGTGTGATTTTCAATTCTAAACTAAGCATCCTATTTATAGTATAATGGAAGGATACTATTTGAATTTAGAAAATCACGTGTGCATAGTAAAGAATTCATTTGCATAATAAAATATAATATATTGATTATATTTTAGAAAATTTTGATAGTAAAGGATCTTATTTTCTTATGCTATATAATAAAATATAATATATTCTATTATACATAAAAAACAAAATTTATTATAATATATATATATATATATATACATATATATATATATATACACCCACCATCACATCATCCCTTTTTTTCTTACAATCCCGTGACATCCCCTCTCATTTTCCAACTTACATTCAACATGTGGGCCCCTCCCCACATGTCACTTTCACACACATATTATATATATACTGAATAATTTTATACCGATTATTTTAAAAAATGGGTAAATGGGGATCCAAATAATAAGCAAAATTTACAACAAATACTTCATAAAAAACCCTCAATATTTTAACAACATTTATTCATCATTATTATAACTCGCAATATTAACAACCTGATCGTTCCCAGGAAAGAGGGGGCTATCTAATAAAGATTTCTCCCTATTGACGCGTAATTAGGTGACCAAACCCCTTTCCTCGACAGAAGTTTCTAGACATTGTTAATTATGCAGATAATAATATGAATAACTTCATCATCTCAATTATTGATTTAATCATATAAAATATTAACAATAATTGAATCAAATAACGTGAGATACTATGTAGCAATTATCGTAGCAATAATTGAGTATAAGCTCGGTGACTTTCACGTAAGCATCAATAATCAATACTGGTGTCTACTCTTATGCAATCACGCGTGTTACTGTACTTTTAACACCGAGTATTTCAACAGTTAACGGTAAAACTTTTGCCGTTATTTTCATAAAAAGATATTTCTATCGTTTTCTAACTCCGCCAGTAATTCCATTGTGGGGTCCACCAATGATTGTGCCGTCGTACGGATATTCCCTGGCAAAAAGAATATTCTCCGACCAAACAAATATTTTCTAACACAATGAATATTTTATAACCACTTGTTTACTTCGTAAAACTTTCAAATATCACCCTTAACTTTAACCTTTTATCAATTTAACCATTTACTAAATAGAATAATAATTTTTATGAATATTGAATACTTTCATTTCATGAAATTCGGAGTCTTACAACTTACATACTACAGAGTATGGAAGAAAATAATATTTCTTACGAATATTGAACGAAAATAATATCCTTTACCTTAGTAGGAGAGTAATTCCGACTGGTATAGCATAGATATTTTTGAAGAAAACTTGCACTATTTGCTACACTTAAAGTATCCTTATGCTCAAAAGAAATACGCATAATATTATAGAAGACGAATTCTCTGATTTTGGTTTGATTTTCATTTCTTAACTAAGCATCCTATTTATAGGAGAATGATATGGTACTATTTAAAAGAAAATCACGGGTGAACAGAAAGAAATTTCACGGGCGCAGAATCGGCGGAAAATCTGATTTTTACTATTCATTACTGTGCAATAAAATATTCTAATTAAACAAAAACTTTATATAAAATATAATATATTCTATTTATAATCTAATAAAACGAATAACTTTATATATAATATAAAAAGTATTATGTTTTATATAAAAAGTTTTCTGTTTTATTAATAATATAATAATAATAAAACAAAACTAAGATAACTTTCTACCGACAATTTTGAAAAATAAGTAAGTGGGGGTCCATGTAATAAGCCAAACTTACAGCAAATACTTCATGAAAACCCCTCTATTTATATCAAAAATTGAATAAATATTTATCACAAATCACTTATCTTCAATAAACACATTTTTAATCTTTTAATAATTATTCATCATTAATATTATAACTCACAATATTGACAACCAGATCATTCCTAGGAAAGAGGGCTTTCCGATAAAGACTTCTCCTTATTGGCCCGCAATTAAATAACCTAACTCCTTTCCTCAACAGAACTTTCTAGACATTGTCAATAATGCAAATAATAATATGAATAACTATGTGTTATCTCAATTATTGATTTAATAATATAAAATATTGTGCAGATGGTACTGTGACAATAATTGAATCAATAATATGAGATATTATGCAGTAACTACTGTGGCAATTATTAAATGAACTGAGTGACTTCTTAAATCTTTATTAATAAATCTTTATTCATAAAAAGTTGGGGTCTTATAGAAACTGAGTGACTTTTTACGTAAGTATCAATAATTAGAGATATCATGTAATCTGGCAGGTACTTCTTGTGTAACAACGCGTATCATTATTTTATTATCATAGATATTCAACAGATTAACGGTAAAAAGTTTTTAGTTATTTTTATAAAAGGTTATTTACGTCGCTTTACATATCAAGCGGTCATTACATTGTTATGGGGTCCACCAATGATTGTGCCATTGTACGGATATTCCCCGACAAAAAGAATATTCTCCAACAAAAAGAATATTCCTCAACAAAAAGAATATTTTATGACCGCTTGATTACTTTGCAAAATTTGCACATATTACACATAACTATAGCATTATATCAAATCAACACCTTATGATTCAAAATAATATTTAGAGAAAATTAAATCTTTATTGATAAAAAGTTGGGGTCGTACAATTAATATGTATGCAAAATGTTGCAAGACCAATTATATGAACTATGTTTTTGATAGGATGCCTTTCAAGGCTGTTGAATCATAGTGTTTTTTTTAATTACTTGGGGTATGCCTTTTGTAAATATGTAAATCTTGATTATTGTGTTTATGAAATGAAACTCAATTATTGTTTTCATCAATTTAGCTTGTTCTAATTGCTTCTCTTAGCCTGACATATATTTTGTTTCTAAAGATTTGGTAAGGATCAGTACTAACTTTTACTTTATTTATAGTAAAACAGGACAAACATTAATAACAAAAACCATCCTTAAAATCCTAAGAAATTAGTAAATAGAAAACATTCAACAGGCTTGCAAAAATGACAAACAGTCAACATGCTTGGTCATCTATATTGATATTACTTATATTGCTAAGCACTGATTATAATTTTACAAACATGATGTAACTATTGCATTCAACAAATACTCCAAATAATGCAGCTTGTTAAGGAAATCAAACACATCAAATAAAATTCAAATTTAAAGTTTTCAAATCAAACATAATTAAATACAATCCAAACTTTTTGTTTTCAACCAATGCCATTGTATCAAAATTACATACATACATGAAAATACATCAAAAACATTCAAATTATGTCAAACTTTTACTTGTAAACATTCTTATTTTATTGCTCCTTAAATGGTGTCCCTGAATTTGCATGATTGTTAAGACTATATGCACCATTCCAAAATGGGTATTGATAACCACCCAGCTGAGTGGAGTGACTTGTTGAATATATATTTCCAATTGGGATGCCTCCAACATTACCAAGAGGGAAGCTTTTAACATTTTGTACCTATAAATGAAGTTAAATTATATAAAAATAAGACTCAAATAACTAAACAACACTATTTTGTACAAAAAAAAACTGTACCTGTTGGCCTAAAATAACATCAACTAGGAAGCCTCCAACATTACCAAGAGAAAAACCTTCAACATTTGTTTGACGTAAAACAACAATAGGTGGCCTATAAAGTTGATTAGTATTGAATGTAATCAAGTTGCTAGGAAAGTTGAGGTCTTGTGAAACATGAATTAAAGTACCAAATGACACTTAAAATAATTGCATGAAGTTGTAAAACTAAAATAAAATAAAAGAACTGAAAATTTACTTTTTCCAAATTTATATCATCCACTTTATTCTCAATGGCCTTTGTCCCTTTCTCTTTCTCATTCCTCCCTTTATCCTCCTTTTTATCCTACACCTTTTTAATAGCTTTTTCCAAGTTACCTTGCAATCTTTTAAAATGGGGTCGACCTTTACCATGAACCACCAAAGGACTACAAATATTGGAATTTTCTTTTGATATATTATTATGATCACCGCTTGGAAATGGTGTCCTGACTTCACTGCCCACTTCCAAAGGAATACTATTTTCACATGTGTCATCTTTTTTCTTCAATTCATAAGTCAACCACTAAATCCAACAAAGAATCAATTTTGTCTTATCTTCATTATTCACCGCCAAATCTGCTGCTTCATAAAAGGTATTGCACATTCTATCAAAACTTTTATTTTCAGGGTAGAGTATATGATTTTAACCTTCGTATGACATCTCTTCACATCTTTCCTCCACCTTCTAAGAATGAATTTCTCTGGTATGGTATGAACTCTTTTTTGGAGCAAGACAATAAGGGCGTGACAACATAAGATTCCCATAAACTCAAATAATTGACAGTTGCACCTAATGTCACAATCATATTCTTTTAAAAACCTTAAAAGTGGTTTTACGATCTGTCCCCCCCCCCCCCATCCTATCTTGCAAAATTTCATACACTCGAGTCCCATACTGCTCTTTCTCTAAAGAAATACTACAGTAAAGCTTGTTTTTTTTTATCTTACCTTGAAACTCTTTGAATTTTGAAGTGGTGTAAGCTTTTTGAAATTGCTCATCTAATTATGGATAAGAAGGGATGCATGGAATCTTAGAGTCAAAAGAATAAAATTCCACTTTAGCCTTTTTTTGCAACTTGCTTCTTAGTGCATTCTCATATTGCTAAACAAATTATTTTAAGGTTGTCTTCGAATTGACATAACCATAAAAGAATGCAATCATACTTTCACTTCTTTGAGTCAAAGACATTCCCGCCCAGAAAGTATTTCTTAAAAATGTTGGGATCCAACAACTCCTTTCATTGTATAAACCAGTCAACCAATAATTTGTTTAAAGTTTAAAGTTTTCAATGAATCTGCTTCAATTTTCTTCAAATCCATCACAAGTCAAAGAATCATAAACCACTTTTTGCATCGCATACTTAATTAATTCATATTCATTACAACCTCGTAATATTTCAAGTAACTTCTTCATGATATGCCATAAGCATCATCGACGACGTGTGTTAGGAAAGACATTTTCAATAGCCTTTTTCATTGCTTTATCATGATCAGTGATTATTGCGGTTGGAGCGCGACCATTCATACATGCGAGCTAAGATTTAAAAAGCCAAGTAAACGACTCAACATCCTCACTTGAAATCAATCCACATCTTAAGAGTGTAGACTGACCATGATGATTTTCTCCAACAAAAAGAACAAATGGCATGTCATACTTATTAGTGAAGTATGTTGTGTCAAACGTAATGGCATCCCCGAATTCCTCATACGCTGCCCTACTTCTAGCATCTGCCCAAAATACATTTCTTAGCCTCCCCTCCTTATCCAAACCAATCAAATAAAAGAAATTAGCATTATTAGCTTGCATTTTAATAAATTAGTTTTGAACTACTATAACATCCCCATCACCCAGCCTTAATCGTCTCATTTTCTCAATATGATTATAACAATCTTTCTCTAAAAATGGAACATTCTTATAACCACAAGCTTCAACCAAAAATGAACTAAAATTTTTATTTGGTCTAATACCCGCCCTATCATTAACTTTAAGTCTCCTTTTAATGTACATCCTCATAACCGTAATCTTTTTATAAAATATAGATTTTTCTGGGCTCAAAGCATGATTGTGATCAAGGGTTATTTGTGAGGCTCGCCACTTACCATCAAGGCATAATACAATCCTAATCTTAGCTTTACATCCTGTTTTACTGTTTGGATGCTTTTTAAGACATTCTTTGAAATTCTTACTGTTTGTCCAGTCCGAGAGCATGAAAGAACCACACAATTAACCTCCCCATCATCTCCCTTTTCCAAAGATCTTTTCTTCATTGGGAACCCTTGTTTGTTAGCATATTTAATATAGTGTTCTACATAAGCATCAATATTATCAAATTCCATTCCTATTTTTTGAATACCTTATCTCATCTACATCTCTTGCACTCTCTACACACTTATTAAATTCTAAATTATCATTCATATCATTTTTCTCAATGTGTTCATTCATCTTTGTAATTAGAGATATATTCAACGATTCTGCTTCCATTTTGCACAAGATTAACAACAAAACAATGTTAGGTTTTAAAAAACATGCATGTAAAAAAAAAATAGAACACTTAATCCAAAATTAGGTTTTTTTTCTTTGAAGTATTTTTTTTAACCATGTATGGAGAGGTAAGATGATATAAACTAAAAGAGAGAATGTTTTTGTTTAAACCATATATTTTTCGATATCAATTAATCCATTTGTGCACAAAATTAAACCTAGATCTAAATCTCAAGAGGGAAAAAGTTTTACCTGAGATGGAGATCATCGAACTTGGGAGGGAGGACGGAATGCCCGAGATCCTTGGGATGGAAGGGGAGGATTAAATTTTTGTAGGAGATGTGATGCCACCAAAACAAGTATACATCACTCATTCTGAGTCACCAAATACACACTACATAAATCAAATACAAACTTCTTTATTGCAACTGTCAGTAATATATACGACAAAACATAGCTGAGTTTTTACATGAATATTGTCTCATAGACAGTATACAAACTCAAATTCAATCCTCATTACACTTATTATCACACTAATTAGTGAGGACTGCTAAAACAACCATCTCGGACCGTCACTCCATTCCCCAACTAGTCCCAACTATATTCTCATTTCCTGAAGAGTAAAAGAAAGCAAAAGGGTGAGCTCAACTAGCTCAGTAAGAAATATTATGATTAAGATAATGCAGAATAAATTATCCTTAGCCTTCAACAGTATAACAACTGATAGAATACAATAGACAACAAGTTTTAGATCAACAACTGCAGCGGAATAAGTAATCCATTAGAAGAGTCAAGTAGAACATAATGTCTACTATCTCCTCTAGATTAAAAGTCCATTGTTAATATTTCATCCCTATAATACTCATCAACAGTTCTTTGTTATACCCGAGACAAAAAGAACTCTCATCACTTGTCTTCACCTGAACCACCAAAGATTATAGTTAAATCCACAATTCATATTTATAATCATGTAAATCAACAGTTTCTCATTGCCACAAAGGCTTAATAGAACGTTTACTCAATATCCTTACCCCAAAAGCTAAAGATATTCAAATGTAATAACAATGATCATACCAATCAGTTGTCTACCTTTGCACTACGAGCCAAAGATATTCAACTATAAAATCAATGGTCATGATCATACCAATCAATTGTCTGTCAGTGCACAACGGCCAAAGACATTCAACTGTTAACTAATGGTCATGATCCTACCAATCACATCATCGAATTATCCATGCATTACGGGCCAAGGATATTTGTTATTATCACTAGTGTAATGGTCATGATCATGTCATATACATGTCCATCTTTGCACTATGGGCCAAAAGCTATCAATCAACAGTTCATCTTTGCACGTAAGCAAAAAGATATACAACTATAAAACCAATAATCAACAGTCCATCTTTGCACGTAAGCCAAAGATATACAACTGTAAAACCAATAATCAATAGTCCATCTTTGCACGTAAGCCAAAGATGACTTTCATCACAATATAAACATAAGAATGATGACAATGATATAAGCATTAATCAAGCGAAATAAAGGATAAATATTAAAGACTTTAAATTTATCCAGAGTTTAAAAATATCCAAATTGTCAACATGATACTGCTTTGTGGAGTAAAATTCAAGAATAATATTCATGTATCAAAAAAAATTTGGACAGAAAAGAAATATATTTTTCGAGTGAATAGTACCCCGTGAATAGTACCCTATAAATAGTACTTGAGAATAAGTACCTGTGAATAGTACCCCGACATGAAAAGTACATCAAATACCCGAGTGAATAATAATAGAGTGAATAGTAACTAGGTGAATAGTAACTCGAGAATAGTACTCCAGCACAAAAAGTGCCCTAAATGCCCGAGTGAATAATACTATAGTGAATAGTAATCTAGAGTGAATAGTAACTCGTGAATAGTACTCTGACACAAAAAGTACCCCAAATACCCGAGTGAATAATTATTAGAGTGAATAGTAATCGGGTGAATAGTAACCCATGAATAATAACTCGTGAATAGTACTCCGGTACAAAAAGTGTCCCGAATACCCGAGTGAATAATACTAGAGTGAATAATAACCCCGACACAAAAAGGTAGAAATTCCACAATAAAATTCGTACCAATATTCTGGCATAATGATATTGAAAAAAATAATATCATTTACAAAGAAATAATACCCCTTACGACTGTTGAACGAAAATAATATTCCTACGAATATTGAACGAATATGATATTCCTTACGAATATTGAACGAATATAATATTCATACGAATATGAAAAATAACATCTCTTCAGAATATGAAATAAATAATACCCCTTACCTCAGAAGAAGATTGGATACTGGAGTAGTGAAGTAGCAGACTACTCTTCTTCTATCTCTCTATAGTTTCTCTCTCTATAATTGCACTTATGAGTCTTAGTGAATTGGTGAGAATGAAGGAAGAATGAGTTTCTATTTATAGGAAAATATAGTTTTGATAATTACACGTTTTTTGGCTCAAAATATTACAGTATAATACCTTCATCTTTTCCTTCATTTTTAATTTAGTCCTGCAAGTATTATCAAACTTGCACCACCTCCCCTAATAGTACATCATGTGAATCAATAGTACAATCATGTAACTCAATAGTTCTATACATGTGAAAAAATAATTTCAGTATAGTACCTTCATCTATACCTCCATTTTTAATTTAGTCATGCAAGTATTATCAATCTTGCACCACCTCCCCTAATAGTACATACATGTGAATCAATAGTACACACATGTGAACAAATAGTTATAAGCATTTGAATTAATAGCAATTAATAGCTCATTTCTCCGATTAATTACCCGATTGGTCAATATAAACCTCCAGAAATCAATTATTATCGAAATAAATGTCGATTTCCACTAACACTAATAATCCCAACACAATGAAACTATCAATTTCATCTTTAATCAACACGAACTTATTCATCATTAATATTATAACTCACAATATTTCACAACCAAGTCGTTCCCAAGAAAGAGGGGGCTTTTCGATAAGGATTTCTCCCTATTGGCGCGCAATTAGATGACCTAACCTCTCTCTCCTCATGTCTCGTGATCGAACATCTAGACATTGTCAATATTGCAAATAATAATATGAATAACTTTGTCGTCTCAATTATTGATTTAATAATATAACATATTATCTGATGATCTTTGTGATAACAATTGAATCAATAATATGAGAGATATGATGCAAAGAATTATCAGAAAGCAATAATTGAGTATAAGCGAGTGACTTCTCATGTAAGCATCAATAATCAATACCGAGTGTGCTACTTATCAATGACACACGCATTTTTGTGCTTTTACCACCAATTATTTTATGACAACTTACTTATGTGGACGCCCCAAAATAGGTCCACACGACCCATTCGAATCGCATATATATCACTACTATAAAATTAAATAAAACTTTATTTATACAATTGTTGAATTATCGTCGTGTAGAATCGAATTACGTTAAACCGTGAGTTTTAATACAAATGTATATAACTCTCATGGTGCCTCGACCACAACCTACAATTACTTTTAATGGTACAACAAAAAGCTGTTTTAGAAAGTAAAATCTTTGGGAAGTGCTCAAGGAAACCTTTGTAAATGGGAGGCCATGCGTCTACAGGTTATGATAGATATCATATGTCCACAAAATTATCCTTGGTTGTCCCAATAGACCCAAAAAGAAAAATGAGAAGATTACTATCATGTTCTTTCCAATGGTGAGTCTTCTTTTGACATATAACTATCTCCAGCATGCGCAATTGAAAATTATATTTTAACCAAACTCCAAGATCATATAGGTAGTGCTCGTAGATATACTCAAGAAGTAGATGTGCACAACCCTGCATCTTATGATAACACGAGGTTGTATGTCATTTAGACATCTTGTATGATATTGGCAAAACACTCTTCCAAAGTTGGGTTCACCTCACCCTATTCGGTTCACCAAAATTAAATATCAAATAGCGTATACAATACGACACACTTATCTAAAGTTCTCAATAAAATTATTTCTATACTATTTAGGGAGAACCTCAACAGCTATAGATCACCGTTTTATTCCCCTGTTATCCCCGCTTGACCCGACAACACTCTTATTACCTGAAAGGAATTATGAAGCAAAAGGGTGAGCACAACTAGCTCAGTAAAGAATATCATAACTAAAGATAATTAAATTATCAATAGCCTTCATCAGTAATAAATCAGAGATTTAGAACATCTGGTAGATGATAAAAAAATTTAACCATAGTTGCAGCGGAACGACCAATCCATTAGAAGAGTCAAATAGACCATAAGGTCTATTATCTTCTCCATGTTAAAAGTCCACCAATAATTTTTTATCCCTGTAACATCAATCAATAATTCATGTCCACAATCATGTGAATAACTCATAATCATAATTGTGATTCTAAATTCCTCTTTGCACCCAGGACGAAGATAATTTTCATCACCTGTCTTTACCTGAAACATCAAAAATCATGGTTATACCAAATCACAATTCCTGTTCATAATTATACTAGTAAATTCATATTTGCAATATGACCAAAGATATTCATTAACAATTTATCTTTGCACTACAGGCCAAAGACATACAACTGTATTTTAGAATAGTCAAGTAGAGCATGATATCTACTATCTTTTACGAATTAAAAGTGTAAAATCAATATTTTATCGCAAAGACTCAACTTAATAAATAATTCACATCATCGAATCATCCCTGCACTACGGCCAAAGATATTCATTATTATTATGACCACGAATTATCCATGCACTACGGGTAAAGGATATTCGTGTTTTCAATAATGGTCATGATTATACCGAATAATCCCTTGTTATAATCATACCAACAGTTGTCCATCAATGCACTACGGGCCAATGAGGACTTTTACCACATCATTTATAACATTATAGGTCATGATTATACCAAATGATCTCTGGTCATAATCATACAAATCAACAGTTCATCTATGCACATAAGCCAAAGATACTCATCAATCAATAGTTCATCTTTGCACGTAAGCCAAAGATATACAACTATAAAACCAGTAATCAATAGTCCATCTTTGCACGTAAGCCAAAGATATACAACTGTAAAACCAATAATCAACAGTCCATCTTTGCACATAAGCCAAAGATATACAACTGAAAACCAATAATCAACAGTCCATCTATGTACGAAAGCCAAAGATGACTTTCATCACAATATAAGCATGAGGATGATGACAATGATATAAGCATTAATCAAACGAAATCAAGGATAAATATTAAAGACTTTAAATTTATCCAGAGTTTAAAAATATCTAAATTGTTAACATGATACTGCTTTATGGAGTAAAATTCAAGAATAATGTTCATGTACCAAAAATAATTTGGACAGAAAAGAAATAAATTTTTCGGGTAAATAATACCCCGTGAATAGTACCTTGTGAATAGTACTTTGGGAATAGTACCTCGTGAATAGTACCCTAACATAAAAAGTATCCCAAATACCTGAGTGAATGATATTAGAGTGAATAGTAATCGGGTGAATAGTAACCCGTGAATAGTAACTTATGAATAATACTCTGGTATGAAAAGTGTCCCGAATACCCGAGTGAATAATACTAGAGTGAATAGTAATCGGGTAAATAGTAACCCGTGAATAGTAACTCGTAAAAGAAAAATACCAAAGAAAATAATATTCCATGACGAGTACAAAAGAAATGATATCTCATACGAGTATAATAGAATATCTAAACGCAGAATGGATTCACCGCCATGCAGTAATCCACGTAGAGCGAGATCATTTACACAATTTAATAAAGAATGAATATGAAGGATCATTCACCATGCATGTTATAGTTCACATAGACATGTTATTCCAATGTAATAATAAAGAATGGAATAATGAAGAATTCACCATGCATGCGGCAGAGTCGGCGTGAGACATGTTATTCCAGCGAATAATAAAGAATGGAATAATGAAGAATTCACCATGCATGCGGTGAGTCTGCGAGACAAAGTTATTCCATGTAATAATAAAGAATGGAATAATGAAGAATTCACGAGCATGCGATAGAAATCGCATGCATGACGAGTTATTCCAATGAATAATAAAGAATGGAATAACTGAAGAATTTATCAGGCATGCGATAGACCGCACAGATAGGTTATTCCAACAGAATAATAAAGAATGGAATAATAGAAGAATTCACCAGGCATTCGATAGACCGCACAGACAGGTTATTCCAATAGAATAATAAAGAATGGAATAACAGAAGAATTCACCAGGCATGCGATAGACCGCACAAACAAGTTATTCCAACATGTTAATAAAGAATGAAACAACAACCCTTTCGAGTATTGAGAGAAAATAACTCTCTTCATGAATACAAAAGAAATAATACCCCTTACCACAATAATGATATCCCTTACCTTAGAAGAAAATTGGATACTGAAATAGTGAGGTAGCAGACTTCTCTTCTTCTTTCTCTTTATAATTTGTCTCTATAATAATTGTTCTATAGCTTAGTGAATTGGTAAAAAATAATGAAGGAATGAACTTCTATTTATAGAAAAATATAGTTTCAATAATTACACATTTTGGGGCTCAAAATATTACAGTATAATACCTTCATCTTTTCCTTCATTTTTAATTTAGTCATTCAAGTATTATCAAATTTGGATCACCTCCCCTAATAGTAAATCATGTGAATCAATAGTAAATCATGTAACTCAATAGTTCTAAACATGTGAAAAAATTAATTACAGTATAGTACTTTCATCTATACCTCCATTTTTAATTTAGTCATGCAAGTATTATCAATCTTGCACCAACTTCCCTAATAGTAAATCATGTAAATCAATAGTACACACATGTGAACACATAGTTATAAGCATGTGAATTAATAGCAATTAATTGCTCATTTATCCGGTTAATTACCCGATTGGTCAATATAACCTCCAGACATCAATTATTATCGAAATAAATGTCAATTTTCACTAACAATAATAATTCCCACACAATGGAACTATCAATTTTATCTTTAATTAACACGAACTTATTCATCATTAATATTATAACTCACAATATTTAACAATCGGTCGCTCCCAGGAAGAGGGGCTTTCAGATAAGAATTTCTTTTTATTGGCGGCGTAATTAGATGACCAAACCTCTCCTCGACAGAACTTCTAGACATTGTCAATATTGCAAATAATAATATGAATAACTTTTTGTCGTCTTAATTATTGATTTAATAATATAACATATTATGCGGATGATCTTACGATGATAATTGAATCAATAATAACGAGAGATATGATGCGACAATTATCGTAGTAATAATTTAGTATAACTGAGTGACTTATTACGTAAGCATCAATAATCAATATATCGTGTGCTACTATGCAACCACGCAGTATTCATTGTACTTTTACTACGGGTAGTTCAACGCTTTTAACGGTAACACTTTCGTAGTTATTTTTATAAAATTATAATTTCGTCATTTTCTAACTACGATAATACTTTCGTTGTGAGGTCCACCAATGATTGTGTCGTCGCATCGAATATTCTCCAACAACAAAAGAATATTTTATAACAACTTGCTTACTTTGCAAAAAAATTTCACATATCACCCTTAACTTTAACCTTTTATCAATTTAACCATTTACTGAAATAAAATAATAATTATAAGAAAATTGAATACTTTCATTTCATAAAATTCGGGGTCTTACAACTTACTTTGAAAAATTTTCATATATCACCCTTAACTTTAACCTTTTATCAATTTAACCATTTATTAAATAGAATAATAATTATAAAAATTGAATACTTTCATTTCAGTAAAATTCGGGGTCTTACAGGAGATGTTTGGGATGGGCGGAGGATTATATTTCATAAGAATGTTTTGGTGGGGTTGAAGCCTCTGGTGTCTTTCCGTACTCATTTCTTTTGATAGTTGTGGATGAAGGCTTTTTCTCTTTAGGGGACCCACAGTATAATTTGGTTGTCCGCTTAGACTTATTGGTTCTCAATACTCCAATGGCAAGAGGCCTCTCCTCCATGAAATATAAGCCTAATCTTTATTGATAAAAAGTGTGCCGATTTTGTTAGCCTGTCCACTATCACCCAAATTGCGTCGTACCCTTTCTGAGTAGTTGGAAGACCCACCACAAAATCCATTGTGATATGCTCTCACTTCCATTCCAGTATTTCTAACGGTTGAAGTAATCTGCTTGGTCTCTGATGCTCGGCTTTGACTTTTTGACATGTTAAGCATTTTCCGACAAATTCTGCAACATCTCTTTTCATATTCGGCCACCAGAAATGCTATCATAAATCCTGATACATCTTTGTACTTCCTGGGTAAATTGAATATATTGAGTTATGAGCTTCAGTTAAAATTTCATCTTTAATTTCAGGTACTGCTGGAACCCAAATCCTTCCCTCGATCCTTAGTAGTCCTTCGGTATCGATCTTAAATTTTACTTCACCTCCTTCAGACACTCTTTTCTTGATTTTATCGCATCCTTCATCTTGTAGTTGAGCGTTCTTTACCTTGTCCACTAAAGTTACACCAGCTTTCATCTGGAAAAATCTTTCATCCAATTCTTTCAGAATTTTTACTTCCAATTCTAGTTTCGCCATTGCTGCAATGAGCTCCTCCCGGGAAGTTAAAAACATCAACTTCTCCCAACCCTTTCTACTCAAGGCATCGACAACATTTACTTTACTCGGATGATAAAATATTTTGCAATCATAATCTTTTATCAATTCTAGCCATCGCCGCTGATGCATGTTCAGATCATTCTGTGTGAAAATATACTTTAGACTTTTACGGTGCGCGTGTATATCTCACATTTCTCCCCATAAAGATAGTGTATCCATATCCTCAAAGCAAACACCACCGCAGCTAACTCTAAATCATGAGTCGAGTATCCTTTTTTATAGTCCTTCAGTTGCCTTGAGGCATACGCGATGACTTTATTGTTTTGCATAAGCACACAGCCCAGTCCTTTATGCGATGCATCACTATACACCACAAAGTTTCCTGTATTATCATGTTGTATTATCACTATACACCACAAAACAGGTGTCATGCTTAACTTCTTTTCAACTCCTGAGAACTCTCTTCGCATTTCTCTTTCCAAACAAATTTTACGGCTTTTCTTGTCAAATTTGTCAATGGAGGCAACAATCTTGGAAAAGTCTTGAATAAATAAATGCTGTAGTAACTCCCGCCAATCCCAAGAAACTCCTCACCTCTAATGGTGTCCTTGGTTGTTTCCAATTTATTACAGCTTCAACCTTTGATGGATCCACTGAGCTCCCATCTTTGTCAATACTCCAATGGTTTGTGTTCCTTAAAGTTTTCATAAAATTTCACTTTGCCCCTTTAAAGTTTCAATTTGGACACTTTGAAGTTTGGGTTTTTACAAAATCAATTTTACTCTCTTCAATATTCATGTTCCTATTGTAAGACCCCGACTTTTATGAAATAAAAGTCTAATTTAATTTATGATTATTATTATAAAATTGAAAAATGTTAAATTGATAAATGGTCAAAATGAACAATTAATCAAATAAGTGAGTGAATAAAAGAGATGAATTAAAAAAATGGGTGGGCCAAGAGGAGGCTAATAATGCAGATTATTGTGGAGGAGATGTTTTCTCAACTTTCCAATTTTTTCTAATTTCCCACAAAACTTTTCTTTGATTGGCGATTCTATTTTTGTGGGACATGAGATATTGGAAAACTAGCACTTCATCTCCTCATTTAATTCCCACACTGCACTCCAGTAGAGAAAGGGAGGAAAGGAAGAGAAGGAAAGAAAAAGAAAGGAAGAAGGAAAGAAAAAGAATTTGATAAAGAGATAAGGAATGCAAACATTGTTTAAGTTGATCAATTTCACGAAAGCAGAACCAAGTCACATGTTAAGGTAAGGGATATCATTATTATGGTAAGAGGTATCATTTTTTTTATGGTAAAAGGAATATCATTTTCTTTCATATTCCATGTTATGGTAAGATATTATTATTCGTTTCTTTAGCTTATCATTAAATGGTGAAAAGTCCTGAAAGGATTAGAATATCCTTAATTGTTTGTGCTTCATCTAATATCTTGAAGTAGATCTTTCAATTCAGTCTTAAGTTATTATTTTTGAGTCAGGAACTTTACATTACTTGTACTTTATATTTTATCAAGAATTCTAATCGATTTTCTGGATATCATGTTGGAAATTTGGACTCTGGATAATTAAGTTAAAAATCACTAAGATTTATTTTATCTTATTATTACGATTATTTATGTCAATTCATTATATATATATATATATCATTGTCATCATCCTCATATTTATGATGTAGTAAAAAGTCCTCATTGGCCAGTAGTGCGTTGATGGGACGGTTGTTTAGCATAATAATCATCCTTGGCAGCGTAGTGCATGGATAATTCATGGTGAAAGTAATGAATATCCTTGGCGTAATGTATGGATGCATGGATAATTCATGGATATGATAATAACGCATGGAATCATTGGCGTAGTGCATGGATAATTAGAGCATAAATAATGAAAATTCTTTGTGGATTGTGATAATAATATAGAATTTAAATATCCTTAATATAATATAATCATTGTATCAATACGACATAAAGCGTGAGTTTGAATGTATGGATAATTCATGGATGGATATTATACACTTTACGAATATCCTAATGCTATCCTCCGGCTCCATTGTAGTGCATGGATTATTCGTGGATGTGATACTAATGAATATGCGAGAATAAATTATTGACTTCCACAATAGTGCATGGATAATTCATGGATCCATTGATCAACTAGAAAATAAAGTCTACTATCTTTTAGGGTTTAAAAGGGTTTTCATAAATTTTACGAATATCTAATCATTGTACCACGTCAAGGATTTTCATCAAATTATCAATGGTCATGACTATGGAATCATGTGATACCAAAACTATCCATGCTGCAAAATTTGAGGACTTTTATCACATCATTTAGAAGCCAGTTTGAATAATTAATAAAATATTGGAAAAATTGATATGAACTAATTATGAAATTCAGCTTTGTAAAAATTGATAATGGGTAGAATAAAGAATGGAATATGGAGGAAAAAACTGAGCATAGACGAGTTATTCCAATTGGAATAATAATAGATGGAACCGGTCGACATTGTCGCCGGAACAGATGTTCACCTGAAGCCGGGATGAATAATAAAGATGGAACGGATGTAAAACACACGGATAGGATATTCCAAATGGAATGATAAAGATGGAACCGGTCAGTTGTAAAACACGTTGGGCAGGATGTTTTAACGAGAATAATAATAAAATGAACGGAACCAGTCAGGTGTAAAACATCTGAGACATGATGTTCCAATGAGAATAATAGAAGAATGTCACCAAGTATAGGGTAAACCACTTATCTGATTATGTATAGGGTATATCAGCGTATACTGAGTTATTCAATGAGAATAATAAAGAATGGAATAACAGAGGATTTCACCGAAGTATAGGGTATCTGCGTATCTGAGTTATTCCAATGAGAATAATAAAGAATGGAATAAATGAAGTTCTCTTCATGAATAAGAAGAATAACAACACCCTTACGAGTACAACAAATAATATCCCTTACCTTAGAAAATTTGAATATTGGCAAAGTGAAGTAGCGAGTATACTTTTCTTCTGCTTTCTCTCTATAGTTTCTCTACAGAGTTTTGATGAATTCGTAAGAAAATAATGAAGGAATGAGCTTATATTTATAGGAAAATAGAATGCATAGTAATTAATCCATGAGCGGTCAGATTGATTTACTTTAATCGACGGTCCGTATTTAAAGCAAAATCTTTTAAATAAAATATAATATATATTCTATTTATATAAAAACATTTTACTATCCAAATCTTTATGCAACACTATACAAAACACATGCAAAATACTATGCCACACTATGCATAATAATAAAATAAAATATATTTTAATTATAGAATAACTTTAATAAAAGATACATTATATAAAAAATGTTTTACATTTTATTACGTTAATAATCTGAATAAAACAAAAGCGTCATTATCATTATAATAATTCATATTATTAATCGACAATAATGGAATCAAATCGGTGACTTCTCACATAAGCATCGATAATCAATACTGGTGTCTTCTTATGCAACCATACGCGTATTCATTGTACTTTTACTACTGAGAGTAGTTCAACAAAGATCAACGGTAAAACTTCCGTCGTTATTTGATAAAATATTTTTATCGTTTTCTCAATTTTACAATAATTACATTGTGGGGTCCACACCAACGATGATTGAGCTAGTTATACGAATATTCCACTGCTAAACCGAATATATTCCGACAGGCCAATCGAATATAATATAACCACTTTGCTTACTTTTGTAAAATTTATAAATATTACCACAACTATAACATTATATCAAATTTATTCCATAATATTCCAAAAATAATATTTATAAAAATTCATCTTTATTTATAAAATTTGGGGTCATCTGACCTCCCTTCTTATGAAATTTAAGCCCTCGAAATTAGGTACGATACTGATATGATAAAGAGGTGAGGATACCTTGAATACCTTTATCGTTAAAAATATTAAATTCATCTTCATGATCCACCCAAAGATATTCATTAACAATTCATCTTTACCTGACTACAGCCAAAAGATATAACCGTAAAACCAATAATCTTTGAGACACAACTTAATAGTATTACCACGACCACAATTATCTATGCACCTTTGGCCGAGGATATTCGTGTTTTCAATTCTGATCATGCGTGATTATCTTAGAATAATCCTTGGTCATAATCATACCAAGTCTATCAATGCACTACTACCAAAGAATGACTTTTACCACATCCATGAATTAATATTTCATTCTTGAGACTCATTTCAATAATTAATCCATATCATCGAATCATCACGACTACGGGCCGAGGATATTCATTAGTATCACGACCATGAATTATCCATGCACTACGACAAAGATAATCGTGTATTCATTAGTATCACGACCACAAATTATCCATGCACTCTACGATAAAAGATAATCGTGTATTCATTAGTATCACGACCACAAATTATCCATGCACTACTGGTAGTAGATAATCGTGTATTCATTTAGTATCGCGACCACAAATTATCCATACTTTTCTGACCAAAGATAATCGTGTTTTCAATTACGGTTATGATTATACCCGAAACAATCCACGGTCATAATCATACCAAGTCCATCTATCTATCTGCTGTTACACGAGATGACTTTCAACATAATATAAACATGAGGATAATGATATAAAGAATCAATCGAATGAGATAAAGGATAAATATTAAACATTTATAATATAATTTATCGAGATTCAAGAATATCCCCATGTTATCAATCACTTAATAATCTCATAATCTAATATCATTAATATTATAACAATATTTTAATCATCTCTTAAATTTATAAACAATTTATCTCGATTGTTTACGCTTTTACCATATAATGCATTTAATCATTCAAAATGCCATACTCATAAGATATCATCACCAATTATCAAATCCTCATCAAAAAAATATGCATATACTCTATATAGGATTCTCTAGCCATAAAATCCTATTTTCAACTTTGTTACTTCACATAACATATTTAACTCATATGTTCGTAACTAAACTATTTTTATGAAAATACCAAATCATCCCAAAAATATTTCTTTTTCGGGATTTAGCATAATATAGTCCCATAATGAAAATATATTTTTCTCGGAATTTTTAAAATTCATTTACTATTTTTCGAAAATCAATTTCTAATTAATTCCTTAAGAAATTTGCTACCTCAAGTTTAACTCCGAAATTCCCAAATCTTGGCAGGACCTTACATGTTAATGTTAGACTCGATTTAAATTTCATGGTCATCCTGAGTTATAGAACTCTAGTTATAGCATCTTTCGTCAAAAAAAACGAAATATTGAAATGGTCATAACTTGTTCATTTTAGTCGAGAATGAGCTCATTTTTGAACGAGGAATTACTATATAACATATATTTTCATGTCCCAAAAGGCGAATTTTTTCACATAAATTTAGTGGTAAAACGACCCTTACAAAAATGTGGCGGTGGCTTTTTGGACAGGAGGTACTTTATAACATATATTTTCATGTCCCAAAAAGGCGAATTTTTCACATAAATTTAGTGGTAAAAGCTTGACTCTTACAAAACGCAATGGCGTGACTTTTTGGACATTTGAAGTTTTGACTCCTTTGCTAAAATCGGTCATTTGAAATCTACAACACCTTTTCATTGATTCCACTTAGATTAGTTAGGTAACTCGTAGATCTAACTCAGGACTTAACCACTCAAAATTCAAAAAATATAATAGGAGATTTGGTCGATTGAATTTCATGTTATGTTTTTCACCAAAATCTAGTTTTTAACTCCTTGTGATTTTTAAGAAACTTTCAAGTTTTCACATCTTAACCAACATGACTCATCATAACACTTACTAATACCACGTATACCTATGATTTTCATTAGTCCAATGCTTTTATTATGACTTTCATCATAAACCACGTAAAGCATTCATTTTAGTTGAAGAAATATTTGAGGGTTTAAGAAATGGGTTTTGTCTTGGGGTGATACAAATTCGATTTCACGCTCTAAGTAGGCTAAGAAGTCAAAATACGCCCGGAAATTTATTAATAATAGAAATATCATTCAAAAGCGTGACTCTCATCCAAGACTTGGATAAGACGTCACATTGATACTAACCTGTGACTTCATCCCTTAACCTAGATAGCACCTCACAATGATACCTATAAACTTGCCATCTTCATTCACGATGTCGCCTTTCTGAAAGTCCGGCCCGATTGCATTCCACATGAGGAAGTCAACAACGAAAGGTTAGGGCTCTTTACTTATGAAGCGATATGACAATAATTGACTTTAGTAGTTTGGTTACTTGAATTCACACAACAAGTTGGTTATGAATATAAAAGCTAACAACCTTACGAAAAGCATGATGAGTAGTTAACCAATTGATTCCTAAAATCACATCAAAGGCAAATATTTTCAAAATAATAAGATCGACGAAGTAGCGTGAAAATGTTTATTTGAATCAAACAAGATTTAAAAATAAGCTGTAACGAAGGCTCCTACTAACGAAGTTTCAACCAATAAGTCAAAGTTTAACTTCTTGGTCAAATTTAAGCGTTGAACACAACTAGGTGAAATAAAAGAGTGGGTGAAGGCGGTATCTAACACGGTATAGACTTGCAAGAGCTTATGATTAACTTACCGTGATAATTTTATTCGGGTTCCTCATCACGAGAAAAGAAACGCTCTCTTAAACTCTGGCTTTGGTTTATGCAGGACGACCTTTGGTGCCTCCATCCTAGTTGAATTTGTCTTGGTAAAGGACAAAATCGAGCTAAGTGACCTTCTCTTCCACAATTATAACATGCTTTGAATGGCATAGTATGATTCGGATGATGTGTCCCTCTCCTCGCATTTGAAGCATATGATAGGTGGTCTTTCTCCTTCCTTAACAACGGGTCTTTGGTCTTTGACGTCTTTCCATCATTGTTGAATCTCCTTTTCTTGAAATGTCCATTCTTATTGTTTTTTGCCCTCGATTACCAAAGTGGTTACCATATCCTTTGTTGATTTCTCCACGCTTGTTGTCCACCGCTTGATGACTACTCTCATTTGGTATTATAATTTTGCCGATCGCTCTCTTTTAGTTGCGTTGACTCGTTATCGCGCTCCACTAATCGAGCCCTATTTACAACATCCCGAATACAAAACACGGTTTATGAGAAATAAGATGTTGGCGTATCTTGACTTCAAACCTCTTAAAAACATTGGCGCCATTCTCTTTATTATCCACCAGTGGAGCATAAACCGTGATAACTCGCAAATTTTGCCTCGTGTTGCGACACGGTCGTATTGTTTTGTTCAACTTGATAAACTCCACCTCCTTCGTATGGCGAATACTTTTGAAATTATTTGTCGTTGAAACGACTCTGGAACTTCTCCAAGATATCTTGATGCAATGAGGTTGAGTCGTTTTATCGATTCCCACCGATGTCTGCCTCTCGCGCAACATAAAGGCTAAGAAAGGAACCTTTTGCTCTCGGAGCATCCCAAGACATCAAATATCTTGGTAATACGCTTTATCCATGCTTCATTGAAGTGGTTTTGGCTCTCTCCTTAAACTCCGGTGGTCCCGGCTCCTTGAATTGTTTAGCGGTGGCCTTGCCAAGAGTTTTCCGTGTTTCCACCTATGTTTTGAATGATATCGCTTTCACGATGTTGCATAAATTCTAAAAACCTCTTAAGCGTCAAAGTCGTTAAATCGATTGATCGGTGTTGTTGTTTTCTAAGAGGATTATCTCCATCTGTTGTACATTGCCACGATTATTAATGTCATGGAGAATCAGCGGTCTCCTGCTCCATTGCTATTCTCAACATTCTCGGATGCCATTTTCAAACAACGCCACAAAATAAGTGTAAATTGACATGCAACATATTATCACTATACTCTCACGGCCAACCAATCAAATACCAAATAAACTTAGGTAGGTCATACTAGCGAAAGAATTCCCTATCTCTCCCTCCTAGTTCTAGTCTCACATCTTAGCGGGGATCATATCCCCAAGCTCACGATACCAACCGTGACGCCCCAAAATTAGGTATCGTCACCCATCTTGGGTCGCCACTTACATGGTGCGAATTTAAATCTGACTTACTAAATAAGCGTAAGTACAATCGACATAAAGCGTGAGTTTGAATACAAATATTGTCTACTAGATATTATACAAACTCAAAAGGGGTCCTCATTACAATTATTATCACACTATTTCACGAATAGTAAGGACTACTAATCTATCATCGGACCATTACTCTGGTTCCAGAGCTAAGTCGTCCGCCTATATTCTCATTTCTCAAGAAGAATAAATGAAAGAAAGGGTGAGCTCAACTAGCTTGAAGAAGAAATATTATAACTAAGATAATGCGAGAATAAATTATCAATAGTCTCAACAATGTTAAAGCGATAAAATACAATAGACAACCCGGTTTAAGCTGCATGATGTGAATATCTGATCCATTAAAAAATTTGAGTAGAAAATAAAGTCTACTATCTTTTAGGTTTTAAAAGGTTTTCATAAATTTTTATCACTAAGACTCGGTTTAATGAATAAACCACAATATCTAATCATCCACCGTACCACGGTCGAGGATTTTCATCAAATTATCAATGGTCATGACTATACCGAATCACCCACAGTTATAATCATACCAAAACTATCCATCATTTGCATTACGAGCCACTTTGAGGACTTTTATCACATCATTTATAACAAGCCATGATTATACAAATGATCCCTGGTCATAATCATACTAAGTTCATCTATGCACGTAAGCAAAGATAACATAATATAACATGAGGATGATGACAATGACATAATAATTCAATAAAACAAGTTCACGAATTAATTTATTAGGGAACTAATAACGTCAAATTGTCGACATGACAATCTTTGCTTTGTAGAGTAAAATTCAAGAATGATCGGAAGAATATTTCCATGAAAAGATCTTTGGATGAAACGCAAATATCAAGAATATTCTACTAATTTCATGGAGTATAGAAGTCAAAGTTTTAATATTTGGGTATAATAAAGAATGGAATAACAAAGGAAACCACCGTGCATGCGGTGCCCATAGGCGAGGTTATTCAACAGAATAATAATAATAGAACCGGGTCGGTGAAATTCACACCGGCGGGATGTTCCAGCGAGAATAATAAAGATGGAACGGATCCGGTGTAAAACACACAAATAGGATATTCCAACAGAATGATAAAGATGGAACCCGGTCAGGTGTAAAAACACATGAGCGAGGATGTTACAATGAATAATAATAAAGAGCGGAACCAGTCAAGGTGTAAAACACTGTGAACGTGATGTTCAACGAATAATAGAAGAATGTCACCAAGTATAGGGTAAACCACTTATACAGATTATGTATAGGGTATGTATGCGTATCTGAGTTATTCAACAGAATAATAAAGAATGGAATAACGGAGGATTTCACCAAGTATAGGGTGTCTGGCGCGTATCACGAGTTATTCAAACAGAATAATAAAGAATGGAATAATGAAGTTCTCTTCATGAATAAGAAAGAATAATACCCCTTACAATGCTGACAAATAATATCTCTTACCTTAGAAGAAATGAATATTGGCAAAGTGAAGTAGCGAGAATACTTTCTTCTTTTCTCTCTATAGTTTCTCTCTCTAGAGTTTTAATTGAATTCATAAGAAAATAATGAAAGAATGAGCTTATTTATAGGAAAATAGAATGCATAGTAATTAATCCATGAGCGGTCCAGATTGATTTACTTTAAATCGACTATTCCATATTTAAAGCAAAATCTTTTAAATAAAATATTATATATTCTATTTATATAAAAACATTTTACTATGCAAACTCATGCAACACTATACAAAAACACTATCTGAAAACACTATGCAACACTTTATGCATAATAAAATATAATATATTTTATTTATAGAATAACTTTAATAAAGTATACATTTTATATAAAAGATGTTTACATTTTATTACGTTAATAATACTGAATAAAACAAAAGCGTCATTATCGCTATAATAATTTATATTATTAATCAACAATAATGGAATCAAAGCTGGTGACTTCTCACATAAGCATCAATAATCAATCTTTGTGCTACTACTTGCAACCACACGACATTGATTTGTACTTTACTACTGAAAGTAGTTCAATAAGATCAACGATAAAACTTCCATAGTTATTTCAATAAAATATTTTTGTCGTTTTCTCGATCAAACAATAATTACATTGTTAGGGGTCCACCAATGATTGAGTCGTTATGCGAATATTCCCCTGCTAAACCAAGAATATTCCCAGACCAATCAAATATAATATAACCACTTGCTTACTTTTGCAAAATTTATAAATATTACCACAACTATAATATTATATCAAATTTATTCCATAATATTCCAAAATAATATTTATAAAAATTCATCTTTATTTATAAATGTTGGGGTCTTACATTCTTGGCTTTGTAGTGCATGGATAATTCGTGGATGTGATCTTAACGAATATCTTTGGGCGTAGTAGTCGTGGGTAATTCGGTGATGTGGATTATTTAATTTACGGACAAATGATGTGGTAAAAATCCTCTTTGGCATACGATGAAGATGGATTAATTTTGAACAAATGATGTGGTAAAAGTCATCTTTGGCCGTGTAGTGCAAAGATGGACTATTGATTATTGATTTTACAAATTGTATATCTTTGGCCAGTTGTGCAAAGATAGACTGTTGATATTGGTTTTACAATTGTATATCTTTGGCCCGTAGTGCAAAGATGGACTGTTGATTATTGGTTTTATAGTTGTATGTCTTTGGCCGTAGTACAAATATGAATTTAATGGCATAATTATAAACATAAACTGTAAATTGGTATAACCATGAGCTTTGTTTTTCAGGTAAAAACAGGTGGTAAAAGTTCTCTTTGTCTTGGATACAACGAAGAACTGTTGATTAGTGTTACATGAATAAAATATTGATAATGGACATTTAATTTGGAGAGGATAGTAGACATTATATTCTACTTGACTCTTCTAATGGATTGTTGATTCCGCTGCTATTATGGTTAAAAACTTTTATCATCCACCATATGTTCTAAATATCTGATTTATTATTGATGAAGGCTATTGATAATATAATTATCTTAAGTTATGATATTCTTTACTGGGCTATTTGTGCTCACCCTTTTGTTTCACAACCCCTTTCAGGAAATAAAAGTATAGCTAGGACTAGTAGAGAGAATATGGGTATAAAGTGGTGTTTCAAATTAGTCGTAATCCTAATCAAGTTATGAAACGGTGTGGCATAATAATTGTACTGAGAACTTAAATTGTGTGTGACGTATTTTATACATCATTTAATATTTAATTTTGATGAACCACAATAGGGTGAAGTGAACTCGAATTTGGAAGCGTCAAAAATGCACTCCATTAGAATGAGGAGAACATAAATCTTCTCGTGTTCGTTGGGAACTTGAAATATTTGATGTTGTATTTTATATGGAATTGTAATAATTTGAGTATGAATATTGTCGTATTATATACACTACAATATTTGTATTGAAACTCACAGTATATGTGTCGTCGTATTTTACACGATAGTTCTATAATTGTAATAGAAAAGTTCGCGTCAGTAGTGTTATTTCTGGCGACCCAAGATGAGTTGTGTGGACCTATTTTGAGGGCGTCACACCTATTACATGGACATGGCTAAAAGACATTAAGGAAAATAACAATAAATTTTTTACGACAAATTTGTCATTTGTTTTTCTTCTTTATTTTATCCTCAACAACACTAAGGGTGAGGAAAAAATGGGTAAAATTGAATTACCGAATCAAATCGAATTTTTTTAATCGAATTATTTAAATTATTTTGTTTATTTCGGTTATAACCGTATACTTATTCGGTATTTTGATACGCTTACGATTTTTAAAATTTTACTATTTGGATATCCGACTAACCAAATTAGATATTTAAAAAAATTAACTTTGTTCTATGATTATGTATTTATGTATTGTTAATTTAAAACTATTAAAATAATTTATAAATTATTATGATTGTAAATTGTGGTTAAATATTGTTTGAAAACTCTAGTGGGAAATTTGAAATAAATTTTTTGTTTGGTAAAGTTAAATTGATTTTTATTATATCTTAGAATAACCAAATAGTATGAAGTATTATTCGATTGTTCACTTAATGCTAATTTCATATTTGTTTGAATAGTAAAATTGTATGAAATTCGGGTAAAGATTGGTTATAATCGAATAGACAATTCTATTCGGTTATAATAGAATACTCACCTAAACATCATGACAACACCCCAAAAACGTGTGAGGTGGATCATACATGTGAAAATATCAAGTATTGATGTGTAAATAGTGCTTCTTAAGTCGCACCAATTACGATATTTTACTATCACAATTTCTTACTACCTCAATTCCATAATAATTTACTTTTTAGAAGAAAAAATTTGTTTCAATTTATTTGTCATTTACAACTTTCTAAAAGAATAAATTATTTATTTTCTTATATCACCTCTAACTTCTTTCATTGTCCCAACAAATCTTTTCTCTTATATTAATAGTTTTCAACTTCCCATAAAAAGGTAGTGATGAAATTTCATACAAATTTTAATTCTTAAATAATACTCCTTATGCCCCTTAATATTAGTTGTTTCATAGTTGTGCACAAGTATTAAGTACTCCCTCCGTCCCATAATATATGACGTTTTAGGTGATTTTATTTGTTCCAAATTATTTAACGTTTTAAAAAATCTAAGAGAATTAATTATAATTTGTCCAAAATTACCCCTCGTGAGAAAATGTTACAGATGAGAGCGAATATGAGATAAATATCGTAATAAATGAGAATTTAAGGGTATTATAGACAATTGATACTATCTTTAATGTTTTCTAATTATTTCTTAATTAATTCTTACGCATAACTCTAAAGCGTCAGATATTATGGGACGGGAAAGAGTAAATGGTTATATAACATTAAATATAATATCAATCGCCTATATTGTTCTTCAGATGGAATAAAAAGAGTGTTATTTATTGGATAAAAAATAGTGAGAGAACCAAATTTATATTTAATACTTGTGGTAATATTGAAACCTAAGGAATTAATACTTACCTAAAATTCTCAAACGACAAATATTAAGAGACAAAAATATTTATGTCAAGCGATTTATATTAAGGGACGGAGGGAATAGTATTAAATGACTTTCTTAATTTATGTACATGAACCTAAAACGATTATTATTATGAAATAGAGGTAGTAATAGATTGACTGACAATATATCATTAAATTTGAAAGTTGTCAACCTTGTTTAAATTACAAATGGTACTAGTTCTAATCGATTTATTAGGGTCAAAACATTAACTCGATGCGATGTTCTAGATCTTTGATTTGGCAAAGTTAAGTCGAATAAGCACATATATGATTTACTCCTTCCGTCCTTTAATATAAGATTTTTTTAGAGTTGTGCATAAGTATTAAAAAAATGATTGCATAGCATTAAATATAATATTAAATATTTATATTGTCCTTGTATTGAAAAAAGAGATTGTTATTTATTGGACAAAAAATAGTGAGTAGAACCAAAATTATATTTAATACTTGAGATAATATTAAAAATTAAATAATTAATACTTATTTAAAATTCTAAAACATCATATATTAAAGAGATGAAAAAACTTCTAAAACGTGTTATATTAAGTTACGGATGTAATACAAAGCATAAAGCAATATTTGGAGATGAATAGTTAGTTCTGAAATTAAGTATTTAGTGATAAATCTATATTTATTAATTATTGTTGAGGTCTTTGACCTCGCCTTGGAGGAAGATGAATACTTGGCTCACATTATTTGATTTTTTAATTTATTTTATAAGCATATATAAAACGTACTTGGACATGATATTTTTAATAAGTTTTTAATATTATTAGGACTATAAGATTTCTTATTTTAAAAAAATTTAATTGTATTCTAAATAAATCTTAATATGCTTAAAAGAAAATGAAATTAGATACTCAACTCATTTGGAGATGGATCCTAGTTTTCATGTTGATATTTTTTCTCAAATATTAAGCTACACTTGCACATATAATTTTAATATAAAATTTTAAAGAATAATATTTAATAAAAAATTTCTTATTAATTGTCTAATTATATCTACGAAAAATTTAATAACCAAAGTATAATTTATAAGAATACTCTCATCTTAAAAGAGAGTAATTTATGTAAATTATTGTGTAATGCTATAAAACTACCCTTTATTGGATATGAGTTGGAGAGTTGTGTCATTGTGGACATGGGAGTCCTGATTGATTTAGAGAAATGATATTTTTAGGTCTATTTAAAAATTTTATATGTATTTTTCACATAAAATAGAATTTATTTTACTTTCATATGAGAGAAATACTATGTATAAATATCAAAAAATATATATATTAAAGAGAAGTCTAGACATATAAATTTGTGCTTGGTCTTAAAATAAAGTTTATAACGGAAGTCTAGATATAAGACCTCAACTTTTATGAATAAAGATAAATTTTCTCTAAATATTATTTTGAATATTAAGGTATAGATTTGTTATAATATTATAGTTGTGGGTAATATTTATAAATTTTGCAAAAGTAAGCAAGTTATTATAAAATATTCGTTTGGTGAGGAATATTAAATACTATTGAGCGTAATCATTAGTGGACCCGTAATGTAATTATTATTTCGGAGTTAGAAAATGATGAAATATCTTTTATAAAAATAACGACGAAAGTTTTACCATTAACTATTGAAATACAAATTGATAAAAATACGATGTCGTGTGGTTGCATAAGTAAGACGCAGTATTGATTATTGATGCTTAGGTGAGAAGTCACTCGATTATACTCAATTATTACTACGATAAGAATTGCGATAAGTATCTCACATTATTGATTGATTATTGTCACGGTTTCATCTCGAACAATATTTTATATTATTAAATCAATAATTGAGATGACAAAGTTATTTATATTATTATTGCATTATTGATTGGCGATGTAGAAAGTTACATCAGAAAAGGAGTTTGGTCACCTAATAATGCGGCATGATAATGAGAAATCCTTATCGAAAAGCCCCATCTTTCCTAGGAATGATCTGGTTGTTAATATTGTGAGTTATAATAATAAGGGTTAAGTTCAGATGACCACATGTGGTTTTGGCGCTTTCCCATTTAACCACCTGTAGTCAGTAAAGCTACATTTAAACTCTCGACTATTTGAGTTGAAGTAAAAAAGTCACCTTTTCCATCCAACTTAACTGTGCGTGTATGTCAGACGCCTAAAGTGAGTGAGAATGGGGCATGTGAATTCCAAAACAACAGGTAAATGTCTAAAATAGGTCTTCTTCTTCCTCGTTGCTGTTAAGAGCAGATCTACCCCATTTCAGCTCCATCGTAGACGAAATTGAAAGCTACTTCTTAACTAAAGCTACAAAAATCGTAGCACGCAGTGATAGAAGGAAAAGGAATCCAGCTGGTAAAGGAGAAAGAATTTTGCAACAACCTTTTGCAATTTCTGAAGGTAAGTTTTCCAATCCCCTTCCATTCCTTTTTTATTCCATCCTTGTTAAGAAAATGACTTTCATGGCCGAATGGCTAGGTTAGAACTTGAAGGACTGTTTGTCCTTTTAGTTGCTATGTTGCTGCGTGTAGATTTAGTTCACTGGTATGCTACTGTTATGTATGGAAATTAGGCATAAGGAGATAGGTTGGGTTGTAGAGTAATAAGGATGTTGTTATGGGTTGTTATTGTAAACAATGGCTATGAAATTATTAACCTAAAACTATACTATCAATTTGTTTGATAAAAGTTCTAAAAGAACCATTTGATTTGAAAACTATATATTAGACCAAAGTAAAGCTTGGGCTTGACTTGTTTATCATATGTGGTGTTAATTAGAAATTTTGGAGGTATCAGATTAGAGCAAAAAGCAAATTCAAGCTAAAACTAATATATATACATTTATGGTCTACTCTTTGATATTAATCTTTATGTTGTTTATGTGAATCAGGAGTCGTGTCTTCGTCAAGCAATGATGTAGGAAGGATGAATGGTGACTTGCGCTACATACCTAGGCGATGTAAATGTGGAAAAAAAGCAAGTGTAAGAATTGTTGACTCGAATAAACCATCGAAGGGAGGTTATATTTTGTATCACGATGAGTGTGAGTTTTGGGAATGGTGTTTGCCTTCTACAACAAACTCAAGTGGAATAGTCGGTGGCCCTGATAAAGACAATGATGAGAATGGGGACATTGGTGAGTGGATCAAAATGCAAGTGTTCGTGTGAAATTTGAATAACATACCAAGTAGGATGATAATTGTTAAAAGTAATATGAAGATGATAATTGTTGTTGGACTTGTGTTGTATTTCATGTCGATTCATGATGTATTTTATTAGTAACAAATGAATGTATAAACTAAATGAATGTAGTTTAGGAGACCGATGGTAGCAAGCCTTTTTCTTCGTTAGACTTTATATTATGGATCCATGGAATTAGTTCTTCATATCAGTATATTATTGGATTGCAAATTTTGTTTTATATATCTTCTTTGAACATAACTTGTTGGATTTATGTTAATAGTTGCTGATTTTGTTGTATGGATTTCACTCAACATTAAATGTAAAACATTGTCAACTGGACAATCAACATTAAACTTTCAAAACAAGGTGTGAAATATTACATGCTGATTAAACAAGGTACATGCTTTGCCCATTGCAATGTGAAAAAGCAATATTGCAAAAAATAATTCCAAAATGGACAATCAACAGTGTACATGTTTTGCCCATTGATGCCAACTAGTAGACAAAGTATATGACTGTACCTACTATTAATTATACCAACTATAAAACATTGTCCACAAACTACCCTTTGATGCCAACTATAGTAGACAAAGTATACACAATCAACATAGTCAAAAACAGTTACAAGACATCATTCATGATCCAAAAACTACCCATTGAATATACTAAAGCCTTAATCCCCCCAGTCTTCCCTTCTTTGGTGATTTGCATATCTTGCTCTTTATGGCTCCCTTCTTTATGTTCATCCTCGTAGGCTGTGAGCTTGAAGCAGGCTGATTACTCCACATAGTAGACAAAGTTGGTGTGGGATTAGGTTGAGAGCTTGATTTGGGTTGATTAAGTATTTCTGAATTTGTTGTAGCAGTAGCAGTCCCTTGACTTGACTGTCCTCTAGTCTGCAACTATTCCTGTTATCCAATAGAATTAAAGGATATGTAAAATGCATTCCAATAAAACCCAATAATCTATTATAATGTACCTTAACAGGAATCTGCTGCACATTAGTTGCAGTCCCTTCAGTGGACTGATGTGGTCTGGTAGGAATGTCTGACTGTGTTGACTGTGCAGTTGACTGATGTTGTTTGTTAGTTGTCTGAAAATCAAAACATGTTAAACTGTTATAACACATGTGTTAAAAAATACAATTGATAGTATGAAAAACATAAAGTATATACCTTGTTCATTCTTGATTTAGGATGAAAAGGCAATGTACATGCTCTGCTGTTATGCCCTAGTGTTAAACACATTGTACATGTGACAGTGCCACCTTTTCTTGTTGCTTTATGTTGGTTTTTTGGTTCATCTGCAGCCTTTCTTACGAAGTTTCCTTGAGTGCGCCGGTGGGCTTATGATAGAGTGGAGGTGAATCTTAGCAAAATTGAGTGAACCCATTCATGGTGACTTGACACGACGGCTTTATGATAAAGTTATATGTGTTCAAGTATACATCCTTGCTATAGCACTGATGGTAATAAGCCTTTGGTTGCTCCCTATTTGCCCATATTGCAACACAACATGTCTGCAAGGAATCCCACTAAGCTGCCACATTTTACAACCACAAGTCCAATCATTCAAATTCACAACCCATGTTCTAAAATCAACTTCTACTTCAAATTCTCCACACCCAGACTTCAAAGTAGTGCATCCCCTACAAGTTTTCTTAATCATCTCCAATTTTTTCTTAATTCTGGGCCCAAGTGACCCTCCATACTTGTCCATGCCTTCCCTTTTTACCTGAAACCTAACCATTAATTTCTTTCTTATCCCTCTAGCATGTTTATTATACCTTTATCCCTTGCCTCCAGGATGTAATTATTTCATGACTCATTCAAGTTGTTCACTACTACATCACACTTACAGTGGGGTGAAAAATGAGACCTGGCCAAAAATTTTGGCCCAACAGCCATTAACCACTTAGCTGCTTCTACATCAGCTTTGTGCATCTCACTCATAGTTGCTTCAAATGAGAACATGTCACCACAACTGGCTGCATTCCAGAACAAATCCCTAAGCAGCTTCCCCTTAAACTTAATTTTGAAGTTGTTGTACAAATGCTTTAAAGAAAATCTATGTTCATTGTTGGGTAACATTGTATTGAAGACATCTATTAGCCCCTTCTGCCTATCAGAAATGAAAACATACCTTCTTGTTTCATTTTCACCTATGTCATCTAGAAGTTGAGTAAGAAACCACTGCCAACTATCTTTACATTCAATTTCAACAACAAAGAATCGTGAATGGGAAATATGTTATCATTAGCATCTCTTCCTATAGCACTAAGTAGCTGCCCTCCAAAAACCCCCTTTAAAAAACACCCATCTAATCCTATAATAGGTCTACACCCAACTAGGAAACCATGTTTGGAAGCGTGAAGCCTCATATAAAGCCTCTGAAAAAATGGGTAGTGAACTGTGTCTTTCATCTAGACCCTCACTATAAAACTTGAAGATTGTTCGTGGTTAAAGCTGTTTAATGATCTCCACATAATCCATCACTGTTATATCGCTCTCTACATCACCTTGCATATGTATGTTAAAGCCTTTCTTTTAGCTCTATATAGGGATGATTTACTTAGACTAGAGTTACATTCTTTTGTGCCTTCTTCTTCCATGCCTGCAAATCCCACTTAGGATTATCTCTCAAGTCATGCATATATTTTTGGCCAAGTATCTCACGTAAACAAGATGATTCTTATCTGTCAAAGACATATATATGGTCCCCCCCAAAGATTTTATCTTAAAAGTTTGTTCACCCCTGTTTCGATCGATGCATGAATCCTCCATTTACAGTTTTCACCCTTACACTTAGCAGTTATTCTTTTTCTGTCATTTTGCATATACTTTATGTCAAACCTCTCTTTAACAGAAAATTAAACTAATGCTTGTCTAAAAATTTCATGATTTGAAAATTCCATACCAATCTCAAATTATATCTTACCCATATCAGTTTCCTCATTAAACTCCATACATCCATCCCCTTCTAAATTGTCCTCATCATCTGACAGAACAAACTTCCTCCTTAATGCATCTTTCCCTTCTCCATCATCACCATCACTCCACCAATCCTCTACAAAGACATCATTCATGTTCACCTTTGGTTCATCTGTTTTTTTTCCTTCTTCGAATATATCATCATCCCCAGGCCCTTCTAGATCCTCATCCATCCATGGTGGATGCTCTGCTTCTTCCCCAATATCATTATCAGCTTGTTTTTTAATTTTTTCCTTTGTATGTTTTGTTTGTTTTTTAGGCTTTTCAGTATGTTTCCCTTTTCCTTTGTCTGTTTCTTTCTGCTGCTCTTTATCTGTTTTTTTTTTGCTTCCCTTTATCAGTAATACCACTTTGGTTAATGTTTTCAGTTGTTTCACTTTGAACACCAAAGTCTTTTTCATTTTCATTTTGGTTCATATTATCAGTTGTCAAACCACAAATATACCTAATGTTATCATTTTCAACTTCTTATGGCCTAACAACTTGTATGGGACCCTTCATTTCGTGTCCATATATATGCACCTCCTCACTCTCTGCATTAACTAAGAAATCAATCATATCAATGACATCTTTGTCATTTTGCATCAATAATGCCCCCCCCCCAAATTCCCAAATTTATATCCGGCATAAGGAATAAATATTCAAATTTAAAACTGGACATAAAGTAGAGTAGTATTCATGTATACTAAGCAAAGAAAGGTAATCCAACCCAACATTCTCTACTATTTGTTCACTACCCCCACATATTTATGTTACTGGATCTTGAACAAACTTCCCACCATAATGAAAAATAATTCTGACAAACATTCTGCATTAAACAAATGAAGGAGAAATGTTTGAATAATATACAAAACATTATAACAAGTATCATAAAAAGGGGACCAAATTCAATGGCAGACACTGGGGGACAATAATAGTAATAAAGAAAGGGGGGACCATAGTACTCAGTATAATTTATCTAGGACCAAATATACTAACTAATTCCACACAAAAAAAGATGCATGCATATACAACAAACAACTCAAATAGTTAACAAATTACATATGATATCTATCAGACAAGGAGAAATTTACCTTAATCAGCACCAAATTAAGTATCACAGACCCCAATCGAAGGTGGGAACCCAGTAAATCCAACACGAACACACTAACCCACACCCTATTTCTCTCACCTCTCTAGCCCTAGATATCACTACGATCGCTTGCTTCTCTAGCCCTCAATATCAAACTGAAATGAAATGAAACAAAACCCTTATCGTATCTGTCATTTTCAATATATACATGAAGGGTAAATAATTCATTAGCCAACTCAAGTAACGGAGTGAAGACGAAAAGCATTTATTCACTTCACCTCAAAAGGTCGAGAGTTTAAATGTAGCTTTACTGACTACAGGTGGTTAAGTGGGAAACCGCCCAAACCCCAGGTGGTCATCTGAACTTAACCCCAATAATATTGATGAATGTTATTAAAAATGTGTTTTGTGAAGCCAATTGAATTGAAATAAATAGAGGAGATTTTTATGAAGTACTTGTTGTAAATTTTGCTTAGTATAGGACCCCCACTTACCCAATTTTCAAAATAGTCAGGACAAAGTTATCTCGCTTATATATATATATATATATATATATATATATATATATATAAGTTTAGTTTTTATGTAAAATAAAATATATTATATTTTATTATATAGTGTGTTTGCATAGTAAAATCAAATTTTTTAAAAAAGTTTTGACCGAATTCATTTGCCATGAGTTTCTAATATATGCAAATTCAGTGAATAAAATTTTTAAATAGTATCCTTCCATTCTCCTATAAATAGGATGTTTAGTTTAGAATTGAAAATCACACTAGAATCAAAGAATTTTTCTTCTATAATATTGAGCGTATTTCTTTAGAGTTTAAGGAAGCTTTGAGCGTAGAAAACGGTATAAGTTTTCTTCAAGAATATTCTCGTCCTACCAGTCAGAAGTACACTCTTTTTAAGGTAAGAGATGTTATTTTTGTGCAATATTCGTAAGAAATAATATTTTCTTTCATACTCTATAGTATGTAAGTAATATTATTTCGTTTCAGATTCCAAATTCTACACTCATGTTGATAAGTTTTGCTTCTATACTCTTTGAAATTAGTAGAATATCCTTGAAATTTACGTTTCATCTAGTATCGTTTCACAAGGATATTTTTTTTGAACATTCTTGTTAAATTTTGATCTTTTTATGCCGGGGTACTATTCACGAAGTACTATTCATGGGGTATTATTCACTCAGGTACTATTCAATTGGGTACTATTTATTTATAAAAATTGATTTCTTTTATGTCCAAATTATTTACGATACAATATTATTTTGAATTTTACTCCACAAAGCAGTATCATGTTGACAATTTGGACATTATTGAATTTTGGATAAATTAAATTATAAATCTTTAAAATTTATCCTTACTCTCATTTAATTGAATTCTTATATAATTTCCATCATCCTCATGTTTATATTGTGATGAAAGTCATCTTTGGCCCGTAGTGCATAGATGGACTGCTGATTGGTATGATTATGACCAAGAATTATTCGGTATAATCATGACCTGTAATGTTACAAATGATGTGGTAAAATTCCTCATTGGCCGCATTGATGGACAGTTATTGGCATGATCATGACCATTGGTGATAACACGAATATCTTTGGCCCATAGTGCATGAATAATTTGTGGATGTGATACTAATGAATATCCTTGGCCCGTAGTGCATGGATAATTCAGTGACGTGGATTGTTTATTAAGCTGAGTCTCAGCGATAAAATTGATGATAAACTTTTTAATTCATAGAAGATAGTAGATATCATGCTCTACTTAACTCTTCTAATGGATTTTTTGTTCATACTTGATTAAACTTGTTATTTATTATATTCTATCGGTTTAACATTGTTGAAGGCTAACTATAATTTATTCTGCATTATCTTAGTCATAATATTTCTTGTTGGGTTTTCGGCACAAAAACGCAGTGGAAAAATAAAATAATCAAAGCAATTTCCGACACCCTAAACAGGATCCATGCGAAAATCAATTAATTCGATTGTAAAGAAATTATCGATTAAGAAAGCGATTAAACGATGCGGTGAATCTCCAACGCAATTCAAATGAAGCTGCGTCTCTACTAGTATCCACACGAACGCGCTCCTAATCGCTCCTACGATCTGCTTTGAAGAAGGAATCATGCAGACTAGCCACCAAGGATGAGGATTTTCAAAGCGATTTCTCTAGTCTCTCTCTAAGAGTGGCTAAGGTTTTGGTTTATGAATAATAGCTAAAATGGATGCTACATATCATATATATAGCCATTAAAAATATTATTCAAAACCTAATTTAATAAAATTTAAATTTATATATATATATATATATATATCTTAATTAAGTCTTACTTAATTAATATACATATATACAAATTATCCTTTTAATTTAAATTCGTGATTTAAATACTATTAATCATATTAATATATTTAAATCCTTACAATTAAAATTAATTTCCTTTTAATAACGTTCTTTGTGTGCGACCCTATAGGTTATTATTACGTTGGCAATAATTTTAAAATCATATTATGAAATTATAAACAGTGAGCGGCATCTAGTAATGCATCACAGCTACCCAAGTAATAATAAGATCGATGATTCGATGTAATCTTTTCGTGACCAATGTTTCGATGTAATTTAATCCTTTTAACCTTAATATCCTAGATTAAACTCGAGTCATGGAATGTGTCATACTCTTCATAATTTAATCTGAGTTTTCTTGATCAATGAGTAGACTATATGAAACATATCACTATTTGAGTATGGCCATGCATTTCATAGTCCTACTCAATCAAGAGGCCTATGGATATCACCCATAATATATAGGATGGTTAAATTCCATCTAGATCACTCATATTTCTCACACGATTCATGATAAACCCAATAATCACCTTTATTGTCCACCCTATTAAAGGTGACATTTGATGATATCAAAGTACATAAATTCTCATGTAGTAATATAGTGATTTCGTGTCGGAGGACCATTACATCATTATCATTTATGAGAATTGCTAATGACACTTCGCATAATGCTCCATATAGAATTTTCATGGTGGGTCCGTCCAAAGACATCGTTCTCTCAACACGTGTACTATGCATTGACTTAATATCTCATATATTTATGACCAATGAGATTTGGTCATCAGTCAATCCACATACTAGTCTCAATGCATCATTGTTGTCCCATCAACAATGATACTCGACTATGGACATTTAAGAACAATGATACTAATTGTAATTATATAATCTCATGTTCAAGTCACATACTTGAAACTATATAATTTGTATCACTATTCTAAGGAATTTTATTATGTTAACAATTATATTATGCAGTAAATAAAACGTTAATAAAATCATTTATTTATTCAATCAAATATAATATCAAAACGTTAAGCAATTATATCAAATAATTGGCCTCTAGGGCATAAACTCTAACATTTCTTACTGGGCTAGTTGAGCTCACCCTTTGCTTTCATTGTTCTCTTCAGGAAATGAGAACGTAGCCGGGACTAGTCGGGGAAGGGAGTGATGGTCCGAGATGGTGGATATAGTAGTCCTCGCTATTCTATGAAATAGTGTAATAATAATTGTAATGAGGACTTTATTTGAGTTTGGAAACTATATACGAGACAATATCCGTGTTAAAACTCTCAGCTACATTTTTTTCTTATTGCGAAAATGAAGTTTGTATTTAAGTTCTGTACCATGTATTTGGCGACTCAGAATGGGTGATGTATACCTATTTTGGGGGAGTCACAGTTGGTATCAAAGCTTAGGGATATGATCCCTGGCTGAGATGTGAGACTTGAACTAGGAGGGGAGAGACGGGTAAATCATTCGCTAGTATGACCTACCTAAGTTTATTTGTTACTTAATTGGTTGGTCAGGATATAGGGATAATATGTGACATGTCAATTAACCCTTGTTTTGTGGCAGTGTTTGAAAATGACATCTGAAAATGTTGAGATAAGTAATGGAGCACAGGAGACTGTCGAGTCACCACAGATTAATAACCAGGATAATGTACATCAGGAAGGAAACAATCCTCAAGTAAACAATAACACCGACCAAATGATGAACGATGGGATGTTCAGAGGCTTTCTGCAATTCATTCAACATCAGGCGAAAGAGACTCCTGTGAATAATACAGGTGGAAACACTGGCAACTCACAGATGGTTTCCACTAATCAGTTCAAGGAGCTGGGACCACCAGAGTTTTTGGGAAAGCCAGAACCACTTATGACAGAGACGTGGATAAAGCAGATCATCAAGATATTTGATGTCTTGGGATGCTCTAAGGAGCAAAAGGTTCTCTTTTCCACCTTCATGTTGTGAGGAGAGACAGACATTGGTGGGAATCGAAGAAACGCGACTCAACTCAACTTGCCGCGTTAAAGATGTCTTGGGAAAAGTTTCAAGAACTATTCAACGATAAGTACTTTCCTGAAAGTATTCGTCACATGAAGGAGGTGGAGTTCATCAAGCTGGAGCAAAATAATATGACCGTGTCGCAATATGAGGATAAGTTTGTGGAGTTATCCCAGTTTGCATCCTATTTGGTTGATAACGAGGAGAGAATGACGCGAATGTTTCTGCGAGGTTTAAAACCTGAAATACGTCAATACCTCATTTCTCACAAACTTTTCTTGTATTCAGATGTTGTGAATAGGGCTCTATTATTGGAGTGCGATAATGAGTCAACCCAACCAAGAGAGGACAGCCGACAAATCGATAATACCAGTGGTAGTACATCATCTAAAGCGATGATAAAAAACGTGGAGGGAATCAACATACCAGAAATGGAAACCACTTCGTTGGTAATCATGGCCAAGATAATAGAAGTGGAAATTTTAAGAAAAACAGATTCAATAATGATGGAAAGATGTCAGCACCAGCAACCGTTATTAAGGAGGGAGAACGACCACCGATTGTATGCTACAAATGTGAAGGGGAGGGACACATCAGTCCAAACTGTACGCAGCAATCCAAAGCATGTTACAATTGCGGATGAGAAGGTCACCTAGCCCGATTTTGTTATGCAGTGAAATCAAGTCCAGCTGGGATGGAGACACCAAAGGCCGTCCCAGACAGGTCAAAGCCAGTAGTTCAAGGAAGAGCGTTTGTCGTAACCTACCAAAAAGCGAGGAACCCAAACAAAGTTATCACGGTAAAGCTAATCATAAACTCTTACAAAGTCTATACCTTATTTGATCTGGGGTTATACCCATTCTTTTATTTCTCTTTCTTGCGCTCAACGTTTAAATTTGACTCAGGAGAAGTTAGACTTTGACTTATCTATTGAAACTCCGTTGGGAGAAACCTTCATTACATCCATTTGTTTATAAGTCTTGTTTGATTCAAATCGGCACCCTCACATTACTGTCGATCTTATCTCTTTGAAAATATTTGCATTTGATGTGATTTTAGGATTGATTGGTTAACTACTCAAGATGCTAAAATTGATTACTTTCGTAAGGTTGTTAGCTTTCATATTCTAACCAACCTATTATGTGAATTCAAGCAACCAAACCACTAAAGTTAATCATTGTTATATCAAGCCATAAAAGCTATTCGTTTGTTGAAAAACGGATGTCAAGCTTTTTTCTTAGCCCATGTCACGAATTTAAACAAAAATACGTCAGATTTGAATGATATTTCTATTGTTAATAAATTTCCTGACGTATTCCCTGAAGAACTTACTGGCCTACCCCAGAGCATGAAATCGAGTTTTGTATTAACCTTGAACCCGATACAAAACCCATTTCCAAAGCCCCATATCGAATGACTCATATTAAACTTTAGGAGTTAAAAACATAACTGCAGGAATTGTTAGTTAGACATCGGGTTCATTCGTCCTAATACGTCTCCTTGGGGTGCTGTTGTTCTATTCGTAAAGAAGAAAAATGGGAGTATGCCACTTTGTATTGATTATCGGGAGTTGAATCATGTCACCGTCAAAAATAGGTACAGATTGCCTCGCATTGATAACTGTTTGACGATTCACAAGGCACCAAATTCTTTTCAAAGATCGATCTTCATTAGGATATCATCGGTTAAAGATTAAAAGCGATGACATTCCAAAGCGCTTTCGTAACTCAGATGCGAGCATTACTTAATTCCTAGTCATATCTTTTGGATTGACTAATGCTCCTCTTATCTTCATGGATATGATGAACCAAAGTATTCAAGGAATATTTGGATCATTTTGTGGTTGTCTTTATTGATGACATCCTCATATACTCAAAAAGCCATGAAGAATATGAAAGCAACACTTGAAATCGATACTCCAAAAGTTTCGTGAAAACAAGCTTTATGCTAAGTTGATGAAATCGAGTTCGGCTTCGAGGAAGTAGCATTCCTTTGGCACATGATATCAAATCACGGAATATCTGTTGACTCAACAAAAATTAAAGCAAAGCTGAAACCTAAGTCAAGTCGACCAAGAACGCAGCGACTTTTTAGGGCTTATTGGGAGCAACCTAACTCAGTTAACTCAAAAAGATACAAAATTCGTTTGAAGCAAGGAATGTGAGAAGAGTTTTCAAGAACTCAAGAGGAGACTCATTTCAGCACCTGTTCTGACAATACCATCTGGTTTAGAGGAATTTGTCATATACAGTAATACTTCAGGCAAATGGTTAGGATGTGTTCTCATGCAACATGGGAAATTCATAGCCTATGCCTCACGACAACTCAAAAAATATGAGAGAAATTATCCTACTCATGATCTAGAGTTAACAGTAGTCATTTTTGCACTTAAAATCTAGAGGGATTACCTGTATGGGGAGAAGGTGGAGATATATATAGATTATAAAAGTCTCAAATATTTCTTCACCCAAAAGGAACTCAACGTGCGGTAATGATGTTGGCTGGAGCTGTTGAAAGATTACGATCATACCATTCAATACCATCCTAGAAAAGCGAACGTGGTAGCTGACGCGTTGAGTAGAAGATCATATGCAGGTACGAGTGCAATATTGTCAATGCAAAGGCCCATTTGGTATGACTTACAAAGGATGGAGATAGAGTTAAAGACTTCAGAGACCCACGTGATGATGCCAAATATACGAGTAGAACCAACCTTAATCGATAAAGTTAAAGCTGCTTAAGCTACAGACCTGGAGCTGGTGCGTATAAAGAAGAACGTGCAAGAAGGTGTTATTCCGGAAGGAAGAATCGATGAAGAAGGAATACTTCGAGTCAACTCCAGACTTTTTATTCCTAACGACTCTGATTTGAAGTATAAAATCATGATGGAGGCGTACAACACACCGTTTGCAATCCATCATGGGAGTACCAAAATATATCTTGATCTTCGACATACATTTTGGTGGAGCAATATGAAGAGAGAGATAGCGGAGTTTATCTCAAGGTGTTTAATTTGTCAACATGTCAAGGCGTAGCATCAAGTACCAAAAGGTTCATTGCAACCACTTGAAATTCTAGAATGGAAATGGGAGCACATTACCATGGATTTCAATTCTTTGGTCTTCCCATGGTTTCTCAAGGCATAGATGCGATTTAGGTCATTGTCAATAGATTAACCAAGTATGCTCATTTCTTATCTATGCGAGAAACTTATTCACTTGAACGTCTTTCTCGTATATACATAAATGAGATTGTAAGACTGCATGGTATGCCAGTATCCATAGTTTCTGATCGAGACCCAAGATTCACTTCATAATTTTGGGCCAGTTTGCAGAAAGCCATGGTCACGGATTTACGATTCAGCTTGGCATGTCATCCTCAGACCTGGATACATAATACAGTATTTTGGATGTGATTTGGATAATATAACAAAATAGGTCTGTAAAGTGCCCTGCCATTCTCCTATAAATAGGATGCTTAGTTTAGAATTGAAAATCACACCAGAATTAGAGAATTCTTCTTCTATAATATTGAGCGTATTTTTTTGAGTTTAAAGAAGCTTTGAGTGTAGAAAATAGTATAAGTTATCTTCAAGAATATTCCAGTCATACCAATCAGAAATACTCTCCATTTAAGGTAAAGGATATTATTTTTGTTCAATACTCGTAAGAAATAATATTTTCTTCCATACTCTGTAGTAAGTAAGTAATATTATTTCGTTTCATAATCCTAATTTTACACTCATTTTGTTAAAGTATTTCTTTTGTACTCCTTGAAATTAGTAGAATATCCTTGAAATTTGCGCTTCATCGAGTATCTTTTCACGAGAATATTTTTCTAAACATTCTTGTTAAATTTTAATATTTTCATGTCGAGTATTATTCACTTGGGTACTATTCATAAAGTACTATTCACTTAGGTCTTTATTCATCTAGGGCACTATTCATGACAAAATTAATTTATTTTTGTCCAAATTATTTTGATAAATGAATATTATTCTTAAATTTTACTCCACAAAAAGAGATCATGTTGACAATTTGGACATTCTTGAACTCTGGATAAATTGAATTATAAATATTTAAAATTTATCATTGCTTTCACTTAATTGAATTCTTATATCATTGTCATCATCCTCATGTTTATATTGTGATGAAAGTCATTTTTGGCCCGTAATGCATAGATGAACTGTTGATTGGTATGATTATGACCAGGAATTATGTATCGGTATAATCATGACATGTAATGTTACAAATGATATGGTAAAAGTTGTGAGACCCTGAATTTTATGAAATGAAAGTATTTAATTTTTTTATAATTATTCTATTTAGTAAATGGTTAAATTGATAAATGTTAAAGTTAAGGGTGATATTTGAAAATTTTGCAAAGTAAGCAAGTTGTTATAAAATAATCGGTGGTAAAATACGCGTGGTTGCATAGTAGCACACGGTATTGATTATTGATGCTTATGTGAGAAGTCACTCAATTATACTCAATTATTGTTATAATAATTGCTACATCATATCTCTCATATTATTGATTTAATTATTGTCACAGCATCATCTACATAATATATGATATATTATTAAATCAATAATTGAGATGACAAAGTTATTCATATTATTAAATTGCAATATTTACAATGTCTAGAAGTTCTATCAAGGAGATGTTTGGTCACCTAATTACGCGCCAATAAGGAGAAATTCTTATCGAAAAACCCCCTCTTTCCTGGGAACGACCTTGTTGTTAAATATTATAAATTATAATATTAATGATGAATAAGTTCGTGTTGATTAAAGATGAATTTGATAGTTCCATTGTGTTAAAATTATTTGTGTTAGTGGAAATTGACATTTATTTCGATAATAATTGATGTCTGGAGGTTATATTGTTCAATTGGGTATTCGGGGCACTTTTTGTGTCAGAATATTATTTTCGAGTTACTATTCACGAGTTACTATTCACGAGTTACTATTCACCCGATTACTATTCACTCTAGTATTATTCACTCGGGTATTTGGGACACTTTTCGTGTTAGGGTACTATTAATCTGAGTTTCTTATTCTCAAGTACTATTCACGAGGATACTATTCAATTGAAAAATATATTTCTTTTTCATTCAAATCATTTTTGGGTATAATATTATTTCATGAAAGCAGATGTACTAATTTTTCGAATAGTTGGTTGAAATTATAATAATAAATCAATATGGATCGTTGGTTTAAAGTTTTAATAGTAACTTGTCTTCTTTCGGTTTTCCAAGAGTTATTTGTCCCTTTAGTTTTTCAAGAGTTATTTGTCCTTGAGTTTTCAAGAGTTATTTGTCCCTTCGGGTTTCCAAGAGTTACTTGTCTCTTCTTGTTCTAAGAGTTAATTGCCCTTCATGAAATAGTAGTTGTCTCTTCAATATTACCAAGAGTCATTTTGACCCTTCGTTAAGACCAAGAGCCACTTTCGGTTCTTCTATAAATGAAGCTCATTCCTTCATTATTTCTCACTTAATTCATTTGAAATTCTAAGAGAGAAATTATAGAAAGAAAGAAGAAGAGAAGTCTGCTACCTCACTTTTCCAATATCTAGTTTCTTCTAAGGTAAGGGGTATTATTTCTTTCTTATTCATGAAGAGAGCTATTGTTATTCTATTTCTTATTATTACATTGGAATAATCAGATATCGCTGACCACTCATATACATGGTGAAATTTCATTGTTATTTCATTCTTTATTATTCTCATTTGGAATAACTTTATACATCACAAGTACCGCATGGTGGTGAAATTTGTTGTTATTCCATTCTTTATTATTTCATTGGAATATCCCGTCGATGCGAATTTACCTTTGACACGGTTCCGATTCTTTATTATTTCATTCGGAATATCACATGCTCATGCGTTTACGTGGCCTCCCATGCACTGAAGGTTTCTTGAGCATTTCCCAAATATTTTAATTTCTAAAATAGTTATCGATTGTACTTTTATGTAAAGTACCTTTGTAAGGTGTTGTGGTCAAGGCACCATGAGAGTTACATAGATTTTGTATTGAAACTCATACTTATTATCTTGTTGTCGCATTCTGCATTGACGATTCAACGACATATAAATAAAGTTTGTATTTGATTTTTAAAGAGTGATATCTAGTGATTCGAGAATGGGTCGTGTGGACCTATTTTGGAAGCGCCACAAATGGTATCGAGCTTAGGGATATGGTCATTTGGCGGAGATAAGAGTCTCAGAACTAGGAGGGGGAGATGAGTTATATACTTCGCTAGTGTGTGACTTACCTAATTTGAAATTGTTTACTTGATAAGTTGACAAATTATGATATGTCAATTAACCTTTGTTTTGAAGATATATTCTAGAATGATATCTGAAATACAGGAGATGAGAAATGAGAAAATCATGATAGAGAGGAAATAACCGGGAAGGTATAATCCGAAAAGTAAGCAAGGTATTCTCATCTCTTCGAACTACCAGGTACGTAAATTTTGAGGGCAAAATTTCATAAGGAGAGGAGATTATGAGACCCCAAATTTTATGAAATTAAAGTATTCAATTTTCTTATAATTATTCTATTTAGTAAATGGTTAAATTGATAAAGGTTAAAGTTAAGGGTGATATTTGAAAATTTTGCAAAGTAAGCAAGTTGTTATAAAATAATCGGTGGTAAAATACGCGTGGTTACATAGTAGCACACGGTATTGATTATTGATGCTTATGTGAGAAGTCACTCAGTTATACTCAATTATTGCTATAATAATTGCTGCATCATATCTCTCATATTATTGATTTAATTATTGTCACAGTATCATCTACATAATATATGATATATTATTAAATCAATAATTGAGACGACAAAGTTATTCATATTATTAAATTGTAATATTTAAAATGTCTAGAAGTTCTGTCAAGGATATGTTTGGTCACCTAATTACGCGCCAATAAGGAGAAATCCTTATCGGAAAGCCTCCTCTTTCCTGGGAACGACCTGGTTGTTAAATATTGTGAATTAGAATATTAATGATGAATAAGTTCGTGTTGATTAAAGATGAATTTGATAGTTCCGATATGTTGAAATTATTTATGTTAGTGGAAATCGACATTTATTTTGATAATAATTGATGTCTGGAGGTTATATTGTTCAATCGGGTATTATTGGGGCACTTTTTGTGTCGGAATACTATTCCCGAAGTTTATTCATTCAGTTCTTATTCACGAGTTACTATTCACTTAAGTTACTATTCACCCGATTACTATTCACTCTAGTATTATTCACTTCGGGTATTTGGGACACTTTTTCGTGGTTTGAGTACTATTCACGTGGTTACTATATTCAAGTACTTATTCACGGATACTTATTCATTCGAAAAAATATATTTTTTTCGGTCCAAATCATTTTGGGTACAATATTATTCCATGAGGAGATGTGCTAATTTTTTGAATAGTTAGTTGAAATTATAATAAGTAAATCAATATGGATCGTTGGTTTAAAGTTTTAATAAGTAACTTGTGTCCTTTCGGTTTTCCAAGAGTTATTTGTCCCTTTAGTTTTTCAAGAGTTATTTGTCCTTGGTTTTCAAGAGTTTCTCTTCTGTTCCAAGAGTTAATTGCCTTCATGAAATAGTAGTTGTCTCTTCAATATTACCAAGAGTCATTTTGACCCTTCATTAAGATCAAGAGCCACTTTCAGTTCTTCTATAAATAGAAGTTCATTCCTTCATTATTTCTTACGAATTCACTGAAACTCTAGAGAGAGAAATTATAGAGAGAAAAAAGAAGAGAAGTCTGCTACCTCACTTTTCCAATATCCAGTTTCTTCTAAGGTAAGGGGTATTATTTCTTTCGTATTCATGAAGAGAGCTATTGTTATTCCATTCCTTATTATTCTGTTGGAATAATCTGTATATGCAGACTACCGTATACATGGTGAAATTTTGTTGTTATTCCATTCTTTATTATTCTGCTAGAATAACATGTCTATGCGAAGTACCGCATACATGGTAAAATTTTGTTGTTATTCCATTCTTTATTATTCTGTTGGAATATACTGTTGGTGCGAATTTCATCTGACCTGGTTCCGTTCTTTATTATTCTGTCGGAATATCCTGTCTGTGCATTTACGCATGGCCTCCCATGTACGAAGGTTTCCTTGAGCACTTCCCAAAGATTTTAATTTCTAAAACAATTATTCGATTGTACTTTTATGTAAAGTACCTTTGTAAAGGTGTTGTGATCGAGGCACCATGCGAGAGTTACATAGATTTTGTATTGAAACTCACAGCTTATATCTTGTTGTCATACTACTGCATTGACAGTTCAGCGGTTGTATAAATGAAGTTTGTATTTAATTTTTAAAGAGTGATATCTGTCGACTCAGAATGAGTCATGTGGACCTATTTTGGGGGCGTCACAAAAGTTCTTATTGGCCCGTAATGCATTGATGGACAGTTGTTGGCATGATCATGACCATTGGTGATAATAACGAATATCTTTGGCCCGTAGTGCATGGATAATTCATGGATGTGATCTTAATGAATATCATTAACCCGTAGTCATGGATAATTTAGTGATGTGGATTATTTATTGAAATGTGTTCAAATGATAAAATATTGATGATGAACTTTTAAATCATAGAAGATAGTAGATATCATGCTTTCTACTTGACTCTTTAATGGATTGTTTGTTCATTGCTTGATTAAACTTGTTATCTATTGTATTCTATCAGTTTAACACTATCGAAGGCTAACGATAATTTATTCTGCATTATCTTAGTCATAATATTCTTTATTGGGCTAGTTGAGCTCACCCTTTGTGAGACCCCGATTTTATCAATAAAGATTTAAATTTTGTTGAAATAATTTTTTAATATTATGGTGTGAATTTAAGATAATATTATAGTTGTGGGTAGTATTTATAAATTTTGCAAAGTATCAAGTGGTTATATTATATTCGATTGGTGGGGAATATTCGGTTTAGCGAGGAATATTCATACAACTACTCAATCATTGGTGGACCCTATGAAATTATTGCCGGATTGAGAAAGCGACAAAAAATATTTTATTGAAATAACGGCGGAAGTTTTACTAGTAGTTCTTTGTTGAACTACTTTCGGTAGTAAAATCACAATGTCACGTGGTGTGGTTAAGCGTAATACTGCGGTATTGATTATTGATCTTTATGTGAGAAGTCACTCGGTTTGATTCTATTATTGTCGATTAATAATATGAATTATTATAGCGATAATGACGTTTTGTTTTATTCGTATTATTAACGTAATAAAAGCGAAACATCTTTTTATATAAAATAGAATACTTTATTAAAGTTATTCTATAAATAGAATATATTATATTTTATTATGCATAGTGTTGCATAGTGTTTTGCATAGTGTTTTTGCATAGTATTGCATAGTGTTTGCATAGTAAAATGTTTTTATATAAATAGAATATATTATATTTTATTTAAAAGATTTTTCTTTAAATATATCTTAGTCAGATTAAAGTAAATCAATCTGATAGTTCATGGATTAATTCTTATGCATTCCATTTTCCTATAAATGAAGCTCATTCCTTCATTATTTTCTTACGTATTCATTGAAACTCTAGAGAGAGAAATTATAGAGAGAAGTTTATAGAGAGAAAGTTATAGAAAAGAAGAAGAGTATTACTGCTACTTCACTACTTCTATATTAGGTTCTTTTTACGGTAAGGGGTGTTATTCTTTCTTCTTGAAGAGAACTTACATTATTCCATTCATTATTATTCTGTTGGAATAACTTTGTAAAAGTGGCATACCCTATACATAACTTTGTGTGGCATACCCTATACTTGGTGAAATCTTTATGTTATTCCATTGCTTATTATTACATTGGAATAACTTTTGTATCATGATTTACCCCTATACTTGGTGACATTCTTCTATTATTACATTTGGAACATCACATACGTGTGTTTTACTTGGGACTTCGGTTCCGATTTTTATTATTCTCGTTGGAACATCACATGCATGTGTTTTACTGGGACTGGTTAAAATCTTTATCATTCATTGGAATATCTATCGTGTGTTTACACCGGATGCAGTTCCATCTTTATTATTCATTGGAACATCCCGCTGCGGTGTGAATTTCACGACGACTGGTTCCGTTATTATTATTATTGTTGGAATAACTTGTACATGCAATCGCGTGCATGGTGATTTCTTTTGTTATTCCATTCTTTATTATACCCGGTTGGTTAAAACTTTGACTTATACTCCATGAAATTAGTAGAATATCCTTGATATTTGCGTTTCATCCGATATCTTTTCATGGAAATATTCTTACGATCATTCTTGAATTTTACTCTACGAAAACAAAGATCATGTTGACAATTTGGACGTTAATAATTCATGGATTAAATAATTCTTGAACTTGTTTTATTGAATTATTATGTCATTGTCATCATCCCTCATGTTATATTATGTTATCTTTGGCTTACGTGCATAGATGAACTTAGTATGATTATGATTTTGCATGGGGATCATTCGGTATAATCATGACTTGATATAAATGATGTGACAAAAGTCCTCGGTGGCACATGTAATGCGATAATGGATAGTTGTTGGTATGATTATGACCCGGGGGTGATTCGGTATAGTCGTGACCATTGATAATTTGATGAAAATCCTTGGCCAGGTAGTGCGGGGATGATTAGATGTAGTGGATTATTTATTAAAGTCGAGTCTCGCCGATAAAAATTGATAAAACCTTTTAAAACCTAAAAATAGTAGATTTTATTCTCTACTTGACTACATTAATGGATTGCTTATTCATTGCAGTTTAAGCGGTTGTCTATTATATTTTATCGGTTTAACCTTTGTTGAAGGCTAATGATAATTTATTACGCATTATCTTAGTCGTAATACTACTTCTTTGAAATTTAGTTGAGCTCACCTTTTCTTTCACTTTATTCTCTTCGTGAAATGAGAACATAAATTTGGGACAGTCGGGGAGCAGAGTAATGGTCAGGAGGATAGCATTAGTAGTCCTCACTATTCTATGAAATAGTGTGATAATAGTTGTAATAAGGACTCCTTTTGAGTTTGTATAATATCTAGTAGACAATATTTGTATTCAAACTCACAGTTTATGTCGTATTGTACACGACAGTTATATTAGTAAGTTGTATTTGAATTTATGTACCATGTAAGTGGCGACCCAAGATGGGTGACGTATACCTAATTTTGGGGGCGTCACACCCTTTGCTTTCATTGTTCTCTTCAGAAAATGAGAATATAACTGGAATTAGTCGAGGAATGGAGTGACGGTCCAGATGGTTGCTATAGTAGTCCTCACTATTCTGTGAAATAGTGTGATAATAATTATAATGAGGACTTCATTTGATTTTGGATATTGTCTACGAAACAATATTCGTGTTAAAACTCTCAATTTACGTTTGTCGTATTGTATGAATTAAATTTGTATTTGAATTATGTACCATGTATTTGACGACTCAGAATGAGTTGTGTATACCTATTTTGGGGCGTCACAATTTTGACTTTGTTAAACAATAATTTATAATTTTAAATTTAATAATAACTCAAATTTTTATTTTTGAAAATCAAAATAACTCTTATTTATACCTAATTTGTTTTAAAATATAAGACCCTATATAAAATAAAAATAAATAAGTAAAATTCTTATTATTTGGAACAAAGTGAATGGCATTAACAGCATAAAGTAATACTAGTATCTATAGACATTAGTCAAATTCAAATAAAAAATTATCTCTCTTATTATTTTTCCAAATATGCTAAATAAACATTTTCCAATTCCCACCAGGTAGGCCCTCTGATTATTAGGATAATTTTCTTTGATGATTTTTCATTAAAGTTTTATGTATTTATTGTTATTTGGTAATAAACCACAACTTTTTATTAGCTTAATTTGCATAAAAAAATTTAGGTTTTTAACTGATTGTTAAACATACATATGTGGATAAATTTATGTGATATTCTTTTCAATTTAAAAATTAAAAATATATTTGATTTTTTTTGAGTCAATCAGCAAAATTTTAAATTTTAAAATTAATATAAAATTATTTAATTTTAATAAAAATAAATATAATAATTGTAAACTAATTATAAAATACTACTAATTATCATCTTGTTATTTTTAAAACTTGAATAAAATTATATCAATTTTAAGTTTTAAGATTTCACTAATTAATTTTAGAAAAATTAAAATATATATCTAATTTTAAGATGAGAACTAATAATAAATGTAGGTAAACAGTAAGACACATGAAATAAAAGAATATAAAAAATTAACAAAGTTATTATTTTATTTTATCACTCAGAGTTCTGCATTATCGTAAATTCATATTTGACATAAAATCAATTGATTTATAAATAATTTTCTTTTTTAATTTTTGCATAAAAATTATAAAAATTATATAGTATATATTAATAGTTTCAAAAAGTTTTTCGTTTATTAATTAATATACATCTCTCATTATATATTGAGAGTAGTGATGATAATTTTATTTGTTATGATATCATTGTAAAAAATTGTCATTTTAAAAAATTTAAAAATGTTGGTAGTATAAACTTTTAGAATAAAATTTACTTTCTATAAAATAAACAAGGCGGTGAGTTTTGAGTAGAAATTAAATAAATTTTATTTTCCAATTTCTTAAAACACTCCCCTAAAAAAAAAATTAACTTCTTCTTTCCAGCTAAATCTAAACTCTTTTAAATCAAAACTTCTTCTTTCCTCTGTTTTCCGTTATGATTCCTATTTAATCATTTATTTCTTTCCCAATTCCTTTTCTCTCTAAATTCTTCAAAACCAGAGACCCAATTCATATATATATATATATATATGATAGAGAGAAAATAGAGAGAAAGTTAATGGCAGATGGGCTGAAAGAGCGGATGAAAAAGCTGGCAATATGGTACACCCGAACCTTCAAACCCATTATCAATCATGACGAACTCGAACCCATTATGACCACCCTCGGTTTTGTCGCTGTCCCTTTATTACCGGCCGCTACTGACGGTGGCGGCGGAGACTCCGCCACCGCATGGAAAGAGTATTTCTATTCCGCCGCCGGCTGCTGTCAGTCTGCGACTGAGCCACCGCCGCCGCGGCCACGGCTGCCGTACCCGAGAATCGACGGGCTACACATTTACACCTACAGGGCTTTTTGGGATGCCGTCAACTTCTACCTCGGTATGAACGATGACCTCTCCAATCTCTTCCATATCAGGTACATACCCTTTTTCTCCCTTCCGAATTTAATTTCCCCAATACCCTTTTTTGAATTTTTATTATTTTTCTGTAATTGTATTTTTTATGAATAAAATAATTTTGTTTTCAGTGCTGATAGCTCTTATTGTTGTTTTAGAATACCAATGCCTTTTCAGTTTCATTTATAATTTACAAACACACATACATGTATATATTTCTTGGAAGATGGTTTTCATGTTGTTATACGCATATGGGAATTGGTGATAATTATTAACTTAATTTTGAATTTAATTAAAGCATGTTAAGAACTTAAGAGGATTATGGAGTCTGGATTCTGGTAGATATGAGATACTCCATTTAAAAGGTAGCAGTTGGAAATTGGAGTATTTTAATTTATATAAATATATAAAAAATCCAATTACTTTTGAGGCCAAGAAAGCTGAACTCGATCAACTGGAGTTTAAGTACTTTCCAATTACTTTGAGGCCAAGAAACCTGAACTTGATCAACTGGAGTTTAAGTTAACTATTCAATTCAGATGATTTCTAGATGCCCCAAAACCTTGTCATTTTCTTAATTTTATTTTTATTATTCTACATTTTACCTTTATTTTAAAGAATAAGGGAGAAATATGTGGTGGGGGTTCAATATAGGGTAATTTAGAAATATAGATAACGCTTACCCTTTTGTCATTACTTTAAAGTGCGTGAAAATCATATGTGCACACCTGATTTACGACTGTGAAGTATTTGATATGCAACAAACTATTTGATAGCTTAACTATTTTGGGTACCTAGACTAAATTTGTTCAGTATTAGTTTTGCTATTTCATTAAAATGGACATGAATTCTTATCTGTCATATAACTGCTACCTTCTTTCATGATTATTGTGTATGTTTCTTCCCATAAGTAATGACTGTTTTTCAATATTACCACAGTTCTAATTATTTTATCCGTTACAGCTGCATTTGGATTATATATTGAGAGAATTCCTTTCTTTTTTAGTGACAATTCTTTATTCGATAAGTAACAGCTGTTTATCATTACTAATGGCAGTTTGACGGTTTCCCCTTTTTAGTGCATTTTTTTCATGATATCATGGAATCTTTTTTCAATAATTTCTGCTGTGTAAAGCCAATTCTAGGTTTCCTTTATAATTTCTATGTAACGTATAATTATCTTGATGAGAACATACGTTTTGTACAAAAAAATTTAGTACAAACTAAACATGCTTTAACCATAATACCATACGTGGAGATAAAAAATCGAAAAAAATAAAATTCTGACTGTGATATAGACTTTAGAATGATGAACCGCAGAACTCCAACTTTTGACGGTGAGAATCATGCTGCAGTGCAGCATAGTAAAAGTTCTTGTGTGATATACTACAGAAGGACTAGAATGCTTTCCAGTGTTAAGGATGGACATATATATTTTCCTTACTGTCTTTAAGGGGATATGATTTAACCTCTTGGTCATATATCACCATGGTGAGGGGGATATTTTTTTTAATTTTGTTTCTAATTATAGGAAGTACATACCTTCACGAGGAATAAAGATGGAGACTTTGAAGCAACAATTAAATTTTTTTAGCAGTAAGCAGCAAGACTAATAGAAATGGCTATGAGATTTTCTGTAAAAGGTATATGTAGCATTTGACATTAATATTTTCTCCTTATTAAAGATTTATAGGTTGTTTACCAAATATAAGTACAGCATTTTAGTGGCTAATTTATTCCCAGCACTTGTGGCAATGATTTTGTTTATATTGATATCTATTGACTACTTGCCACAAAATTTAGGACATTCTTGTCAACACTGACCAAACATTGCCTGATGGTATACAAAGTTGCACTTTAACTTCTAGAAGAACTGCTCATTATTATTTTGCAAAAAAGTTATGCTGAATTCTGTGTTTCAGACTAGGGACAAAAACAAAACATATTTTTTAAGAAAGAAGAAAGAGAAAACACATTTCCTGCAAATACGGTCCATGAATTCCAGATATGAATAAAACGTACCGAAAATTAAAAAATACAGAAAACTGAAACAGAGCCTGCATGGCTATTGCCTAACACAAATTTACTTGGCTTATAACTTCACAAGTATTTGATAATCATATCAAGAGGACATGTAATATATAAGAAGGTAAACAAGCTTCCATAGGCATCTAGAACGAGATGCCTAAAGCTATATTCATTATGTAATTGCTTGCTATATTATATTGCATGATTATGCGTTGCAGAGAATCATACAAATCCCATTTTGTGATTATTATCCAGTTCTCTCTATTATCAGCCCATCAATTCCCAGAAAATGGCATTGTAGATGTAATTATGAGAAACAGGAAGCGACTTGTAAAAGTTATGTTTCGTGTGGACGCCCCATTAGATGAAGTTAGTTGATCACCTTTTTATGGAAGGAACCAATTTAATTTGTGTAGCATTGGCCTAGGACTAGGACGTTCACGTCCCTTGGTAACATTTCTTGGCTACAATTGCTTTAATGCTGACTGTTGGCAAGGCAACCAATGAGTGGACTGGTTTCAATGTGGAGTTCAGATCATCGCTTATGTTCTATAGGTTGAGATGGAAAAAGAAGGCCGTGCTTGGAGATATGGTCAACCGATCACTTCTTGAATGCTCTGTCATGGATTCAGGTCCTGCCAAAAATATAAAATAAAAAATTAAGGGAACATTTCAATTGAACTGGAGACTTGAGTGCACTCTTGTTTGGTGGTGTTTGGAAGTTTTGTGTCTACCTCAGCTGCATTTCTGTTAATGGAAACTTGAACTAGCTTATCTTGCAATAGTTTTGCAGGAAATCTCTGCAGTACAGCACAACACATGAACCACTTATGTTTTCGAGTTATTGGATACATGCTCTTTTTCCATGTATGCTTACTTATAATAATAAGTTCATTTTTGTCATTTTCATCAACATTTTGTTACCCAAGACTTTAGATAGGTCATATATACACTTCCATACATCATTCAATATCTTTTAGCTTTATTTGTACCATTTTAGATTAATTTTCTGCCAAGTAGGTAGAACAAACTTTATCAATATATCCATGCTCAAAAATTTTATGGGCTCTTTTTTTTTTTTTCAGGGAATGCCCTCCATCGAGTTCATGACCGAAGCAACCTATGGCGGAGAATGGAGGAAGATGATAATACTATCTTTGTTTACAGAGAAGGGACATTGGAGCAAGCAACACACAACTTTTATAATGCCAACAAGAACGATGTCAGCAGCAGCAGCAGAAACAAAGAGTGCAACTCAGTCTTCATTCGGAACCCCGGAAACAATATTCCTGCTGGCTGCAAAATTGTTCCCTTGAAAGATATCATAGTTGAAAATTTAAATTGCCAAAAGTCAAAAAAATGTAACAAAGGAAACAATACCCAGGCTGTGAAGCTGAATGAGTTTCAGTAATATTAATTTTATTCCATAATATAAGCCAATGACTTTCTGCTGAAAAGATAGCATGCTACTTTCAGCAAATGAGAATATTATCTTGGACTATTTTTAGGCCCCATTAAGGTTTCTCTAAGACATATATATATATATATATATATATATATATATATATTATTTTTCTAGCTACCATTTTTTCTATAATAGATTTTAAATTTATAAAATCTTAATGTTGAAAAACAATATTCAAAGTATTCTATGTTTAATGTATTTAACGAATTGCTGTTTTTTTTTAGATAATGTCTGGAGTTTTAAATATATTTTTTATTCTCAAATAATGTGTTTAATACGACAAATAATATTTTATAATAAATGTACTCAACCAATATATTAATATCAATTATTTGAGAAAAGAAAAGTGAAAACTCTAGTTTTACCCTTTTTCTCCCTCTTGGATTACAGTTTCTTTTGACATAGAAAATTTTCTATAAACTTTATTTTCTACAAAATTTTAGGAAAACTTATTTATATGTCAACTAATTATATGACAAATTTAAATAACGACTAAAATAAAATAAAAAATAATGTACTTTATTTAAAATCACTTTATTTATTTCGTCTATCTTATATATACAGTCTTGGTCTAGATAATATATAATATAAATAAATCCATCATATTTACATCATTTTTATTATTAATTCACATTTATGTTTCATTTTTATAAGGAAGGAAAAAAATTAAAATTCCTCCAAATTTTATGTTTGTGAGTTTTTTAGAGGGGAAGTGAATGGATTTGGAGGCAAAATAAATTTTATTTTTGGATTAAAACTTTCTCCCTAAAAATGGGAAGATTTGGAGGATAAAAAATTAAATATTTTATATTATGTAAAATAACCATTCAAAATAAATAATTTAACAATTTTATCCCTAACTAATATATTTTTCCTAGTGTTTATCAGTGTGATTAATGTATGCAATTAAATTGAATTCATTCAAATTTTATTGTTATTTAACTCTGTTCTATGAAAATATGGAAATTTAATTATAAAAAAAAGAGTCTTATTAGTTATTTCTTTTGACATTGTTAAATTATATCATTTATTATATTTATATTTAAGGGTAATATATATTAATATTGTAGTTTTAAAATAAAAATCCTTCCCCTACCCTACTTCTAAATTCACAAACAACGAAAAATATAATTACAATCTCATCTTTTTTCCCTCTTTTAAAACTCACAAACATAATAATGAAAATTATAATCCATTTCATCATTTCCACTCTTATATTTTCCAATATTACATTCCTCCAAACTTACAAACACAACATTAAGCACACCCTTAATATTATGTTTGGATTGAAGGAATAAAATTGGTAAAAAAAATGGAATAGAGAAGAGAATATAATGGAGAGTGGAATGATTCATTCCATTCTTGATTGGAATGAATCATTTTATATCCTCATTGAAGGAATAAAATTCCTAAATTTGATAAAAATGAGTATGATTCATTCCATTCCAATGAAACAACCAAACATAATTTTTTTCATTCTATAGGAATTAGTCATTATTTTCCACATTCATGCATTCATGCATTCCAACATAGCATAACTGTGTTCTTTCACAAGTGAGAAACCGACAACCAGGCATCACACACAACTCATTGTTACACAAAAATTCTTGTGTTTCTTTATGTTACATTCACACATCACACAAACCTGACAAAAGAGTCCCATTTATCAAAAAATTTTTAAATGTCTGAACCCATATAATAATACTCTCTGTCCTACAAAGACTTTTTATAATAATCTCATTTGTCAATTTTTTTGTACAACTTTTTAAATTAAAAATAGTATAAATTGACTCACCCTCGTCAAATTTGTCATCATAATTTCACAATCTTGCTACCACTACTAGACTGAAAGGTAAATATCATAGAGTAACATCTTTTGCACCAAATACAAAAGGGAGTATTTGTTATGCAAATAGAAAGCAGAACATACCAGGTATGTCATATGTGCTTGCCTGGGTTATGATCATAAAACAATTTGCTAATCACCAACTCCACACTTCTGCATCATTTCTTGAAACCCAACAAAATTCTCTGCTAAAAATAGCAAGATGGACAGTCATATTTACATGGGGCACGCCATCATTTGGTCCAAGATTCATCGGCCATACATGGGTATAGCTAACAAGCTACGGATTCTGTCCGCAGGCGTTCAAAAAGCAAAATGGACAAAGTCTCAGACTTCAATGATGACACGATCAAATCATTCCTCGACAAGATTCACTACTTAGCTCATTGCCATATCTTCCTGCACCTCTAGAAACTCTAAAGACTTTCCATAGTATTTCTCAGCTTCTTGTCTTACACTAGCCGAAAGACTTGTTTCTCCATTTGATTCTAAACCATTTATCAGAATTTTAAAAGTTGTCCTATCTGGCTCACATCCTTTTGCTTTCATCAAGTAAAAGCACTCCATAGCGAGTCCAACAATGTTAAAGCCCATCAAACTTTTCAATACTGCGTTAAAGCCCTCAGAATCGGGCTCTAAACTACTTTCAGTTTTCAATTTTCTGAAAATAAGTTCTACCTTATCAAACATTCTATTACTTCCCAAAACTGAGATCAGTTCGGCATACAATAAAACACGAGGTTTATACCAATGTTCCTTCTGCATATCCTCAAAAGCCTAAAAATACACAATGATACTGATTAGAGAGTGTATTATAGCAGACCAGGTTCTGTAAAATACTAACGTAAAGAACAAGTCTACTGAAATTAGTCAAGACAGGAGCAACCAGAAAATTTTCAAATGGGGCAAATGGATTGAACAGGAATTACACAAGAAATCAAGCATTTGATAAAAGCTAAGCATGTTACGGATTGGACAAGTTTTATACAGGAAATATCTTCGAGTTTTCCCCTTTGATTGTGTGATCTTTCATGTGCTTTAGAACATTTTAAAAAAAACAAGTCATGACAATCGAAACAAAACTGTGAAACTTGGAATAAACATTTTCTTTTAAATAAGTAAACGTATATATATAGCAAGCCATGAAAGGGAATAGCGACCATGTACATACGGTCACCAAGGAATACAATTTTCAAATTTCATTGAAGTACCAGTAAAATCAAGTATTAAGTAGGCAAGAAAATCATCCAAGAGACTTTGAGTTGAGACTAAGCGTAGTCCACAATGGATGCTTTGAGTATGTGCCGATTGCGGTGCCAACAAGGCTATTGATATTTGAACAAATATACTGATCCACACACCAAAGATAAATTTTTTCTTTAGAAGTAACATATTGCAAAACTAATAAGGGCGTATGAACACATTATAGAATATAAGATTTAAAGCAAAGAAAAATAAAATAAAACAAGACAAAAGTACAATCATCATTTGAACTGAGAACATAAGTAGGATAGTTGGTGCTATAGAATTGTACAAATGACATTAGAGAGATGAATAAACCAACGGAGAAGATCAGGCACAATGACTATAATAGCTGAAGAGGAAACTAGTGGACATAATTGAAGAATGGTGAGAAGTAGTCTAGTTGTGAGAGCGAACCTTAATGGCCAAAAGGCATTGGTTCTGACGGAGGAGTTCCCGGAGAACAGCTAGCATATCAAGCCTTAGTAACCGACTGAAATTGGAAGCGAAAACTTGACGGACAGAATCCTCCTCACCCTTGGCTCGTTTCAGAGCTTGAACCATTTGAATGGCTTCGATGCTGAGGTTTCTCCCCTTCTGCAGGGGCTTTCGATTCTTGCTCCTGTCTCTCATCATTATTTTAATCCTAGTTCCCGCCCCAAGCTGTTTTCTAGTGGCAGTGCTACCCATCAATTGAAGTGAAAGAGCTCCGATATTCTCACTATAATATAGACTATTAGGAATTGTGGACTTGGACATAGAGGTAGTAGTGAAGAAGGTAGAAGAATACACTTGAACAACAAACAAACTCATAATGTCCTCCCTTTATTCCACCCTATATGAGCTTTTTTCTGTGTAATATTTATTCCATCATAATGTGTTCCCTAGGAAAAAATTGAAACCGAATCAAATCACCAAGAAAATTCTGACCACTGATGTTCTTTGCACTGATAGCCAAGCTGCATAGAATGTGGCCCAATATTTTACCTTTTTTCACTCACCTCTTTAAGTGTTCACTTTACTCTAGATTCTAGAGTACAGAGTTCTCGCAATTTAGTCACCCGTATAAAATAGAGAGCTGGATTGAAAAAAACAATGAATTAACAGCAAAACACCAATCACTACATATTAAAAAGCCCAATAGCAATGATACTACAACTCTACAAGTCTCCAATACACTAAGCATAGCAATCAAATTAAACACTCGAGCTGCAAAACTAAACCCCCAAATTTAAAGCTAAAACCATTACAGTACTATCCACAGCTATAAGCCACAAGAACCAAACTGGGTCAAACATACAAATCAAATCCATAGATACCAGCAACTAGAACCAAATTAAGCAGGAAAAAAAAACATTTAGATCCTCACAAATTCAAATAGGAAAAAAAACAATACAAATGAAAAAATTATCAATAATTCCAAAATTCTAAATTTGTTTTCAACATTTCACCAATATGCCCATTTTCACATTGAAGCAACCAATACAAAAGCATAAATTAACAACAAAATTCGATTTTGTTTCATAAATTTATAACCTTTCACCATTTTGTGTGGGAAACATACAAAGGGTAAATAAAATGAAAACAGAAAAAAACTATGATAGAGAGAGAAAGAGAACCTTAAACCAGCTGAAAGACAGAGAAAGACTGAAGATTTGGGTGAGAAAATGAGAGCAGGTGCCTGAAAATTTGGGTAATATAAATTAATTTAAAATTAAATAAAAAATATATGTTAAAATTTAAATAAAAGACATAAAGGGATAAGGGATAATTTGAAAAAGTTGCTCTCACGAACAGTATAAGAAAGTTCTTCAATATCTCACGTGTCTCTCACATGTGCTGGTATTAGACTATATCTATTAGGATTAGAATTTAATTGATATATTATGATTTTTGATATTTTTACATAAAAATATTATATAAATATATAATTTTTAATATTTTTCATAATATAGATTCTATTTGAATAAAATATTTATAATTTATATTATTTTGAATAATTAGATTCAAATATTATATAGAATAAAGTCTCTCGTCAATTCGGCATTTTAATGAGCAATCAAAATTTATTATTTAAATAGTATTAACTATAATAAAAAATAATTCATATTAAATTTAAAATTTAAATTTTTGCAAGTAGATTTTGAAATTTTAAAATGAGATTCTTTGTGAAAACAAAATATTAAAATTACCAAAACTAACCTAAATTGTTGTCATATTAAAATATTTGATTTTTATGAATTATGTGAAAGTAGTTTAATTTTTTTTATATAACTACAATATGCTGATGACGGAAAACATCATCATTTTATACAAATTTTGAATTTTAAGTTGTAGATTACATTTTTATTATTATTAAAAATACATAAGAAAAGAGCAAAAAATAATATTTTTTTCTTAATAGTGTAAATGTGAATGCATTTAAATCAGAATTAAATTACTAAATGGTATTTCAAAAATGAAATTGTTTACAAAATCCATAAATCATATATATATATATATATATATATATATATATATATATATATACACAGATCTGTAGATCACATCAGGACTCTGGGCGAAGGACTAAAATCTGATTTAAATTTTTTTTTTTTTTTTTTTTTAAAAAAATAACTACAAAAAATATTTAATATTTTATGGAATCGAATTTTTCCATAATCTGATATTTTTGGGGTGATTTGAATACTATATGCAAAAATGGTGATACGATGCTGCATCGGTATGCATACATATTTTGTTATACGTGCTCAAATCACGCGTCAAAACATATTGATATGAAAAATTTCAATTCCATAAATATTAAATATATTTTTTAGTTATGATAAAAAAAAAAAAAAAAAATATTTTGGGGTCGCATTTTAGTCGTATCGAGAGTCCTAACAGAATCGGGACTATATATATATATATATATATATATATATATATATATATATATATATATATATATGCTATATGTATATTTGTGTATTACATGTAGTAGAAATATAATGACAGATTTTTTGGACAATAGTGATGTAAAGCTGCATAGCCTGAGAATAAACTATATGACGACGGGTGAAAGCAATTCGTAAATAAAAAATCGTCGTCATAGTCTCTTGTGTAATCTGGCATTTGTGTACACATGTGAGACCCCCAGATTTTATGAATATATATTTAATTTTCTCAAAATAATTTTTTGAATATTATGGTGTGAATTTGATATAATGTTATAGTTGTGGGTAGTATTTATAAATTTTGCAAAGTATGCAAGTTATTATATAATATTCGATTGGTCGGAGAATATTCGTACGACGGCACAATCATTGGTGGACCCCACAAATGTAATTATTGTCCGATTGAAAAAACGACAAATATATTTTTATGAAAATAACGGCGAAAGTTTTCACCGATTATCTTGTTGAACTACTTCGGTAGTAAAAAATGCGATGTCTGGCGTGGTTGCGTACAAGAAAGACACGGTATTGATTATTGATGCTTACGTGAGAAGTCACTCGGTTATACTCAATTATTGCTACTGATAATTCTTCGCATCATATCTCTCATATTATTGATTCGATTATTGTCACGGTATCATCTGCATAATATGTTATTTTATTAAATCAATAATTGAGATGACAAAGTTATTCATATTATTAAATTACAATATTTACAATGTCTAGAAGTTCTGTCAAGGAGAGGTTTGGTCACCTAATTACACGCCAATAGAGAGAAATCCTTATTGGAAAGTCCCATCTTTCCTGGGAACGGCGTAGTTGATAAATATTGTGAGTTATAATATTAATGATGAATGTTATTAAATTGAAGTTGTGTTCAGAGTTGAATTTGGAGATGCGGACGTGATATTTTAGTCCGGAACGATGAAATTAGTAAAAATAGTCTATAAACACAAAATTTTCCGATATTAACTTTTTGGTCAAAAAGTCAATAGTTGACTTTTTTGGGAAAATCAAACTTCGAAATTTTAAAATTTATATTGTTGATAAAAATAGTTTCATTGTGTTGGAATTATTAGTGTTAGTGAAAATTGATATTTATTTCGATAATAATTGATGTCTGGAAGTTATATTGACCAATCGGGTATTTAACCGGATAAATGAGCAATTGATTGCTATTATTTCACATGATTATAACTATTTGTTCACATGTGTATACTATTGTTTCACATTCTACATTACTATTAGGGGAGTTGAGTGCAAGATTGATAATACTTGCGTGATTAAGTTAAAAATGGAGGTATAGATGGAGGTCTTATCACGTAATTCGTATTTTCACATGTCAGAACTATTTATTCACATGATTTACTATTGAATCACATTATTTACTATTAGGGGAGGTAGTGCAGTTTGATAATACTTGCGTGACTAAATTAAAATAAAGGAAAATTTGGAGGTATTGTCTTGTAATTTTTCGAGCCCCAAAAGCGTCTGATTATTGAAACTATATTTTTTTATAAATAGAAGCTCATTCTTCCTTCATTTCTCACTAATTCACTAAAGTTATAGAAGCAATTATTATAGAGAGAAATTGTAGAGAAAAAATCTATAGAAGAAAACAGAAACTCTTTACCTCACTATTGCGATTATCCAGTTTCTTACGAGATAAGGGATATTATTTGTTGTGCAGTTAGGGATATTATTTCTTTTGTATTCTTGAAGAGAACTTACATTATTCCATTCTTTATTATTATGTTGGAATAACTCCATACATCGGCAACCGCATACATGGTGAAATTCTTACATTATTTCATTCTTTACCATTCAGTTGGAACATCTGTCATGTCTTGCTTTTCGCATGACTTGGGTTCCGTTTTATTATTTTGTTGGAATATCACATACATGCGTTTTCTGGGGGACTGGTTCTGTCTTTATTATTATGTTTGGAATATCACATGCATGCGTTTCTGTGGGACTGGTTAAAATCTTTATTATTACATTGGAATAACTTTTGCTGTGCGCTTCACCGCATGCTTGGTGATTTCTTTTGTTATTCCATTCCTTATTATACTCGGTTGGTTAAAGTTTTGACTTTATACTCCATGAAATTAGTTGAATATCCTTGATATTTTGCTTCATCCAATCGATATCTTTTTATGAAATATTCTTACGAGCATTCTTGAATTTTACTCTACAAAAAGTATCGTGTTGACAATTTGGGCGTTATTAGTTTACGGATAAATTAATTCGTGAACTTGTTTTATTGAATTCTTATATCATTGTCATCATCCTCATGTTTATATTTTTTGAAAAGCCATATGTGGCACGTAGTGCATAGATGGACTTGGTATGATTATGACCGGGGATTATTCGGTATAATCATGGCGACCGTAATGTTACAAATGATGTGATAAAAGTCCTCGTTGGCCGTAGTGCGTTGATGGACGAGTTGTTGGCATGATCATGACCATTGATGAATACGAATGTCCTTGGCCCGTAGTGCATGGATAATTTGTGGTCGTGATACTAAAGAATATATCTTGGTAGTAGTAGTGCGGGGGTGATTCGATGATGTGGATTATTTATTAAGTTGAGTCTCGGTGATAAAAGTAATGAAAAATCTTTTAAAGTAGATTTTATTCTCCACTTGACTCTTTTAATGGATTGCTTGTTCCGCTGCAGTTAAACTTGATGTCTATTGTATTTTATCGGTTTAACATTGTTGAAGGCTAATGATAATTTATCTACATTATCTTAGTCGTAATATTTTTCTTTGGGCTAGTTGAGCTCATCCTTTCTTTCTTTATTCTCTTGAAATGAGAATATAATTTGGAGCAGAGTCGAGGAGCGGAGTGACAGTCCGGATGATAGTATTAATAGTCCTCACTATATACGTGAAATAGTGTGATATTAAATGTATTGAGGACTTATTTTGAGTTTGTGTCTACGCTAGAAGACAATGATTGTATTAAAACTCACAACTCATGTGGCGCCCCCAAAATAGGTCCATTCCATCCAACCCATTCGAAGTCGCCAAATACATGAGTACAAACAACTACAACTTTATTATTACAACGGTAAAAGCGTGAGTTTGAATACAAATATTATCTTACAGACAATATCTATACTCAAATAAATCCCCATCATATTTATTGATACATCATTTTACAAAATGGTGAGGACTACTAAACAACTCTCTCTAGAACCTTCATTCCATACCCAGAGCTAGTACTTCGCTACATTCTCGCCTCACGAGAAGAAAAATGGAACAACAAGGAAAAGGGTGAGCTCAACTAGCCCGATAAAGAATACTTATGACTAAGATAATATACAACAAATTATCGTTAGTCTCTAATGAGGAAAAATCGATAGAATACTGATAGGCAACAAGTTTCGGATCAATATTCGCAATGAAATAATAATTCATAGAAGAGTTACGTAGAGAATGAAATCTACTATAATCTATGAATTTAACGGTCCATCATCAATATTTTATCCTGTAACATCAATCGATATTCATCTCAAATCAAATATTCATCTTTGCACTACGGGCCAAAGATATTCATCAATCGATCATATTCATCTCAACACTGTTCATCTTTGCACTAAAGGCCAAAGATATTCATCGATCGGTCGTATGTTCATTTAAACACCGCTCATCTTTGCACTCTGGGCCAAAGATATTCATCGATAATCATTCATCTTTGCACTACTGGGCCAAAGATATTCAATAATATCATCATTTAAGGCGAGGATGATGAAAAATATTTTAAAGAAGCGAATCCGGTGAAACAAAATGACAAGGATTAAGGATTAAGGATTCATACTTGGTTTTATCCACGTCAAAAAATACCTCAAAAATAATCATAGTGGTGTAAAATTGAGAATGATCAAAACATGGATACAATCAAAGCTAGTATCCGAATAGATGTTTTTAGACGAAAAGAAGAAATTTTATTTTTTCGATGAATAGTGTCAGAGTATCGTGAATAGTGCCAGTATCGTGAATAGTAACTCAAGACACCAAAAGATAGAAATTCCAAAAAAAAATATTTTCACGCTTACGTGAATAGTACTCGTGAATAGTAACTCGTGAATAGTAACTCATGAATAGTAACTTCGTGAATAGTAACCCAGACATGAAAAAAGTTCCAAATTTGATAAAACTTCGGATCAACATTTCAAAGATAATGATATTGAAGAAATAATATCATTCTGAAAAAATAATATCCACTTACCTCGAAGAATCGATTGCTTGGAAGGAAAGATTCGGAAGTGATCTTTGAATGAAACTTGTCTTGAGCAACAACTCTCAAAGTATCTAAATACTCACAAAATACGCTCAATAATATAGAGAGAAAAAGAGAAAACTTTGTTTACGGTGTGATTTTCAATTCTAAACAGCCCTCTATTTATAGGAAAATGTTAGCACAGAAGCGAGACTTGACACCTTGCACGATGGCTTTACCGCTACTATTGCCACCCACCACATTTGAAATAAAATTCAGCATATTTTTTCACCAACCACAAGTGGGGCCCACTCAATTCTAGAATTTTCCACCAAAATCAATTATAAACCTAATTTTCGAATCAGAGACACCTCTTAAAATTCACAACAAATCATTCGTGCATTTTTAACGGTTCAAAATTTGTGGACATATACTCAACTTATGTATGTATAACATACCCAAAAATTACCACAATCAACGGTCGGATTAAAAATTATAACCCCCATGAATATATCTCAAAACCCCGATTTGATTTTAACACTTCAATCCGATAAAATCTCGATAAAACACCTCAACAATAATTTCTTCATTTATAACCACATAAATAAATCCATCATTTATATCCACATAAAATAAATATTTCTTTATCATATGAATCAATAATTAATTATTCACAAATAATATTACGAGAATCACAATTATAATGAACCGGTAGTTCCCGGAAAGAGGGGCTTTCAGATAAGGATTTCTCCTTCTTGGGCGCGCAATTAGGTGACAAAACCTCTCCTTGAGGCGAGAACTTTCTAGACATTGCCAATAATGTTATCTAATAATATTATTCAAATAATATGAATTATTGATCGATAATGGAAATCTTTGTGCAGTGACAATTATTGAACAATGATAATATAAAATTTCAACGCATGACAATTATTGAATCAATAAAATAAAATATTGAGCAGTAACTTCTTGTGAAAATTATTGAGTAGTGCCATCTTACGCACGTGAATCAATAATTCAACAATCTTGTGCAATACAGGTAGTGCTCTTCGTGCGACCACGCCGTATTCTTGTATTTTAACCCGGGTATTCCAGCGATCTTACTTGTAATAACTACGCAGATTATTTATAACCACCCAAACTTTGTCGTTTTCCTCATCCAATCGCTTTCGTTATTGGGGCCCACACATGGTCACTGCCGCCAGTAAATGCGAATATTCCCCAAGCATCTGAATATTCCACGACCAAACGAATATTCCCGACAAAAATGAATATTTTATAACCACTTGCTTATTTTGAAATATTTGCGTATTTAACCCTTAACTATCCACATTAATCAAATCAACCCTTCTTATTTCAAAATAATAAATAAAGGAAATTCCTTTTTATTTAAAAAATTTGAGGGTCTTACAACCTCCCTCCTTATGAAATTTCGTCCTCGAAATTGACGTACGTACTGGTGTTTGAAAAGGTGAGGATACCTCGCTTTCATTTTAGTTTCAATTCGAGTCATTTCCTCTATAGCATGATTCCTCCACAAAACTTTAACTTGTGGTATGACCTTTCTTGGCGTGGGACATGCTCCTTCCTATCCAAGATCTTGGCGGTACCTCCTCATACGTTAAGTCTTGTTTTATCTCGTCCGGTTCTAACTTCGATAACGTGGTTGGGTCTTTCACATATTTCTGAAATACGGATATGTGAAACACATTATGAACACGAGACATACTCGGGAGGTAACGCATGATCATAGGCTACATTTCCTACTCGGTCGAGAATTTGAAATGGACCGATAAATCGTGGATTTGAGCTTTCTCTCTTCCCAAATCTTGTAACTCCCTTCCATGGAAGCAACTTCATGACAATCATGATCCCTACATTAAATTCCACATCCTTTCGATGAAGATCCGCATAACTCTTTTGTCGATCTTATGCCGGTTTGTATCGTTGTCGAATCATTTGGATCTTTTCGGTAGTCATCACGTCTTAACTTCGGGTCCCAACAATGTTGCTTCACCCACCTCATCCCAACATATTGGAGAACGACATTTTTGTCCATATAATGCTTGAATGGAACCATGCCTATATTTGTTTAATAACTATTGTTGTATGAGAATTCCACCAATGGCAAGTACTTATCAACTTCCTTTGAAGTCTAGGACATGAGTTTTAATATATCTTGAGAGTTTGAGTAGTCCTTTACGATTGCCCATCCGTTTGAGGATGGTATACCTAAGCCAGATAATCAGAATTGCGTGCCCATAGCTTTCTAACCCAAAATCATGAAGTGAATCTTGGGTCGCGATCTAAAACTATGGATCTTGGCATGCCATGCAATCTCTGATCGCATTACGTTACATACGAGAAAAGGCGTTCAAGGGAATAAGTCTCGTATCGGTAAGAAGAAATAAGCAGACTTGGTTAATCTATCAACAATGACCCAAATAGCATTGATGCCTTGAGAAGCCGTAGGAAGACCCGTGAACGAAATTCATAGTAATGTGTTCCCACTTCCATTAGGAATCTCAAGTGGTTGCAAGCGGACCCTTAGGTACTAGATGCTCGCGCTTTACGTTAGTGAGTTAAACACATCGAGATAAACTTTGCAATCTCTCTCTTCATATTATTCCACCAAAATGTATGTCGAAGATCACGATACATTTTAGTACTTCGAGATGGATTGCAAATGGTGTATTGTGTGCCTCCATCATAATCTTGTACTTCAAATCGAGTCGTTAGGAACACAAAGTCTAGAGTGGACTCAAGTATTCCTTCTTCATCAATTCTCGCTTAGGAATAGCTCCTTCTTGTACTTTCTTCTTCATACGCGCATCACTCAAGATTGATTGGCTTGGCGACTTTAACTAAAGTCGATTATACTCGTATATCATCAACGTGGGTACCTAGAGTTTTCATCTCCATCTCTATTATTTGTAAATTATCTGAAATTAGTCTTTGTGATATATCGTACTCGTACTTATATAACGATCTTCTACTCAACACGTCATTTACCACGTTCGCTTTTCGAGGATGGCATGGTCGGAACATGTCTTTGAAATGAGTCTTCTCTTGAGTTCTTGAAGCTCTTCCCACATTCCTTGCTCCATTCGAATTTTGTATCTCTACGAGTCATTTGCGATAATGGAATAGCGATTCGAGAATATCCTTCAACGAATCTCGATAATAACCAACTAAGCTGAAAGCTACGTATTTCGATTCTTGACTTAGGTTGCTCTCAAGCTGTGACTCATATCCCAACCTTGGATATGACGTCACAATGACACCTATCGATTTACTTATCATACGAATATGGCGTCCCCTACAGGAGAGTGCGGCAGGTGAATTCCTGAAAGGAAGTCACAAGATAAAGGCTCGGTACCAAATTCTATAGTTGAATTTTTAACTCTGAAGTTCAATAGAGCCATTCGATATGAGATTTTAGAAATGAGTTTTGTATAGGGTTCAAATTCGATACAAAATTTAATATCGAGCTTTGGGAGTAAGCGAGAAATTCTTCGAGAAAATACGTCGGGAAAAATCAATAACAACAAGAATATTATTCAAATCGGCGTGTCTTTATTCAAATCCATAACATGGACTAAGAAAACTTGACATCGTAATAAGCGAATGACTTCATGGCGATATGAAAATGTTTGATTACAATGGTTTGATTGCTTGAATTCGAATAACGAGTTGCTTAGGAATATGAAAACTAACAACCTTACAAAAGCAATCAATTTGGCATGATGAGTAGTTAACCTTAAAATCACATCAAAAGCAAATATCTCTATAGAAATAAGGTTAACGGAGTAATGTGATAGTGCGACTGAATCAAACAAGATTTCTAAACAACATATGTAATGAAAGTTTCTCTAGCGGATTCTCCATAAATAGGTCAAAGTCTAATTTCTCCGTAGTCGAGTTCAAGCGTTGGCGTAAAGCAAGAGAGATAAAAGAATGGGTAGAAGCAGGTATCTAGTAAGGTATAAACTTCTTAAAATTTATAATTAACTAACCCGTGCTAACCGTTCGGGTTCCTCGCATTTTGACTTGGTCACGACAAACGCTCTTCAAGAAGCGTTGACTTTGACTTTTAGGACATCCTTTTTGAGTCACCATTCACGCGGGTGGGTTTCGATATATCATTACAATCTCGGCGATATGTCCTTCTTTTCCACAATTATAGCATACCTTGGAAGGCTTTGAGCAGTTTGACCTTATATGTCCTCCTCTCCACATCTCTGTAGCATCTAGCGGCGATCGTTCTCTTCCCTAGAATTTGTTGATAGTCTTTGATGTTGCTTTAGGCGTCTTCGTCATCGTTAAATCTTCTCTTTTTAGATTGGACATCTCTTTCCATAATATCAAAGCGTAAATGCGACTTTTACCCATGCATCACTCATTCTCACTCGTTCGATTATTTCTTCTTTCAAATTTCGATTCGACTTTATCATCTTATACTACGCGAAAGAGTGCTTACATTCAAGCATCACGTGTCCAAAATAGGTATACATCACCCATTACGAGTTGTCGATACATGATACGAAACAACTCTGACTTTATTATTACAACGATAAAAGCGTGAGTTTAAATACAAATATTATCTCTACAGACAATATTTATACTCAAATAAATCCTCATCACATTTATTGATACATTATTTTACAAAATGGTGAGGACTACTAAACAATCCTTTCTAAAACCTTCATTCCATTACCAGAGCTCGTACTCGCTATATTCTAGCCTCACGAGAAGAATGGAACAAAAAGGAAAAGGGTGAGCTCAACTAGCTCGATAAAGAATATTATGACTAAGATAATATACAACAAATTATCGTTAGTCTCAACGAGGGAAAATTTAATAGAATCTGATAGACAACAAATTTTGGATCAATATTCGCATGGCGGAAATAATAATTCATTAGAAGAGTTACGTAGAGAATGAAATCTACTATATAATCTATGAATTTAAAGTCCATCATCAATATTTTATCCTGTAACATCAATCGATATTCATCTCGAATCAAATATTCATCTTTACTTTACGGCCAAAGATATTCATCGATCGGTCGTATTCATTTAAACACTGTTCATCTTTGCACTCTGGGCCAAAGATATTCATCGATCGGTCGTATTCATTTAAACACTGTTCATCTTTGCACTCTGGCCAAAGATATTCTTGAAATCATTCATCTTGGGCCAAAGATATTCTTGGAAATCATTAAAGATATTCAATAATATCATCATTTAAGGCGAGGATGATGAAAAATATTTTTAAAGAAGCGAATCCGGTGAAACAAAATGACAAGGATTAAGGATTAAGGATTCGTACTTTGTTTTATCCATGTCAACAATACCTCAAAAAATAATCATAGTGGTGTAAAATTGAGAATGATCAAAACATGGATCTGATCAAAGCTAGTATCGAATAGATATTTTAGACGAAAAGAAGAAATTTTATTTTTAGATGAATAGTCTTAGTATCGTGAATAGTCTTAGTATCGTGAATAGTCTTAGTATATCGTGAATAGTAACTCAAAGAGCACCAAAAGATAGAAATTCCACAAAAAAACATTTTCACGCTTCACCATGAATAGTACTTCGTGAATAGTAACTTCGTGAATAGTAACTCGTGAATAGTAACTTCGTGAATAGTAACTCATGAATAGTAACCCAGAGCATGAAAAAGTTCCAAATTTGATAAAAACTTGGATCGATATTTGACGTAATGATATTGAAGAAATAATATCATTCTGAAAAAAATAATATCCACTTACCTCGAAGAATCGATTGCCGGAAGGAAAGGTCGGAAGTGATCTTTGAATGAAACTTATCTTGAGCAATGACAACTCTCAAAGTATCTAAATACTCACAAAATCGCTCGATATATAGAGAGAAGAGAAAACTTTGTTTACGGTGTGATTTTCAATTCTAACAGCCCTCTATTTATAGGAAAATGTTAGCCGTAAAAGCGGACTTGACTTTTGCTACTGATGGCTTTACACCTACTATTGCCACCCACCACATTTGAAATAAAATTCAGCACATTTCTTCACCAACCACAAGTGGGGCCCACTCAATTCTAGAATTTTCCACCAAAATCAATTATAACCCTAATTTAGAATCGAGACACCTCTTAAAATTCATAACAAATCATTCGTGCATTTTAACGGTTCAAAATTTGTGGACATATACTCAACTTATGTATGTATAACATACCCAAAAATTACCACAATCAAGCGGTCGGATTAAAAATTATAACCCCATAATATATCTCAAAAACCCACGATTTAATTTTTAATACCTCGATACGGTAAAATCTTGATAAAACACCTCAACAATAATTTCTTCATTTATAACCACATAAATAAATCCATCATTTATATCCACATAAAATAAATATTTCTTTATCATATGAATCAATAATTAATTATTCACAAATAATATTCTGAGAATCCTGATTATAATGACGGTAGTTCCGGGAAAGGGGCTTTCAGATAAGGATTTCTCCTTCTTGGCGGCGCATGATTAGGTGACAAACCTCTCCTTGAGAACTTTCTAGACATTGCCAATAATGCTATCTAATAATATTATTCAAATAATATGAATTATTGATCGATAATGGAGATAATAATGCGGTGACAATTATTGAACAATGATAATATAAAATATCAGCCTTGGCAATTATTGAATCGATAAAATAAAATATTGAGCGATAACTCTTGTGAAAATTATTGAGTAGTGCCTTCTTACGTAAGGATCGATAATTCAACAATCTTTATGCAATCTGGGTGTCTTCTTTGTGCGACCCGCGTATTCTTTGTATTTTAACGGCGGGTATTCAGCGAGTCTTACTTGTAACAACTTCTGTAGTTATTTTTAACCAACTTATATTTGTCGTTTTCTTCATCCAATCGCTTTTCCGTTATGGGGGCCCACACATGGGCTGCTTGTGGTAGTAAATGCGAATATTCCACAAGCGATCTGAATATTCCACGATGACGAATATTCAGAGACAAAATGAATATTTTATAACCACTTGCTTATTTTGAAATATTTGCGTATTTAACCCTTAACTATCCACATTAATCAAATCAACCCTTACTATTTCAAAATAATAAATAAAGGAAATTCCTTTTTATTTAAAAAAAATTTAGGGGTCTTCTGACCTCCCTCTTATGAAATTTCGTCCTCGAAATTGGCGTACGTACACAGTGTTTGAAAAGGTGAGGATACCTCGCTTTCATTTAGTTTCAATTCCCGGTCATTTCCTCTATAGCATGATTCCTCCACAAAACTTTAACTTGTGGTATGACCTTTCTTGGCGTAGGACGTGCTCCTTCTATCCAAGATCTTGAAAGGTACCTCCTCATCGTTAAGTCTTGACTATCTCGTCCGGTTCTAACTTTCGATAGCGTGGTTCGGGTCTTTCACATATTTCTGATACGGATATATGAAACACATTATGAACACGAGACATACTCGGAGAATAACGCATGATACATAGGCTACATTTCCTACTCGGTCGAGAATTTGAAATGGACGATAAATCGTGGATTGAGCTTTCCTCTCTTCCCAAATCTTGTAACTCCCTTCCATGGAGCAACTCATGACAATCATGATCCCTACATTAAATTCCGTCCTTTCGATGAAGATCGCATAACTCTTTTGTCGATCTTGTAGCCGTTTGTATCGTTGTCGAATCATTTGGATCTTTTCGGTGAGTCATCATACGTCTTAACTTTCGGGTCCCAACAATGTTGCTTCACCCACCTCATCCCAACATATTGGAGAAGCGACATTTTCGTCCATATAATGCTTGAATGGAGCCACACCTATACTTGCACGATAAGCTGTTGTTGTTGTAGGAGAATTCCACCGATGGTAAATACTTATCAGCGCCCTTGAAGTACAGGACCGAGTCTTAATAAATCTTGAGAGTTTGAATAGTCCTCTCGATTGTTAAAATGGTTTGGGGATGGTATCTTAGAACTAAAATCGCAAAATCCGTGCCCATAGCTTTTTGCAAGCTAACCCAAAATCTTGAAGTGAATCTTGGGTCGCGATCCAAAACTATGGATCTGGGCATGCCATACTGACCTCACGATCTCATTTACGTACATCTACTAGCAAGGCGTTCAAGTGAATAAGTCTCCGTGTCGGCGAGAATGAAAGCGAGACTTGGTTAATCTATCAACAATAACCCAAATAGCATTGATGCCTTGAAAGCAAGTAGGAAGACCGTGCTTGAAATCCATGGTAATGTGTTCCCACTTCCATTAGGAATCTCAAGTGGTTTGCAGCGGACCCTTAGGTACTAGATGCTCGCCTTTACCGTTGGCAAGTTAAACACATCGAGATAAACTTTGCAATCTCTCTCTTCATATTATTCCACCAAAATGTATGTAGAAGATCACGATACATTTTAGTACTTCGAGGATGGATTGCAAATGGTGTATTGTGTGCCTCCATCATAATCTTGTACTTCAAATCGAGTCGTTAGGAACCTGAAAGTCAGAGTGGACTCGAAGTATTCCTTCTTCATCGATTCTCGCTTAGGAATAGCTCCTTCTTGTACTTTCTTCTTTCAGCATCATGACTCAAGATTCGGTGGCTTGAGCAACCTTAACTTTTCTATTAAAGTTGGCTCTGTCGTATACTTGACATCATCGCTTTTCGTTCCGCATATGATCTTCTACTCGATCGTCATTTACCACGTTAAACTTTACCGGGATGGTATTGAATAGTGTGGTCGTAGTCTTTCAATAGCTCGAGCCAGCGTCATTTTGCGTGTTGAGTTCTTTTGAGTGAAGAAATATTTAAGGCTTTTATGGTGCGAATATATCTCCACTTTCTCCCCGTATAGATAGTGCCTCCATATCTTTAGCGCAGAAAAGCATTGCTTGCTTGACTCTAGATCATGAGTAGGATAATTCCTCTCATACTCTTTAAGTTGTCGCGAGGCATAGGCTATGACTTTCCCACGTTGCATGAGAACACATCCTAACCCTTTGCACGAAGCATCATTTGTAGATAACAAATCCATCGAACGGATGGTATTGTTAGAAACAGTCTTAGAAATAAGTCTCCTCTTAAGCTCTTGGAAACTTTTCTCGCATTCTTCGCCCCAAGCAATTTTGTATCCTTTAAAGAGTTATTTGAGTTAATGGAGTAGCGATTGAGAAAACCTTTCCACGAATCTCGATAATAACCAATTAAGCCCAAAAAGCTACGTACTTGATCGCAGACTTGGTTGCTCCAACTTTGTATTGCTTGATCTTGGGCGGATCAGCGGATACTCCATGTTTTGACACCACATGCCCAAGAAATGCTACTTCCTCAAGCGAACTTCGCATTTCTTCAATTTGGCATATAGTTGGTTTTCACGAAGCCTTTGGAGTACCGACTTCAAATGGTGCTCATGATCTTCACGACTTTTGGAATATATAAGGATGTCAATGATAAAAACAACAACATGATCAAATATTCCTTGAATACTCGGTTCATCATATCCATGAAAGCGAGGAGCATTAGTTAGTCAGAAAGACATGACTAAAATTCATAATGCCCATCTGCAAGGAGTTACGAAGGCGGTCTTTGGAATATCCTCGATTCTAATTTTGATTTGATGATATCGAGCGAAGATCGATTTTGAAAAGAATTGTGCCTTGCACTATTTGGTCAAACAAGTCATCAATACGAGGTGAGGATACCTATTCTTGATGGTGACATGGTTGATTCCGATAGTCGATCAAAGTCGCATACTCCGTCTTTCTTTTTACAAATAAAGCAGGAGCACCCCGAGGAGATGTCTTGGGGCCGAATGAAACCCGATGTCCAACAATTCTGTAGTTGGACCTTTAACTCTGAAGTTCAATAGGAGCCATTCGATATGGGGTTTTAGAAATGGGCTTTGTGCGGGTTCAAGATCGATAAAAATTGACTTCACGTTACGGGGGTAGGCCAGGAAGTTCTTTGAAATCGTCGGGAAAGTCGATAACAACGGGAATATTATTCAAATTTGGCGTGTCTTTATTCAAATCCATAACATGGGCTAAGAAAGCTTGACATCCGTTTTTTCAATAAGCGAATAGCTTTATGATTAGATATGATAGTGATTGATTTTAATGGTTTAGTTGCTTGAATTCGTCTACGCGGGTTGGTTAGGAATATGAAAACTAATGACCTTACGAAACAATCAATTTTGGCATGATGAGTAGTTAACCGATCAATCCTAAAATCACATCAAAAGCAAGTATCTTTAAAGAGATAAGGTCAACGGTAAGGTGATGGTGCCAACTTGAATCAAACAAGATTTATAAGCGAGTGGATGTGATGAAAGTTTCTCTAGCGGAGTTTCCACGAGATAGGTGAAAGTCTAATTTCTCGGTCGAGTTTAAGCGTTGAGCACATGCGGGAGAGATAAATGAATGGGTAGCACCGGTATCAAGTAAGGTATAAACTTATGAGAATTTATAAATAGCTTACCGTGATCACCTCGTTTGGGTTCCTCGCATTATGACCGATCCTGACAAACGCTCTTCCGGAATCGTTGACTTTGACTTTTACGGAGACGATCTTTTGAGTCACCGTCCCCATTGAACTAGGTTTATTTCTGCCGTCTGATCTCGGCGATATGTCCTTCCTTTCCACAACTATAGCATACCTTGAGCTGTTGTGGGCGGTTTGGTGATATGTCCCTCTTTTCGCATTTGTAGCATATAATGGGTGGTCGTTCTCCTCCCTTAGAACCGATTCTTCTTAAGCCTTTGTCGTCTTCACATAGTCGTTGTTAAATCTCCTCTTTTAAAATCTCCTCTGACTCGCTTCTTACATTTTCATGACCATGATTACCACCGGAGTGGTTACCATTTCTGTAAAATCTGTTTCTTTCTCATGAGTTATCATTAATACATTGTTGCTTTATCTGCGATGCGATCTGGTTATGGTCCCTCGGTTGGCCGTACTCGTTATCTCGCTCTAATAATTGAGCCCTGTTTTACAACATCTGAATAAAGAAAGTTTATGAGAAATGAGATCTTGGCGTATCTTGGGGTTTCAAACCTCTAAGAAACATCCGCGTCATCGTTCCTCATTCTCCACCAAATGAGGTCAAACACGGATAACTCTGCAAACTTTGCCTCGTCTTTGAGACACCGTCGTGTTGTTTTGCTCTAATCGATGAACTCCACTTCCTTCGTATAGCGAACACTTTCGGGAAAGTATTTGTCATTAAATAATCTCTGAAAGCGTCTCCCCCGAGACATCTTTGAGTGCGGTTTGGATGGATGCACGCTTCCACAGACTCCCACCGATGATCTGCCTGCGCCACGGAACATAAAGGTGGCGAATGGAACCTCTGTTCCTCCGTGCATCCCAAGACATCGAATATCTTGGTAATTTGTTTGACCCATGTTTCCGCCGTGATCGGATCGGCTTTCCCTTAAATTCAGGTGGTCCCGACTCTTTGAAGCTTGCTTGGTTGTGACAACAAGTGAATTGCTATCATTTCCTCTGTATTTTGAACACGAGTCTCCTAAATGCGATTTTGCATGAGCTGCAAAAAGCTTCTAAACATCCCTCGTTCATCATCGCTCGGTGGTGTTGTTCACGGGAGGAACATTGCCCGACTGTTGCCACGTTCTCCTCGTTGGTAAATACGAGGCATCTCCACGGTCTCATTTACTCCTTTGTTAATATTCTCGATTCGACATTCTCAAATCTTTGTCATAAAACAAGGGTTAATTAAGAAATCAATATATCACATAATATCCTATATCTTGACCAACTAACAAATAAGCTTAGGTAGGACACCTTAGCGAAGGATTTACTCGTCTCTCCCCTCTAGTTCTATTCCCAGATCTCATGGAGAGATCATATCCTAAGCTACGATACCAGTTGTGGCGCCCCAAAATAGGTATACATCACCCATTACGAGTTGTCAATACATGAGTGCGAAACAACTACAACTTTATTATTACAGCGGTAAAGCGTGAGTTTAAATACAAATATTATCTTCTAGACAATATTTATACTCAAATAAATCCTCATCACATTTATTGATACATTATTTTACAAAAATGGTGAGGACTACTAAACAATCCTTTCTAAAACCTTCATTCCATACCCAGGCTTCGTACTTCATTTATATTCTAGCCTCACGAGAAGAATGGAACAAAAAGGAAAAGGGTGAGCTCAACTAGCTCGGTAAAGAATATTATGACTAAGATAATATCTGACAAATTATCGTTAGTCTTCACGAGGGAAAAATTTAATAGAATCTGATAGACAATGACAAATTTTCAATCAATATTCATGGTGAAATAATAATTCATTAGAAGAGTTACGTAGAGAATGAAATCTACTATAATACATGTATGAATTTAAAAGTTCATCATCTATATTTTATCCTGTAACATCAATCGATATACATCTCGAATCAAATATTCATCTTTGCACTCTGGCCAAAGATATTCATCGATTCGGTCGTATTCATCTAAACACTGTTCATCTTTGCACTTTCTGGGCCGAAGATATTCATCGATCGGTCGTATTTCATCTAAACTGTTCATCTTTGCACTCTGAGGCCAAAGATATTCTTCAGAAATGACTTCTGAGCCAAAGATATTCTTGAAATCATTCATCTTTTTACTACTGGCCGAAGATATTCAATAATATCATCATTTAAGGCGAGGATGATGAAAAATATTTTAAAAGAAGCGAATCCGGTGAAACAAAATGACAAGGATTAAGGATTAAGGATTAGGTACTTTGTTTTATCCATGTCAACAATACCTCAAAAATAATAATAGTGGTGTAAAATTGAGAATGATCAAAACATGGATCTGATCAAAGCTAGTATCGAATAGATATTTTAGACGAAAAGAAGAAATTTATTTTTTCGATGAATAGTGCAAGTATCGTGAATAGTCTTAGTATCGTGAATAGTCTTAGTATATCGTGAATAGTAACTCAAACACCAAAAGATAGAAATTCCACAAAAAAAAACATTTTCAACGCTTCATGAATAGTACTTCGTGAATAGTAACTTCGTGAATAGTAACTCATGAATAGTAAACTTCGTGAATAGTAACTCATGAATAGTAACCCCAAACATGAAAAAGTTCCAAATTTGATAAAAACTTGGATCGATATTTTGACGTAATGATATTGAAGAAATAATATCATTCTGAAAAAAAAATAATATCCCTTACCTCGAAAGAATCGAGTGCCGGAAGGAAAGGTCGGAAGTGATCTTTGAATGAAACTTATCTTTGAGCAACAACTCTCAAAGTATCTAAATACTCACAAAATCGCTCAATAATATAGAGAAAGAGAAAACTTTGTTTACGGTGTGATTTTCAATTCTAACTTAGCCCTCTATTTATAGGAAAATGTTAGCCGTAGAAGCGAGACTTGACTTTTGCTACACGATGGCTTTACACGCTACTATTGCCACCCACCACATTTGAAATAAAATTCAGCACATTTCTTCACCAACCACAAGTGGGGCCCCTCAATTCTAGAATTTTCCACCAAAATCAATTATAACCCTAATTTTAGATCAGACACCTCTTAAAATTCATAACAAATCATTCGTGCATTTTTAACGGTTCAAAATTTGTGGACATATACTCAACTTATGTATGTATAACATACCCAAAAATTACCACAATCAGCGGTCGGATTAAAAATTATAATCCCATGATATATCTCAAAACCCACGATTTAATTTTTAATACCTCGATCGGTAAAATCTTGATAAAACACCTCAACAATAATTTCTTCATTTATAACCACATAAATAAATCCATCATTTATATCCACATAAAATAAATATTTCTTTATCATATGAATCAATAATTAATTATTCACAAATAATATTCTGAGAATCCACAATTATAATGACGGTAGTTTCAGGAAAGGGGCTTTCAGATAAGGATTTCTCTCTTCTTGGTAGCTTGATTAGGTGACCAAACCTCTCCTTGAGAGAACTTTCTAGACATTGCCAATAATCTATATCTAATAATATTATTCAAATAATATGAATTATTGATCGATAATGGAGATAATGTGCGGTGACAATTATTGAACAATGATAATATAAAATATCAATATGACAATTATTGAATCGATAAAATAAAATATTGAGCGGTAACTCTTGTGAAAATTATTGAGTAGTGCCTTCTTTACGTAAGGATCAATAATTCAACAATCTTTATGCAATCTGGTGTCTTCTTTGTGCGATGCAGCGTATTCTTGTATTTTAACCCAGGGGTATTCAGCGATCTTACTTGCGGTAACAACTACGCAGTTATTTTTAACTTGACTTATATTTGTCGTTTTCTTCATCCAATCGCTTTCAGTTATGGGAATTTTACATGCATTTGCTTGTCGTAAATACGAATATTCCCAAGCGAGTCGAATATTCCACGACCAAACGAATATTCAAGCAAAAATGAATATTTTATAACCACTTGCTTTATTTTGAAATATTTGCGTATTTAACCTTAACTATCCACATTAATCAAATCAACCCTTACTATTTCAAAATAATAAATAAAGGAAATTCCTTTTTATTTAAAAAAATTTGAGGTCTTACAAACAAGTTTTGAGATCAATATTGCAATGAAATAATAATTCATAGAAGAGTTACGTGAGAATGAAATCTACTATAATCTATGAATTTAACGGTCCATCATCAATATTTTATCCTCGTAACATCAATCGATATTCATCTCAAATCAAATATTCATCTTTGCTACTGGGCGAAAAGATATTCATCAATCGGTCGTATTCATCTCAACACCTATTCATCTTTGCACTAAAGGCCAAAGATATTCATCGATCGGTCGTGTTCATTTAAACACTGCTTTCATCTTTTACTACGGGCCAAAGATATTCATCGATAATCATTCATCTTTGCACTACGGCCAAAGATATTCAATAATATCATCATTTAAGGCGAGGATGATGAAAAATATTTTTAAAGAAGCGAATCGATTGAAACAAAATGACAAGGATTAAGGATTAAGGATTCAAACTTGGTTTTATCCACGTCAAAAATACCTCAAAATAATCGTAGTGGTGTAAAATTCAAGAATGATCAAAACATGGATACAATCAAAAGCTAGTATCCGGAATAGATGTTTTGGACGAAAAGAAGAAATTTTATTTTTCGATGAATAGTCTTGAGTATCGTGAATAGTCCAGAGTATCGTGAATAAGTAACTCAAGCACCAAAAGATAGAAATTCCACAAAAAAAAACATTTTCACGCTTCATAGAATAGTACTCGTGAATAGTAACTCGTGAATAGTAACTCATGAATAGTAACTCGTGAATAGTAACTCGTGAATAGTAACCCAGAGCATGAAAAAGTTCCAAATTTGATAAAACTTCAGATCGACATTTCAAAGATAATGATATTGAAGAAATAATATCATTCTGAAAAAAATAATATCCTTACCTCGAAGAATCGATTGCCGGAAGGAAAGGTCGGAAGTGATCTTTGAATGAAACTTATCTTGAGCAACAACTCTCAAAGTATCTAAATACTCACAAAATACGCTCGATAATATATAGAGAAAGAGAGAAAACTTTGTTTACGGTGTGATTTTCAATTCTAACTTAGCCCTCTATTTATAGGAAAATGTTAGCCCGTAAGCGGACTTGACACTGCTGCACGATGGCTTTACTCGCTCTTATTGCCACCACCACATTTGAAATAAAATTCAGCACATTTTTCACCAACCACAAGTGGGGCCCACTCAATTCTAAATTTTCCACCAAAATCAATTATAAACCTAATTTTCGAATCAGACACCTCTTAAAATTCACAACAAATCATTCGTGCATTTTAAGCGGTTCAAAATTTATGGACATATACTCAACTTATGTATGTATAACATACCCAAAAATTACCACAATCCAATGGTCGGATTAAAATTATAACCCATGATATATATCTCAAAACCCACGATTTGATTTTAACACCTCCAATCAGATAAAATCTTGATAAAACACCTCAACAATAATTTCTTCATTTATAACCACATAAATAAATCCATCATTTATATCCACATAAAATAAATATTTCTTTATCATATGAATCAATAATTAATTATTCACAAATAATATTACGAATCACTGATTATAACAACCCGGTAGTTCCAGGAAGAGGGGCTTTCAGATAAGGATTTCTCCTTCTTGTGTATGATTAGGTGACCAAACCTCTCCTTAGGCAAGAACTTTCTAGACATTGCCAATAATGTTATCTAATAATATTATTCAAATAATATGAATTATTGATCGATAATGGGAAATCTTTGTGGCAAGTGACAATTATTGAACAACAATAATATAAAATATCAGCGCGACAATTATTGAATCGATAAAATAAAATATTGAGCGGTAACTCTTGTAAAAATTATTGAGTAGTGCCATCTTACGTGCGAATCAATAATTCAACAATCTTTGTACAATCTGGTAATCTTCTTATGCGACCCAGCGTATTCACGTATTTTAACCATAAAGGGTATTCCAATGATCTTACTTGGTAACAACTGGCGTAGTTATTTATAACCACCCAAACTTTATCGTTTTTTCTCATCCAATCGCTTTTGCAGTTATGGGGCCCACACATGGCATTTACTGTGAAATAAATACGAATATTCACAAATGATGCGAATATTCCACGACCAAACGAATATTCCCAACAAAATGAATATTTTATAACCACTTGCTTATTTTGAAATATTTGCGTATTTAACCCATAACTATCCACATTAATCAAATCAACCCTTACTATTTCAAAATAATAAATAAAGGAAATTCCTTTTTATTTAAAAAATTTTGGGTCTTCTGACTCATTTTGTTTATTTAAGTTTGTATCTGAATTTTGTACTATGTATTTGACGACTCAGAATATGTGATGTATACCTATTTTGGGGGCGTCACAACATACATTTTTCCCATATATATATATATATATTCATATGTATTCTTAAATATAATGAGTGTGTTATGTAATATGTAGTATTAGGGACAAAATAGTAAAATTGTATTGTTATATTTGGAGAATTGATATTTTTATAAATAAAAGTGATAATTTCACAACAACAAAAATCATATGAATAATTAATAGGTTTCACATTTATGTGAGCGAAAACTTGTAAAAATATCAATTATTCATATTTAAAGACATTATAACATTTTATATTAGCAAATTGATATCTTCATCTCGGAAAAACAATAATATTTTGACATGAGTTTCTTATAATGTGGGACTAAGGCTGTAAAATAAGTAATTAGTTCGGACTCGATTCGTACTCGCTCGACTAAAAATTCGATTCGAGCTCGACTCGAAATATAAATGAATGATTCAAATATAAACAAATTTTAAAGTTCGATAAATTACTCGAACCTCCTTAAATTGCAATTTTCTATTTATATTCGGATCATATTCGTTCGTTCAAATTGCTCGGGCTCGATTCGAGATCGTGATCGACTCGGTTGTTAAACGAGTCTCAATTAAATCTTATTTTATACTCAATAAATTTTATGAATCAAATATGAACAACCCAATACTTAATTAAATGCCTTGTTCATTTCTTACTTTTTATGTGACTCATTGAGAGATCACCTAAAAGTATCAATTTTATTTATATTATCATTAAATTTGAATGACTCTTTTTATAAAATAGAAGAAATAGTAAATTTAAAAAATTATTTTTATTTGTATTTTAATATTTTCATTTAGTTTTTTCTTAGATACTGCATACTTATACGAAAGATGTGAAAATATCAGTTCTTAACCTCTTGTTAAAAAAAATTAAAAAAAATAAATTAAACAGCAAAAGGTTACATGCTGACTATGTAATTTTTCAGCTATTCTATATCATTTGAACACACGAAGAAACTACGAAGTATTCCCCGCATAATAATTAGTGAGAAGGAATTCAAGAACTGAGCAAGAACGACAGCCTTCAAGTATCCGATGGATCAAATTTTGTGTCTAGTAAGCTGATTTCTTACTTTATTCACTTAATTTAACTACTTCAATTCCTCAATTTCGAAGCCGCATTCATTTTAATTGATTGTTTGGTCGCCTATAAAATGTAAGAAAATGAAAAGGAAATTGTTATTGAAAGCTTAATATTATGTTATGCTGAAGCTGAACCTCTCTTTGGATGCTGAAAGCTAGTAAAAGAAACTAGATGTATAAAATTAGTATGTTTTAGGGTTTCATAAAGATTGAATTTTTATGTTGAGCTAATGACTTGTTTAAGGTTTAGTGCAATGGGTTTAGGGTTTTGGTTTCTAGGTTTCATTGTCACTTTGATTTAATTTCCACGATGTTCAAGTATTGAAATTGAACTCAATCTGTAAATTGTATACATAACTTCAATAGAATTTTCAAGCATTAGACTTGAGCTCAATCTGTAAATTTCTTATATAATTGATGAACTAGTGTAGAACTTTTGGATTACAATGCAATACTTGTGACCAGTCTAATTTGGGAGGGTCGTGTTATCTGTTTCACATCCTTTTATATTCCAACTTCCAAGAATGTAGGTTTTTTGAATTATGTCGAAGGTGCCGTAGAACTTGTAGGAAAAATGGTACTGTTTTCCTCGTTTTGTGTTTCAAAAAAAAAATTTATATGCGGGAAAAATAAATAGAGTTTGATTGCTCTTCCTTTTTCCTTTTTATTGTTTTAGTTTTTGTGTGCGTCATGATCCCCTCAATATGTGGGAAAAACTTGTTAAATTTTAGCTTGTTGGTTTAATATGTTAAAGCTGAGTTAAATTGGGATGCACGATGAACTGAATTTGGAGATTCTGCACTTTTAATTAGGGGGTAAGGGTTTATCTTCAGTGCATCCAATAATGTTGAGTAATCAAATTATGCTGTATGAAACCGTTGTGCTAGATTGGACCATCTACAATTATAATTGATATCTTGAAAATTAAAAATAATGGATTTTCATCATATCATATCTACAATTATAGGGATGGCAGGATAGGATCCAAGTTTTTGTAAGCATTCCGTTATAGATGATTTTTCAAAGTGATTTGTCTTTGGTGTGAAATACGTTGGAGCTCTAAAAGTTACCAGAGCAGCTAATCTCACACCCTTGGAAAAAGTTTAAGCAGGTAAATCTTCTCATAACCTGGTAAGTTACTTGTGAGTTAAAATGTCTACTTCTATGACTACAAGACTTAGCTTAAGCATTCTATTAATAAATGCTTCTATTATTAGGAGCATAATGGCAGGCACTTCCAGTGGGCATCATAGTTTTGATAGCGAGCAAGCTTCAGAAGTTGAAACATTTGATGACTATGGTGAATGCCATTCCAATGGAGATGGGCTGTTGAATAATGGCAAAGCAAGCAGAACTGTAAATGATGATTTGATTTTTATGGAGCGTTCAGATAATGGATTAAGTGCGGAAAGGCTAGAACCATTTACTGGGAAGACTTTCCCATCTTTAGAGGATGCAAGGGATTTTTATTATGAATATGCCAAGTTTACAGGTTTCACAATACGGACGAATCGAGTCCGACACTCACTAAAGACAATGGCTATAATAGGCCGTGACTTTGTGTGTTCAAGAGAAGGTTTCCGTGCAGCAAAGCATACACTTAAAAAGGATAGAGTTCTTCCTCCCAGGCCAGTCACAAGAGAAGGGTGCAAGGCAATGATCAGATTGGCCGCAAGGGATGGAGGTATATGGGTGGTCACCAAATTTATAAGGGAGCACAACCACAAGCTAATGCCTAGCTGTCAATCTTCCGGGGAACTCCCAATTGTAAATATACTCAGCGAGGCACGTCTTAGATTGAGTATCATAACTAATATAACTGCATTTAACTTGGAATAAAGCTTACTTGAATACATTTAGGCAATGTTCTAAAAGGCGCTAGGGAAACCTTGGCGGTGTCTAGGTAAAGGATTTTTATTTTAAACCAATTTTAATATTTTATCTTACATTTATCCAAACAAAACAATTATAAAGCAAAATAATCTATAATAAAGATAATAAAGGCCTTTACTTAAAAGTTCAAACACATATATCTATATTGCTAATGTCAAAGTTCAAACAAAAACATGCAATTGTTCAATGTTCAAACATATTTTTAACGTATTAATTTTATTCATTAACAAGATTGCTATTAAATAATAAAATTTAAAATTTCAAAATTTAATTCAATATTAAAACTTAAGAAACTAAACATAAATTTAAGAATTATATTGAATTAAACTAAATATTACAAATGTATCATCATTTATATAATTTGAAGTTGATACAAGTTCAAAAAATTACAACTATAATAAAATTATCCATTTTGACTTGATATTGTTCACCTCTTGTTGTGATTTGATATACTACAACCTGCATTATGAATATGATAAATCATTAGAAAAATAAATATATCAAGATCTGGTTTGGGTAGTTATTAAAATAAAAAAATCTCTTTGCCTAGACCCCGCCTAATTTTCTGGAGGAATTTTTTTGTCGCCTTGGGCCTAGGCGAGGCGCCAGGGGGTCTAATGCGGCGCCAGGGGGGCCTAGAGCCTAGGCAGGACCTAGGCGGGGATTTCTAGAACGTTGCATCTAGGCCTTTTAATTTATCAAAATAACAGATGAGAATAAAGTAAAACTCTTGTGGTATCATTTTCGTTTTAAATTGTTTGCGTAAATTTTCATTTTAGTGTAACTGCCGCCCCTTTATAAATTGAGATAGCAAAAAAGATGTCTGTCTGATTGCAATTTGTGGGCTTGAGGGTTTCGTTTTATCTAATAATTATCATTGAATTTTGCAGCTAACTGAAACTTCACAACATTTTCTGCTGAACATTGCATTCTCGCTTCATTTGTTTTTATCTTGAACTGAATGTTGGTAGCCTAAACCTATTTTACACCATTTTACGTATGAGATATAAAAAGTAGATTATGATACATAAACTGATATTCTAAGCTTCACATGTTTCATCCTGTGAACTTTACTTGCTAATTTATTTTCCAACCTCTTATATAATCCTAGATTCCTAGTGGAACACACAACACGAATTGACCATGTGGCGGTCTTATTTTCGATAATGTTATAATCAACAAATCAATAAAAGCTCAGTTATGTCAATCGACATTATACCTATGGTTGAACTATATTCTACCGGAACTGTCATTGATATTTAAGCGCTTTTGTGCAGGAAGAGAAGGATAAGAAAATCCAAGATCTGTCTAAGGAACTGCAACAGGAAAGAGAACGATCTGCAGCATTCCAAAAACAGCTGCACATGATTATTAAAGATCTCGAGTATCATGCTGAGTTCATGTCTGTAAGAGTTGAGGACATAGTTAAAAGCATGAAAGGAATAGAACTTGAAGATGTATAGCTCTGGATATAGGGACTTGCAGTTTCTGATATAAGATGGTAATCTTAACGCGATTTCAGAGGGCACATATGCTCCGGTTTTTGGGAATCTTTTTTATGGTCCACCAGCTAACTCAGTTCAGCTCAAATTCAATTGAAGAGGTTAAGGTATGTCTTTTGGCAATTTGTAGTTACATTAGTTAATGTATCATGTTGTAGTATCTAAAGCATAGATGTTACTTGTCCTTGGACCAATTGTGTTTTGTGCACTTGTAATCACATTACTGCATGTATGATGTTAGATGTATCTTTTGTTGTACTTTTTTATGTAATAATATCCATTTTCACTAGAATTATGGCTGGATAACTTAGTAATATATCCATAGTTGAAAATCCAATTTAAGGTTGCATTTGAATGGATAATCAATTAAATCTGAGTTAAATGCATTTTACCTGTAATGACCAAGAATTTTAAGTGACATCATAAATAAAAATTAAGAATTTAAATTCTAATGAATTAAACTTGGTGTAACTTAATTTAAAGCCCTTATGTGGTTAGTTGACTAGTCGACTATATGGTTAATTAAACTTAAAAGGAAATCCAATTAGTGGTTATTTAAGATGGACTAACCTAAAAAATTTTAATATCAAAGGATTGATAGGTTATGGAACCCTAATAAATATTCAATTAATTTTGAATATGACAAGTTTAATTGGATTATTTAATTTAATGTGTGACAATGTGTCAAATTATGTGAATTGATAGTTCAAGTATGTAATTTAAGTTAATGGACTAGCTTATCAAGCAATTTAAACAAGCCCAAACATTTAGTTAAGGAATGGACTTGTGAATGATTAAGATGAGGTCATTTAATTAAATTAGCCCACTATGTAATTTAATTGCCATGTGTGTTAATAGTCCAATGTGTTATTTATTGTAGCCCAATAAAAGTGCATTAGTGGCCCAAACTCAAACCCACTTGGATATTAAGTAAAAAGTCAATTGTTAGTCAACTATTCTTCAAATTGGGCAATAAAAATAAATTAAAGGGTCCTTTACATAAGTATACAACAAATAGAAAGTAATTACAAGAAAAGTGCATCAATTAAATAATTACAGAAAGAGTGTAATTAGGATCCATATTACAAAAAAATAGTACAATTTATATTAATAAAGAAACCTAAAATCAAGGACAAATAAATGTCATAATTAATAATTCAAATTCAAATATTTGGATCTAACACCAAAAACAAATTCAAATTCAAAATTATAATTCAAATTTAAATATTTAAATTCAAATCTTCATCTCCTCACATACACCGCCGCTAGCTACCTTATTATACTCACCAGACATACTCCATAGTTACACTTTAAAATAATAGTCCACTGCTACACCACTTGCCTATCAAGACATACTCCGCCGCCATTACCATGGCGAATCTTACGTTGTCCAAAAACGCTAATGAGAATAAGAAGGAGATTAGCCCTACAAAAAATTTAAAATAAATAGATGTAACTATTAATGTTCGAATTTTTTTATAACTATTTTGTTACTCATAAATAATAAAATGGTTACTTTTTGTATGAATGGTTGGCTACCAAGCGCATCACATTCAAACGAAATTAGTAACTTAATAAAATTGAATTGGTTACCTTGATTTGAAGGTTTGGCTACAACCAATCGCCATTTATGAAAAAAGCTGTATGTGTGGATGTGAATTAGTTACTTTGGTATAAAGGTTTTGTTACCTTTGAATACGAAGGTTTCTTACCTATATTTTAAGGTTTGGTAACCAATCAGTAGTGTGAAGGTTGATTGGTTACTTTTGATATGACGGTTTAGTTACCTTGGTATGAAGGTTTAGTTACCATCATCCAAGATTTGAATGAACACATTCAACACATCGAATGGACTTTGTCAATCTCATCGCATATGGCCCTTCATGGACAATACCGAGCAACAACATTAGATTCAAATGTTGGCCAAAGATCATTAATGGATCCTTTATCTTTGAGTATTTTTAGTAGGATTGAATCAAATATCTTCCCAGCCCATCTTCTAAGCTTGCATGCATTCTCTCATACTCTTCACCTTTATACCTCTCTCTCTCCTCATTTTTACGATACTCCTTCCAAGTCTGGAAAACTCGACCTGATTCGGTATTGTTGGCGAACTTCAAATGACAGCATTGAGAACTCAAACGACGCCATGAACTCCGACGAACGCCATGAAATGCGTGTCATGATTTTCGCAGAGAAAAGCGTGGGTCTGCTTTTTGGGTTTGAGAAATGATTAATAAAGAAGACAACGATTTATGAGAAGCATGTACAACTAACTAATATATATATATATATATATATATATATATATATATATATATATATTTATATAGAAATAATACGTTAAATGAAGAAGAAGGGTGATGAATAAGCTGAAGTTGTTATAGATGAGGAGAGAGAGAAGAAGTTATAACTAATCCCTAAATTAAGGAATTCTAATTGAATTATAATTCCCTAAATTAAGGAATCCTATTTACACTAGAATATGTAAATAAATATGAAAGTGTATTAGTTATATAAATATTATATGAGTGCACTATTGATGTAATTATTTTTAAAAATGTATTAGAATATGTAATTGTCCCTAAATTAAAATGGGGAAAAGGGAGGGTTTTGGGGGTTGGGACCAAGTGGATCCCATGTAATCTCCATTTAAGCACTTTAATTGGTGGAAAATCTCCAAGTTGGCTAGACAGATAAAACTGGAGATAAAAATGTATAGATATAGAATTTGTCGGTATGTTTATTGGTAGATGAAAATCTCCAAGTTGACTAGATAGATAAAGTTGGGGATAAAAATGTATAGATATAGAATTTGTAAGTATGTTTATTGGTAGATGAGATTCCCATGTAATCTTCATTTAAGCTTTTTTGTGGCTATAAATAAGAGCATTCACTAGTGCTAGCAAGGTTGACTTCATTTTATTTTCTAAATCTTGTGAGCTTGAGAGCAAAAAGGAGTGGTGACTGAAATTTTAAAAAGGGAAGCTAATTAGTGGATGTCATCTAGCTTTATCACCTACTTTGGAAATCCAAAACTAAGAGGTTTAAAATTTTCTAATCTTAAAACTCTAAGTAGTTTATAGTTTTTTATGATCATAATAATATCTAGCATGTTGGTTGTGGGAGGAACATTGTGATGAGAAACTATGGTCAGTTAGAAGATATAAAGGTGGATGTGTAAAGGAGATTGTTTTGGAAACAAATGAGGAGTACATATTTTTTAAACTCTATGATAGTAAATATATGGGTTAGATGATGTTTTATGGATAGATGTGTTCAATATGTGTGTTGATGTGTTTGGAAGGTAAAGAAAAATAAGAAATGTTTTATGAGATTTAGTTCAAGAACCCTAGAAATTTGATTGCACTTTGGACATCAACCGCTTTTTAAACCGTAACTTTCGTTTTTGAGATTCGTCAACTTTGTTGGATAGATCTATAAGTTTTCTAAAGAACCCCACATGGATTTGCTAAAAATATTGAATGAGCTTTCCGTGGCGAATTTTCTACCAAAAACAGTTTTCTGCCAAAAACTATGAAAAACCCCAACCCTAAAATTTTCGAGGCTTGTTTGGCCAGATTAACTTGGTTTAAAAATTTTGGCTTCCTGGATCTGAAAATATATAGTATCATTGAATTGTCGTCTAAAAAATGAGCTCATTTCGACTCTCTAGGTAGGAATAGGTTTAAACGAGCGTAGCAGTTAAATGGCAGTTTGATTCGAGTTCGAGTTGCTCGCCTAGTCGAGTTGAGTTCGGACATAGTGTTACGTTCAATTTCTCGATCGAAGCAAACCATGTGATTCGGTTCGTCTTTATTCGCGAGCAGTTCAAGTTCAGTTCAATTCGATAAGTTCGAGTTCGGTTCGAGTAGTTCGATTTCTTATATGTTTAAATTGTTTCTAAAATTTTGAATATAAATAATTGGTTTATTCATATTAAATTATAAAGTTTGTCTTATCAATAATTGTTAAATTTGTAACAATTTTTTATTAAGAAACATCTTTTTGTTTTTTAATAATGATTATAAGTAAATATTTTATTAAATAATAATGTGTACTTCACCACTAAATTCTAATTTAATTAAAATAATTTCATAAATTTTTTTACAATGATTGTTGGATTATTATAATTTTACATCTCTAATAATTTAATAAATTATAATCCATGTCATTAAGCACATAAGTAAAGTCATTAATCATCATGCAATGACAATTTGACATTAATTAAGGAATGATACAATAAAGTTGCTTACATTTACACGAGTTATTAAAATTGTCAAATCAATATAGAGATTAGAGAAATCAAGTCATCAATGTATCGAGACTTCAGTAATAGAGTAATAATCATTGTACAATTACTGTTGTATATTACATACATCAACCAATGTGAGACCCAGATTTTATCAATAAAGATTTAAATTTTGTTGATATAATTTTTTAATATTATGGTGTGAATTTGAGATAATATTATAGTTGTGGGTAGTATTTATAAATTTTGCAAAGTATGCAGTGGTTATATTATATTCGATTGGTGGGGAATATTAGGTTTAGCGAGGGAATATTCGCATAACTACTCAATCATTGGTGGACCTTAATAATGTAATTATTGGTCGGATCGAGAAAACGACAAAAATATTTTATTGAAATAACTGCGGAAGTTTTACCGTGGTTCTTGTTGAACTACTCGGTAGTAAAAGTACGATTAATAAGTGTGGTTGCGTAAGAAGACACCGGTATTAATTATTGATGCTTTATGTGAGAAGTTAGTCGGGTTTGATTCCATTATTGTCGATTAATAATATGAATTATTATAGCGATAATGGACGTTTTGTTTTATTCAGTATTATTAACGTAATAAAAGCGAAACATCTTTTATATAAAATAGAATACTTTATTAAAGTTATTCTATAAATAATATATTATATTTTATTACGCATAGTGTTGCATAGTGTTTTGCATAGTGTTTTGCATAGTATTGCATAGTGTTTGCATAGTAAAAATGTTTTTATATAAATAGAATATATTATATTTTATTTAAAAGATTTTTCTTTAAATATGGACCGTCCGATTAAAAGTAAATCAAACAGATAGTTCATGGATTAGTTCTTATGCATTCCATTTTCCTATAAATAGAAGCTCATTCCTTCATTATTTTCTTACTTAATTCATTGAAACTCAGAGAGAATTATATAGAGAAGGTTATATAGAGAAAGTTATAGAAAGAAGAAGAGATTCTCGCTACTTCACTACTTCTATATTCAGTTCTTTTTACGGTAGAGGGTGTTGTTTCTTTCTTCTTGAAGAGAACTTACGTTATTCCATTCATTATTATTACATTGGAATAACTTTGTAAAAAGTGGCATACCCTATACATAACCTTTGATACTGTGACACCCTATACTTGGTGAAATTCTTATGTTATTCCATCGCTTATTATTCATTGGAATAACTTTGATACGCTGTTTACCCTATACTTGGTGACATTCTTCTATTATTACATTGGAACATCCATACGTGTGTTTTACAGGACCGGTTCCGCTTTTATTATTCTGTTGGAACATCCCGCTCACATGTGTTTTACAGGACTGGTTCCGTCTTTATCATTCTGTTTGAATATCCTATCGTGTTTTTTACACCGGATCCGGTTCCATCTTTATTATTCTATTGGAACATCCTGTCAGTGAATTTCACGACTTTGGTTCCGTTATTATTATTCTGTTGAATAACTCATACTGGCGCAAGTACCGCATGCGTGGTGATTTCTTTTGTTATTCCATTCTTTATTATACCCAGTTGGTTAAATCTTTGACTTCTATACTCCATGAAATTAGTAGAATATACTTGATATTTGCGTTTCATCCAAAGATCTTTTCATGGAAATATTCTTCGATCATTCTTGAATTTTACTCACGTAAACGAAGATCGTGTTGATAATTTGGACGTTAATAATTCATGGATTAAATAATTCTTGAACTTGTTTTATTGAATTATTATGTCATTGTCATCATCCTCATGTTATATTATGTTATCTTTGGCTTACGTGCATAGATGAACTTAGTATGATTATGACCTGAGGATCATTCGGTATAATCACGACTTGATATAAATGATGTGACAAAAGTCCTCGATGGCTGTAATGCGTGATGGATAGTTTTTGGTATGATTATGACCGGGGTGATTAAGATAGTCACGTGACCATTGATAATTTGATGAAAATCCTGGACCGTGGTATGTGGATGATTAGATGTGGTGGTTTATTTATTGTCGAGTCTCAAATGATAAAAATTGATGAAAACCTTTTAAAACCTAAAAGATAGTAGACTTTATTCTCTACTCGACTCTTTTAATGGGTTGCTTATTCCTACCGTAGTTAAACCGGTTGTCTATTGTATTTTATCGGTTTAACAACATTTGAAGGCTAATGATAATTTATTCGCATTATCTTAGTCATAATATTTCTTCTTGGGCTAGTTGAGCTCACCCTTTCTTTCATCTTTATTTCTTCGTGAAATGAGAACATACCGGGAGACTAGTCTGGGAACGTAAGTAATGGTCCGAGAGGATAGCATTAGTAGTCCTCACTATTCGTGAAATAGTGTGATAATAATTCGTAATGAGGACTCCTTTTGAGTTTGTATAATATCTAGTAGACAAAATTTGTATTCAAACTCACGATTTATGTCAGATTGCATTGCACAGTTATATTAAGTAAGTTGTATTTGAATTTATGTACCATGTAAGTGGTGACCCAAGATGGGTGGACGATACCTAATTTTGGGGGCGCTATACAGGTTGGTATCGAGCCATAAGTGTGAAGAGCCCCGAGCCTCTCTCATTTGGTGACTTCGTTGATGGGGAATGCACCGCCGACTCTCCGTAGGGGGACGCCGTCTTCGGTGGCAAGTCGATAGGTACAAATGTGAGGTCTTGACACAAGTTGGTGTCCAGAGTTACAGTTAGTATCGAGCTAAGGATATGATCCCCTGGCTAAGATGTGAAAAGAAAAGTACTAGGAGGGGAGAGACGGGAATACCTTCGCTAGTATGACCTACCTAAGTTTATGTCTTTATTTTATTGGTCGGATTAGAATATAAAGATAATTGTTACATGTCAATTAATCTTATTTTGTGGCGGTGTTTGAAAATGGCATCCGAGAATGTTGAGAATAGCAATGAGCATGTGAGATCTGTTGATTCTCCATGATCAATAATCAGGACAATGTGCAACAGGATGGCGATAATCCTCCCGTAAACAACAACACCGATCAATTGATGAATGAATTCAGACGCGTTTAAAAGGTTTTAGAATTCATGCAACATCGGCGAAAGCGACTCACATCCAAAACGTAGGTGGAAACACGGAAAACTCTCGCGGTGTCACCGCTAAACAATTCAAGGAGTTGGGACCCACGGAGTTTAAAGGAGAGCCAAAACCACTTCGCGGAAGCATGGATAAAGCATGATTACCAAGATATTTGATGTCTTGGGATGCTCCGGAGGAGCAAAGGTTCCTTCGCCGCCTTTTATGTTCTTGCGCGAGAAAGCGGATTCTTGGTGGGAATCGGTAAAACGTACTCAACCCTCTTGTCTTGAAGATATCTTGGGAGAAGTTCCAGAGTCATTCAACGACAAATACTTTCCCGAAAGTATTCGCCACACGAAGGAGGTGGAGTTTATCAAGTTGGAACAAAACAATATGGACCGTGTCGCAATACGAGGCAAAATTTGCGGAGTTATCACGATTCGCGCCCCACTTGGTGGATAATGAAAGAGAATGACGCGAATGTTTTTAAGAGGTTTGAAGCGTAGATATCGTCGACATCTTATTTCTCATAAACCGTGTTTTTATTCGATGTTGTAAATAGGGCTCGATCGGTGGAGCGCGATAACGAAAGTCAACCTTAACTAAAAGAGAGCAAAAGCAAAATTATAATACCGGTGAGAGTAGTCATCGAAGCGGTGACAACAAGCGTGGAGGAAATCAACAAAGCGCGGATATGGTAACCACTTTTTGGTAATCGGGGTACAAAATAATAAGAATGGACATTTCAAGAAAAGAAGATTCAACAATGATGGAAAGACGTCACGCCGAGTAATAAACCCCAAAATAGGTCCATTCCATCCAACCTATTACGAGTCGTTAAATACATGGTACGTAAATAACTTCAACTTTATTACAACAATTGTCGTGCAAAATACAACAACACATATCTTGTGAGTTTGGATACCAATATATACCAAATGTAACTCGGACACCAACTTGGATAACACGTCACCATGACACCTTACATAAAGTGCAAACCAAAACCTGCTTTTAGAAATTAGAAACTTTGGGAAGTGCTCGAGAAACCTTCATACATGGGAGGCCATGCTTTTAGGTTATGGTAGATATCATATGGCCATGTAATTATCCTTGGTCAATCTAATAGACCCCAAAGAAAAACAAGAAGATTACTATCATATTCTTCCCAATGGCGAGTCTTCTCGACATATCATTATCTCCACTTGTCTCTAATTTGGTATTATACTCCAAACAAACACCAAGATTATATAGGTAGTGCTTGTAAATATACTCAAAGAAGTGGATGAGCACAACCATGTCTTATGATAACACGAGTTTGTATGTCATTAGACATCTTGTATGATAGTGACAAAACACCATTCCAAGTTAAATTCACCTCACCCTCAACATCTATAGACCACCACTCTATTCCTCGCTATCCCACTCGACCCAGCCTACACTTTTATTACACGAAAGGAATTGTGAAACAAAAAGGGTGAGCACAACTAGCTCAAGAAAGAATATTATGACTAAAGATAAATAAATTATCAATAGTCTTCATCGAAGAATAAATCGAGATTTAGAACATATGGTAGATGATAAAACTTTTCAACCATAGTTGCAATGAATGAGCAATCCATTAGAAGAGTCAAATAGACTATAAAGTCTATTGTCTTCTCCATGTTAAAAATCCACCAACAATGTTTTATCCTCGTAACATCAATCAACAATTCCTCGCCCACAATCACGTGTATAACTCATAATCGTAATTGTAGTTCTAAATTCCTTTCTCATCCAAGACAAAGATAATTTTCATCATTTGTCTTTACCGAAACATCAAAGATCATGGTTATACCAAATCACAGTTCTCGCTCATAATCATATACTAATAAATTCATCTTCGCACCACAGGCCAAAGATATTAATCAACAGATTCATCTTTACACTACAAAGCTAAAGATATTCAACAACGGGTCATCTTTGCATTACAAGCCAAAGATATTCATCAATAATTCATCTTTGCACTCACAAAGCTAAAGATATTCAACAACAAAGTCATCTTTGCATTACGAGCAAAAGATATTCATCAATAATTCATCTTTGCACTTCTTTTAAGATATTCATCCACAAGTCATCTTTCAGACTACGAAAGAAAAGATATTCATCAATAATTCATCTTTGCACCACTTGCTAAAGATATTCATCCACAAGTCATCTTTGCACTACTTAGCAAAAGATATTCATCAATAATTCATCTTTGCACTCATGGCTAAAGATATTCATCATTGGTCATGTTCATTTAAACACTGTTCATCTTTGACTACTGCCAAAGATATTCTTCTAAATCATTCATCTTTGCATTGGTTTTATCCCGTCCAAAAATACCTCAAAATAATAATCATAGTGGTGTAAAATTCAAGAATGATCAAAACATGGATACAATCAAAGCTAGTATCCGAATAGAAATTTTAGATTTAAAAGAAAAATTTTCATTTTAGGTGAATAATCTTGCCGTATTCGTGAATAGTGTCAGATACGTGAATAAAGGCCCAGTACACGTGAATAGTAACTCACACCAAAAGATGAAATTCCACAAAAAACATTTTCACGCTTCATGAATAGTACTTCGTGAATAGTAGAATCGTGAATAGTAACTCATGAATAGTAACTCGTGAATAAGAACTCATGAATAGTAACCCTATATGAAAAAGTTCCAAATTTGATAAAACTTCGTGATCAACATTTCAAAGATAATGATATTGAAGAAATAATATCATTACGAAAAAAAATAATATCCTTACTATCCCTTACCATCCCTTACCTCAAAAAAAGCAAAGACTTTCGATTGGATATCGGATATGACACTGAAGGAAACTTGCACTGATGAATATCAACTCACCAAGTATCTAAATACTCACAAAATACACTCAATAATCTAGAGAGAAAAGAGAGAAACTTATGTTTACGGTGTGATTTTCAATTTAACTTAGCCCTCTATTTATAGGAAAATATTAGCACGTCAAGGCAGACTTGACCGTAACCCGATAGCTTTACCGCTACTATTCCACCCACCAAAAATCAGCCATCTTCCCTAACAACCAAGAGTGGGGCCCACTCAATTCTAGAATTTTCCACCAAAACCTAATTTCCGAATCGTTACCTCTTAAAATTCATAACAAATCATACGCTCATTTTAACGGTTCAAAATTTGTGGACATATACTCAACTTATATATGTATAACATATCCAAAAATTACAACGATCCAACTATTGGATCAAAATTTATAACTCACTTAATATAGTGAAGAACATTGATTTTTAGGACTATTAGTCCTTGGACCGATTTCATTCAAAATTTCACCACAAAATATCTACAAAGAATTTTGGTGATTCAATTTCTACAGATTAGCTTACTTCTAGGGCTTTCTTTTGATATATGGCTCATCTCTTAACTCATTATACATATTAAAGAGTTATGGATTTTACAAAATCAAGTAATAAACTAATTTTTCCGAAAATCCCATATTTTGTTCTCCATTTCGACAAATCTTGATAAAACACCTCATCTTTAATTCCTTCACTTAAATACATAAATAAATCCATCATTTATATCCACATCAAATAAATATTTTCTTATCATATAAATCAATAACTAATTATTCACAAATAATATTACAGTAATCACAATAATGACAACCAGCGGTTCTGAGAAAGAGGGGCTTTCAATAAGAATTTCTCCTCAATTTTGGCGCCGCAATTAGGTGACCAAACCTCTCCTCGATGTAACTTTCTAGACATTGCCAATAATGCTATCTAATAATATTATTCAAATAATATGAATTATTGATCCGATAATGGGAAATATCGTGCGTTGATAATTATTGAACAACAATAATAAAATATCAACACCGGCAATTATTGAATCAATAAAATAAAATATTGAGCAATAATTATCAGAATAATTATTGAGTAGTGCCTTCTCACGTAAGAATCAATAATTGAAAAAATTGTCGCAATACCGTAATAGTTACGCGCAACAACGCGTATTACTTTACTTTACCAACCGGGTATTCCAACGGTGTTAATTCAGTAACGATTACGCTCGTTATTTATAAAAACTTAATTTTGTCGCTTTTCTTCATCCACAGCTTATTACATTATGGGCCCAAAAATGGGTCTGCTGCGTCAGTATTTAATATTCCCAAGCAGAAAGAATATTACACGACCAAACGAATATTCCCTAACAACAATGAATATTTTATAACCACTTGTGTATTTTGAAAAATTCATATATCACCCTTAACTTTAACTTTTATCAATTTAACCATTTCTTGAATAGAAAAATTGAATACTTTTATTTCATAAAATTCGGGTCTTACACCAAAGACCCGTTTCAAAGGAAGAAGAACGACCACCGGTCATATGCTTCAAATGCGGAGGGAGGGACACATCATCCGGATCAAGCGCCATGCCAAATCGTAATACGAGGCAAAATTTTATGCGGAGTTATCACGATTTGCGTCCCCACTTGGTGGATAATGAAGAGAGAATGACGCGAATGTTTTTAAGAGGTTTGAAGCGGAGATACGTCAACATCTTATTTTCATAAACCGTATTTTTATTGAGATGTCAGTAAATAGGGCTCGAGTTAGTGGAGCGCGATAACGAGTCAACGATAACTAAAAGAAAGTAGCCGGCAAAATTATAATACCAGCGAGAGTAGTCATCGAAGCGGTGACAACAAGCGTGGAGGGAATCAACAGGCCAGATATGGTAACCACTTCGGTGGTAATCAGGGCCAAAACAATAAGAATGGACATTTCAAGAAAAGGAGATTCAACAATGATGGAAAGACGTCAAGACCAGCACCTGTTGTCAAGGAAGGAGAAGGACCACCTATTATATGCTTCAAATGCGAGGAGAGGACACATCGGTCGAATCGCTACCACGCCGGGTCAAAGCATGTTATAATTGTGGAAGAGAAGGTCACTTAGCTCGATTTTGTCATTTCATCAAGACAAATTCAACTAGGATGGAGGCACCAAAGATCGTCCTGCATAAACCAAAGCCGGTAGTTTAAGAGAGAGCGTTTTTTTTCTCGTGACGAGGAACCCGAATAAAATTATCACGGGTAAGTTAATCGTAGCTTTTGCGAAGTCTATACTGAAGTGTTAGATACTAGTTCTACCCACTCTTTTATTTCACCTAGTTGCGCTCAACGTTTAAATTTGACTGGAGAAGTTAGACTTTGACTTATTGGTTGAAACTTCGATAAGTAGGAGCCTTCGTTACCGCTTACTATTTTTAAATCTTGTTTGATTCAAATAAACACTTTCAATGCGTTACCGTCGATCTTATCTTTTGAAAATACTTGCCTTTGATGTGATTTTAGGAATCAATTGGTTAACTACTCATCATGCTTTTTCGTAAGGTTGTTAGCTTTTATATTCATAACCAACTGTTATATGAATTCAAAGTAACCAAACCCCTAAAGTTAATCACCGTTATATCAAGCCATAAGTAAAGAGCCCCGATCCTTTCATTGTTAACTTCCTTGTGTGGAATGCACCGCTGGACTTTCTCAGAGGCTTACATCGTGAATGAAGATGGCAAGTTTATAGGTATCATTGTGAGATCTTATCTAGGTTAAGGGATAGAAGTCACAGTTGGTATTAATGTGACGTACTATCCAAGTCTCGACGAGAGTAATAGATTTTGAATGATATTTCTATCATTAATAAATTTCTTGGCGTATTCTTGAAGACTTCCTAGCCTACCCTAGAACGTGAAATCGAATTTTGTATTGACCCCAGTACAAAAACCCATTTCTTAAACCCTCAAATATTTCTTCAACTAAAAGGATCTGTTTACGTGGATTATGATGAAAGTCATAATAAAAGTATAGAACTAATAAAAATCATGGGTATATGAAGTATTAGTAAGTTTTATGATGAGTTATGTTGGTTAGTATGTGAAAACATGAAAGTTTCTTAGAAATCACAAAGAGTTGAAAATCGATTTTAGTGAAAAACGAACATGAAATTCAATTGACCATATCTCCTATTATATTTTGAATTTTTGAATGTGGTCAAATCCTAGAGTTAGATCTATGAGTTACCTAACTAATCCAAGTGGAATTACTTGGAAAAGGTGTTGTAGATTTTTGTGTGGACTGATTTTAGCAAAGGAGGCCAAAGCTGTAAATTTCGAAAATGCTACTGCCCAGAAACTTTAAGGGCTGTTTCGGCCACTTAAATTATGAGAAAAATTCTGACCTTTTGGGACATGAAGGTATATGGTATAAAGTATCTCCTGTCCAAAAATGAGCTCATTCTCGACTTAAAATGAGCAAGTTATGACTATTTCAATATTTAGGTTTTTTCGATTAAAACGTTATAACCGAAAGTTCTATAACTCCGATGACCATAAAATTTAAACTAGAAGCTCATGTTAACATGTGTAAGGTCCTGCCAAGATTTGGGAATTTTGGAGTTAAACTTGAGGTAGCTAATTTCTTAAGGAATTAATTAGTAATTGATTTTGAAAAATAGTAAATGAATTTTAAAATTCCGAGAAAAATATATTTTCATCATGGGACTATATTATGCTAAATCCCAGAAAAGAAATATTTTTGGGACTGATTTGGTATTTTCATGAAAATAGTTTAGTAACTGAACATATGAGTTAAATATGTTATGTGAAGTAACAAAGTTGAAAATAGGATTTTATGGCTAGAGAATCCTATATAGTAGTATATGCATATTTTTTTGAGGATTTGATAATTGGTAATGATATCTTATGAGTATGGCATTTTGAATGATTAAATGCATTATATGGTAAAACGTAAACAATTGAGATAAATTGTTTATAAATTTAAGAAGTGATTAAAATATTGGTATAATATTAATGATATTAGATTATGAGATTATTAAGTGATTGATAACATGGGGATATTCTTGAATCTCGGATAAATTATATTATAAATGTTTAATATTTATCCTTTATCTTATTTGATTGATTCTTTATATCATTATTCTCATGTTTATATTTTTTTAAAGTCATCTCGTGGCTGTAGTAAGCATAGATGGACTTGGTATGATTATGACTGTGGATTGTTGCAGATAATCATAACCAGTAATTGAAAACACAATTATCTTTCGTCAGTAGTGCATGGATAATTTATGGTCGTGGATACTAATGAATATCCTAGCACTGTAGTGCGTGGATGATTCGACGATGTGGATTAATTATCGAAATGAGTCTCAAAGAATGAAATATTAATTCATGGATGTGTTCAAAGTCATCTCGCGTGGCTTACGTGCATAGATGGACTTGGTATGATGATTATGACTGTGGATCATTCTTAAGATAATCATCATAGCAGTAATTGAAAACACAATTATCTTTGGTCAGTAGTGCATGGATAATTTGTGGTCGTGATACTAATGAATATCCTTAGCTTTGTAAAGGTGGATGATTGACGATGTGGATTAATTATCGAAATGAGTCTCAAAGAATGAAATATTAATTCATGGATGTGTTCAAAGTCATCCGTGGCTTACGTGCATAGATGGACTTGGTATGATTATGACCGGTGGATCATTTAAGTATAATCATAATAGTAATTGAAAACACAATTATCTTTAAAGTAGTAGCATGGATAATTTGTGGTCGTGATACTAATGAATACACGATTATCTTTTGGTAGTAGTGCATGGATAATTTGTGGTCGTGATACTAATGAATATCCTTGGCCCGTAGTGCGGGGATGATTCGATGATATGGATTAATTATTGAAATTTGAGTCTCAAAGAATGAAATATTAATTCATTGATGTGGTAAAAGTCATCTTTGGCAGTAGTGCATTGATAGACTTGGTATGATTATGACCACTAACGGATTATTCGGTATAATCACGATCAGTAATTGAAAACACGAATATCCTTAGCCAAGAAGGCATGGATAATTCATGGTTGTGATACTATTGTTCGAGTCTCAAAGATTATTGGTTTTACAGATTGTATATCTTTGGCCCAGAAGGCAAAAGATGAATTGTTAATGAATATCTTTGGCGGATTGCGAAGATGAATTTAATATTTTAACGATAAAGGTATTCAAGGTACCTCACCTCTTTATCATACAGTGTATCGTACCCTAATTTCGAGGGCTTAAATTCCATAAGGAGGGAGATTGTGAGACCCAGATTTTATCAATAAAGATTTAAATTTTGTTGATATAATTTTTAATATTATGGTGTGAATTTGAGATAATATTATAGTTGTGGGTAGTATTTATAAATTTTGCAAAGTATGCAAGTGGTTATATTATATTCGATTGGTCTGGGAATATTATTGGTTTAGCAGTGGAATATTCGTACAACTACTCAATCATTGGTGGTGGACCCCACAATGTAATTATCATTCGGATTGAGAAAACGACAAAAATATTTTATTGAAATAATGGCGGAAGTTTTACCGTGGTTTCTTGTTGAACTACTTCGGTAGTAAAAGTACGAAGAATAAGTGTGGTTGCATAAGAAGCACACGGTATTAATTATCGATGCTTATGTGAGAAGTTAGTCGGTTTGATTCCATTATTGCCGATTAATAATATGAATTATTATAGCGATAATGACGTTTTGTTTTATTCAGTATTATTAACGTAATAAAACGAAACATCTTTTTATATAAAATAGAATACTTTATTAAAGTTATTCTATAAATAGAATATATTATATTTTATTATGCATAGTGTTGCATAGTGTTTTGCATAGTGTTTTGCATAGTATTGCATAGTGTTTGCATAGTAAAATGTTTTATATAAATAGAATATATTATATTTTATTTAAAAGATTTTCTTTAAATATGGACCGTCCGATTAAAGTAAATCAATCTGGACCGCTCATGGATTAGTTCTTATGCATTCCATTTTCCTATAAATAGAAAGCTCATTCCTTCATTATTTTCATTTAATTCATTGAAACTGTAGAGAGAGAAATTATAGAGAGAAGTTTATAGAGAGAAAGTTATGAAAGAAAGAAGAGTATTCTGCTACTTCACTACTTCTATATTAGGTTCTTTTTACGGTGAGGGTGTGTTCTTTCTTCTTCAAGAGAACTTCATTATTCCATTCATTATTATTACATTGGAATAACTTTTGTAAAAGTGGCATACCCTATACATATTATCAGATACGCCAGATACCCTATACTTGGTGAAATCCTTATGTTATTCCATCGCTTATTATTCATTGGAATAACTCAGATACTGCTGATTTACCCTATACTTGGTGACATTCTTCTATTATTACGTTGGAACATCACTGCGTCGTGTGTTTTACAGGACTGGTTCCGTTCTTTTTATTATTACATTGGAACATCCACATGCGTGTGTTTTACACCGGACCGGTTCCGTCTTTATCATTCTCGTTGGAATATCCTATCTGTGTGTTTTACAGGATCCGGTTCCATCTTTATTATTCTATTGGAACATCCGCGATTGTGAATTTCACCGACTGGTTCCGTTATTATTATTACGTTGAATAACTCGTCATGCAAGTACCGCATGCATGGTGATTTCTTTTGTTATTCCATTCTTTATTATACCCAGTTGGTTAAATCTTTGACTTTATACTCCATGAAATTAGTAGAATATACTTGATATTTGCGTTTCATCCAAAGATCTTTTCATGGAAATATTCTTCCGATCATTCTTGAATTTTACTCTACTAAACAAAGATGTCGTTGATAATTTGACGTTAATAATTCATGGATTAAATAATTCTTGAACTTGTTTTATTGAATTATTATGTCATTGTCATCATCCTCATGTTATATTATGTTATCTTTGGCTTACGTGCATAGATGAACTTAGTATGATTATGACCGTGGATCATTCGGTATAATCGTGACTTGATATAAATGATGTGACAAAAGTCCTCGATGGCATCTGTAATGCGATGATGGATAGTTTTTGGTATGATTATGACTGGGGGTGATTCGGTATAGTCATGACCATTGATAATTTGATGAAAATCCTTGGCCGTGGTATGCAGGATGATTAGATGTGGTGGTTTATTTATTGTCGAGTCTCGATGAAAAATTGATGAAAACCTTTTCAAACCTAAAAGATAGTAGACTTTATTCTCTACTTGACTCTTTTAATGGGTTGCTTATTCTTACCGCAGCTTAAACTGGGTTGTCTATTGTATTTTATCGGTTTAACATCATTGAAGGCTAATGATAATTTATTCCGCATTATCTTAGTCATAATATTTCTTCTTGGGCTAGTTGAGCTCACCCTTTCTTTCACCTTTTTCTTCGTGAAATGAGAACATAAGCCGGAGACAGTCGAGGGAACGAAGTAATGGTCCAGAGGATAGCATTAGTAGTCCTCACTATTCTGTGAAATAGTGTGATAATAGCTGTAATGAGGACTCCTTTTGAGTTTGTATAATATCTAGTAGACAAAATTTGTATTCAAACTCACAGTTTATGTCGTATTGCATATATTACTACAGTTATATTAGTAAGTTGTATTTGAATTTATGTACCATGTAAGTGGCTAATCAGAAGATGGGTGACGTATATACCTAATTTTGGGGCGTTACATCAACTATCAATTATGTAATTAAAAGTGCAAACTTGATTTTACCAATTTTAAATTTTTAGTGTTACAAACTTACTATTGTATATGTGAAAGAGAGTAATCATATGCAATTAAGTAATCATATTCGAGGTAAAAAGTAGTGTTTAATAATCCAATTAAACAATATGTTACAACACCGATTTCCATGAATTTTAAATGAGTTATTAATTTAAATTAGAATATGCAAAAATGTTTTTAAAAAAATGAAACAAAGTTTCTAAATAACTTGGACTTTTAAGCCTTTGATCTTAGAATGGTAGTTAATTTATTTAGTTTTAAACAATATAATTATGAAACTTAAAAAAATTTATAAAGTAATTTTCAAAATTTATTGTATTCAAAAGCCATTTGAATTAAAGATATTTTCTATCGACTTTGAAAATTCATACTTGATAAGTTTATTACTTATATTTCGTGAGAATAGAGGAACGAATGAAGTATTTGGTATTAATGCATTCCAAATTTTTAAAGTTAACAATATTAGTCTATTACATATTGAATTAATCTAAATTAACTAAATTCACATTATTTTAAATATTAAAATTTTATAATTTCATATTTTTCATTATAAAAATCTTAAATGAGACTAATTTTATGAAATAGATGGAGTATTATTCATTTATTCTAGATTAATTATGTAATAAATAATAATATTGACCATTAATCCACTCGCTACTAATTTAATATACTATATATATATATATATGATAATATGATATTTTATTCTTATAAAATAAGTCTTATATAGTGTGATATAAGACTTATATATCAATGATAATATGATAATAATATAACATGATATATATTATATTTATATGATCATATCTATTCTAAGAATGATGATTACAAGATCTAATTTTAATTGAACTACTTAGACTCTTAGAGAAGAAATTTTTGGTATTTATTTAACTGTTTTTTGTTTCAGAGTTCTAAGTGTTTGTTCGCGAGCAAGTTTGTGTTCGTGAACAAGTTGGTGTTTGAGAGTCCGATAATAATCTAGAAGGGGGTTGAATAGATTATTACAAATTAAAAAATTATCTTAGGTCTTTTTTGAATTTTTAGATAATTAATTTATAGTGTTAGAAATTAATATGCAAGACAGTAAAAATTCAATCACACAATACACAAAGATTTGTCTGGTTCATAACATACATCCCGGGTATGTTGCTACGTCCAGTCTCAAGTTCCTCTCCAGAACTTGATCCTATTACTATCAGTAATAAATACTCCTTCAACAAGCAGGCGTTGAAACCTTTACAAAGTTTTATAGACAAACTTTCAACTATTAACAACTACCTATCTTGGATAGCAACCTCCCAACTCCCTCCTCAAGCTTTGTTGTACTTCTTTTGAGTTCAGTTCTATTTTATGATCTGGTCTTGAAATAACAGACTATTCATCACCTCACAAGTTCACTAGAGATCCAACTCCCAGCTGGCCTCTCTAAGACTCTGGTCTTGGTCGAAGAATTACTCGTCTTTCTCACATGTACATAAAATAAACTAATTCCAACCTTTTCCTTTTTTACAAAAGATTTTACAATAATGTGCTTTTTAAATAAACAGATAAAATTTAGTATATATATATATATATATAAAAGTTTAAATAACTTTTATATTTAAGGCTTCTCAAATAAACAAATATCAGTTAAAGATCAAATATATTTATAAAAGTTCAAAGACTTTTATACTTGAGAAAATATGCTTCTTTGTAAGCAGATAGTAATTTATGCTTTGATTAAATAATGCTCTTGTGTATGCAAATATGTAAATTATGCATTGTTATAAAAGTTTAAATAACTTTTATATTTTGTGTGAAAAGTGCTTATTGAATAAGCAAATAGATCAGTTTTAGCTTTAGCTCAAAAATGCTTATGTATAAGCAGATATATAGTTTAATGCAAAATTATAAAGAATTATTTATTCTTTATAATAAAGAATTTGTTTCTATGGGTTAAACAAATATAACTTTAAGTTCGAGATATAAAAGTTTAAATAACTTTTATATTTAGAGTGAAAATACTTCTGAGTAAGCAAATAAATTTTAAGACCCCTAATTTTATGAAATGAAAATATTCAATTTTCTTATAATTATTATTCTATTTAGTAAATGGTTAAATTGATAAAAGGTTAAAGTTAAGGGTGATATGTGAAAATTTTACAAAAGTAAGCAAATTGTTATAAAATATTCCTTTGGTCGAGGAATATTCTTTTTGTCGGGGAATATCCGTACGACATCATAATCATTGGTGGACCCCACAACGGAATAACTGTCGGATTTAGAAAGCGAGAGAAATAACCTTTTTATAAAAATAACGGCAAGACTTTTACCGTTAAACTGTTGAAATACCCGGTGATAAAAATACAGTAATACGCGTTGTTGCACAGTACCACACGGTATTGCACATTATCTCTAAATTATTGATACTTACGTGAAAAGTCACTCAGTTTATTCAATTATTACAACAGTAGTTGATGCATAGTATTTCATATTATTGATTCAATTATTGTCACAGTATCATCTGCACAATATTTTATATTATTAAATCAATAATTGAGACGACACATTTATTTATATTATTATTTGCATTATTGACAATGTCTAGAAAGTTCTGTCGAGGAAAGGGGATTGGTCACCTAATTGCGAGCCAATAAGGAGAAGTCCTTATCGGAAAGCCCTCTCTTTCCTGGGAATGATCTGGTTGTAAATATTACGAGTTATAATATTAATGATGAATAAATGTTATTAAAAATGTGTTTAGTGAAACCAAGTGAATTAAGATAAATAGAGGATTTTTTTTTTATGAAGTATCTGTTATAAGTTGGCTTATTACATGGACCCCCACTTACTCATTTTTTAAAATCGCCAGTAGAAAGTTATCTCAGTTTTGTTTTGTTACTTATATATATATATATATATATATATATATATATGTGTGTGTGTGTGTGTGTGTGCCTATGTGCCGTGGGTGTGTATATATAAATATATAAGTTTTATTTTTTAGATAAAATAAAATATATTATATTTTATTATCAAGATAAGTGTTAAGATAAGATTGCATAGTGTTGCACATAATGCAACATAGTAAAATCAAATTTTCAAACTAATTCGCCCATGAATCCTTTTTTATGCGCAAAAATTCATGATTGTTGTTTTTTTAAATAGTATCCATCCATTCTCCTATAAATAGGATGCTTAGTTTAGAAATAAAAATCACAATTAATTAGAGAATTCTTCTTCTATAATATTGAGCGTATTTCTTTTGAGATTAAGGAAGCTTTTGAGTGTAGAAAACAATATAAGTTTTCTTCAAGAATATCTCCGCTTATACCAAATGTAATTACTCTTACATTAAGGTAAGGGTATTATTTATTTCATATTCGTAAGAGATATGATTTTTCGTATTCATAAGAATATTATCTTCGTTCAATATTTGTAAGGAATATTATTTTCATTCAATATTCGTAGGGATCTTGTCTTCGATTCAATATTTGTAAGGAATATTATTTTTGTTCAATATTCGTAAGGGATATTATTTTCGTTCAATATTAGTAAGAAATAATATTTTCTTCCATACTACTGTAGTATGCAAGTAATATCATTTCATTTCATATTCCTAATTCTACACTTATTTTGACAAGTATTGCTTCTACACTCCTTGAAATTAGTAGAATATCCTTGAAATTTTGCGCTTCATCTAGTATCGTTTCATTGAAATATTTTTTACGGACATTCTTGTTAAATTTTAATCTTTTCATGTCGAAAGTACTATTCATACATACGATACTATTCATATATAAGGTACTATTCATACATACAAGATTATTCACGGGTCTTATTCTTTTGAGTACTATTCACCCGGGGTACTATTCACGATAAAAATTTAATTTTTTTTTGACCAAATTATTTTTGATACATGAATATTATTCTTGAATTTACTCCACAAAGTAGTATCATGTCGACAATTTGGACATTCTTAAACTCTGGATAAATTGAATTATAAATCTTTAAAATTTATCCTTAATCTCACTTAATTGAATGTTTATATCATTGTCATCATCCTCATGCTTTTATTGTAATGAAAGTCATATTTGGCCCGTAGTGCATAGATGGACTGTTAATTGGTATGATTATGACCAAGAATTTTGTATCGGTATAATCATGACCTGTAATGTTACAAATGATGTGGTAAAAGTCCTCATTGGCCCATAGTCCATTGATGGACATTTGTTCGGTATGATTATGGCCACTAGTGTTAATAACGAATATCCTTGGCCCGTGGTGCATGGATAATTCGTGGATGTAATATTAATAACGAATATCCTTGGCCCATAGTGTATGGATAATTCGTGGATGTGATAATAACAAATATCCTTGGCTCGTAGTGCATAGATAATTCGTGGATGTGATACTAACGAATATCCTTGGCCCGTAGTACATGAATAATTCGGTGATGTGGATTATTTATTTTACAAACAAATGATGTGGTAACATTCATCTTTGGCTTACGTGCAAAGATGGATTGTTGATTATTAATTTTACAGTTGTATATATTTGGCTTACGTGCAAAGATGGACTGTTGATTATTGGTTTTACAGATTGTATATATTTGGCTTACGTGCAAAGATGGATCGTTGATTATTGGTTTTGATTGTATGTCTTTGGCTCGTAGAGTGTAAAGATAGATTGTTGATTTACCCGATTATAAATATGAATTATGAATTTAACTATAATCTTTGGTGGTTCAAGTGAAGACAGTGATGAGAGTTCTCTTTGTCTTGGGTACAAAAAGAAACTCTGTTGATGATGAGTATTACAGAATAAAATATTAACGATGGACTTTTAATTTGGAGGAGATAGTAGACATTATGTTCTACTTGACTCTTCTAATGGATTGTTGATTAGGTGCAATTATGGTTGAAAACTTTTATCATCTACCATATATTTTAAATATCGATTTATTACTAATGAAGGCTATTGATAAATTAATTATCTTAGTCATAATATTCTTTATGGGCTATTTTTGCTCACCCTTTTGCTTCATAATTCCTTACATGTGTATTAAGAGTGTACCGGGTCGGTTGGCCGGAGATAATAGGGAATAGTGTGATGGTCCGAGATCTGTGAAGTTTCTCAATACATTATAAAACTGCATGACATGCAATATATAATTGTATTGAGGACCTAAGATAGGTGTGTCGTATATTATACGTCACTTAATAATTGATTTTGGTGAACAACAATAGGGTGATGAGCACCCCCATTTGGAAGCGTAAAAAATGCACCCCCTTAGAATGAGGAGGACATAAATGTACTAAGAGTTAAAAGGGTGTGTTTCTACTATCATACATGATGTCTGACCACATACAAACTCGTGTTATCATAAGATATGGTTGTGCGATCCACTTGCTAACTATATCTATGAAAGCGTTATTTATATAATCTTGGAGTATGGTTGGAATATAATTTCGGTTTGAGACAATGGAAATAATTATATGGCAAGAAGATACCCACCATTGGAATGAACAAGATAGTAATCTTCTCGTTCTTCTTTGGGGTCTATTGGGTTAACAAGGGTAATGCTCAAGTCATATGATATCTATTATAACTTAGATGCATGGCCTCCCAAGTATGAAGGATTCTTGAGCATTTTTCAAAGATTTTAATTCCTAAAAAGCAGTTATCATTGTACCTTTATGTAAAGTATCGTCGGTTTAGAGTGTAATCATCGTTATTTCTATCAAACTCATAGCTTATGTATTGTCAGATTTTGCACGCACGATTCCATGATTGTATGAATGAAATTTGTATTTGAATTTCATGACAGTATATCTAGCGACTTCAGAATGGGTTGTGTATACCTATTTTGGGGCGCCACATAAGTTGTTTTAAGTTTTGAATCAAATATGCTTCTATTTAGCAGATATATTCACTTAAGTTTGTGAAATAAAGTTTAAATAACTTTTATATTATGCAACATATTATAAAAGATTACTAAACAAAGATGATTAGAGAAAGAGAGTATTCTCTTTGTATTTTTACATATCACTCATTCACTTTACAATGCTATTATTTATAGATATAAGAACATCAATACTAGGAGGTTGCAAAACTCAAAAGTCATGAGTTTCATAACTTTCGAACGGACATGGGAGTTTCAAAAACATTACAATCAAAGATAATAAGAATGAATCTAGACATCCTTTATATGAATCTAGACATCCATTATAATTTTATAACACTCCTTTGGATGTCTATTGTATAGCCCACGATCGAAAAGTCGCCTCATTAAAAACCTTACCGTGAAAAACCCAATGAGAAAAAAAACCTGGTTAAGAAAAAAGAGTGCAACGCGATTAGCTCCCCCTCATTAATGTATCCTTAAGTCCTTTAGTTGTCACATTCTAATATTAGGGACGCAATCCTTCAAACATTACAATTGGTAATGCTTTGGTGAACAAATCGCTAGATTATCCTTTGAGTTTAATTTTTGAACATCAATGTTACCACACTTTTTAAGGTCATGTGCTTTTTTCTATCTCCTTTGATGTATCTTACTTTTAATTAAGCTTATACATGCAGCATTGTCTTCATAAAAATGGTTAGAGTTGCAGTTCCAATAATGTGACAGACATTATCTCTAAATTATTGATACTTACGTGAAAAGTCACTTACTTTATTCAATTATTACAACAAGTAGTTGATGCATAGATTTCATATTATTGATTCAATTATTGTCACAAAGATTATCTCGCATAATATTTTATATTATTAAATCAATAATTGAGGCGATATTACATTTATTTATATTATTATTTGCATTATTGACAATGTCTAGAAAGTTCGTCGAGGAAAGGGATTGGTCACCTAATCAATGAGCCAATAAGGAGAAGTCCTTATCTGAAAGCCCTCTCTTCCGGAATGATCCGGATGTAAATATTACGAAAGTTATAATATTAATGATGAATAAATGTTATTAAAAATGTGTTTAGTGAAACCAAGTGAATTAAGATAAATAGAGGATTTTTTTTATGAAGTATCTCGTTATAAGTTGGTTTATTACATGGACCCCACTTACTCATTTTTAAAAATCGCCAGTAGAAAGTTATCTCAGTTTTGTTTTGTTACTTATATATATATATATATATATATATATGTGTGTGTGTGTGCCTATGTGCCGTGGGTGTGTATATATAAATATATAAGTTTTATTTTTTAGATAAAATAAAATATATTATATTTTATTATACTGCATAGTGTTGCATAGTACTGCATAGTGTTGCACAATGCAACATAGTAAAATCAAATTTTCAAACGAATTCGTCCATGAATCCTTTACTGTGCAGTCCGCGATTGTTCTTTTTAAATAGTATCCATCCATTCTCCTATAAATAGGATGCTTAGTTTAGAAATAAAAATCACACCAGAATTAGAGAATTCTTCTTCTATAATATTGAGCGTATTTCTTTTGAGATTAAGGAAGCTTTGAGTGTAGAAAACAATATAAGTTTTCTTCAAGAATATCTCCATTATACCAAATGTAATTACTCTTACGGTAAGGTAAGTGGGTATTATTTATTTCATATTCGGAAGAGATATGATTTTTCATTATTCATAAGAATATTATCTTCGTTCAATATTTGTAAGGAATATTATTTTCATTCAATATTCGTAAGGGATCTTGTCTTCGCTCAATATTTGTAAGGAATATTATTTTTGTTCAATATTCGTAAGGGATATTATTTTCGTTCAATATTAGTAAGAAATAATATTTTCTTCCATACTACGTAGTATGCAAGTAATATCATTTCATTTCATATTCCTAATTCTACACTTATTTTGACAAGTATTGCTTCTACACTCCTTGAAATTAGTAGAATATCCTTGAAATTTGCGCTTCATCTAGTATCGTTTCATTGAAATATTTTTACGGACATTCTTGTTAAATTTTAATCTTTTCATGTCGAAAGTACTATTCATACATACGATACTATTCATATATAAGGTACTATTCATACATACAAGACTATTCACTTGGGTACTATTCACCGGTAGTATTATTCAATTAGAAGTACTATTCACGATAAAAATTTAATTTTTTGACCAAATTATTTTTGATACATGAATATTATTCTTGAATTTACTCCACAAAGTAGTATCATGTCGACAATTTGGACATTCTTAAACTCTGGATAAATTGAATTATAAATCTTTAAAATTTATCCTTAATCTCACTTAATTGAATGTTTATATCATTGTCATCATCCTCATGCTTTTATTGTAATGAAAGTCATATTTGGCCGTGGTAGTATGATGGACCGTTAATTGGTATGATTATGACCAAGAATTTTGTATCGGTATAATCATGACCTGTAATGTTACAAATGATGTGGTAAAAGTCCTCATTGGCCCATAGTCCATTGATGGACATTTGTTCGGTATGATTATGACCACTAGTGTTAATAACGAATATCCTTGGCCCGTGGTGCATGGATAATTCGTGGATGTAATATTAATAACGAATATCCTTGGCCCATAGTGTATGGATAATTCGTGGATGTGATAATAACAAATATCCTCGCTCGTAGTGCATAGATAATTCGTGGATGTGATACTTAACGAATATCCTCGCCCGTAGTACATGAATAATTCGGTGATGTGGATTATTTATTTTACAAACAAATGATGTGGTAACATTCATCTTTGGCTTACGTGCAAAGATGGATTGTTGATTATTAATTTTACAGTTGTATATATTTGGCTTACGTGCAAAGATGGACTGTTGATTATCGGGTTTTACGATTGTATGTCTTTGGCTCGTAGTGTAAAGATAGACTGTTGATTTACCTGATTATAAATATGAATTATGAATTTAACTATAATCTTTGGTGGTTCAAGTGAAGACAGGTGATGAGAGTTCTCTTTGTCTTGGGTACAAAAAAGAACTGTTGATGAGTATTACAGGAATAAAATATTAACGATGGACTTTTAATTTGGAGGAGATAGTAGACATTATGTTCTACTTGACTCTTCTAATGGATTGTTGATTCAGGTGCAATTATGGTTGAAAACTTTTATCATCTACCATATATTTTAAATATCTGATTTATTACTAATGAAGGCTATTGATAAATTAATTATCTTAGTCATAATATTCTTTATTGGGCTATTTTTGCTCACCCTTTTGCTTCATAATTCTTACAATGTATTAAGAGTGTAAATAGATTGACGGAGATAATAGGGAATAGTGTGATGGTCCGAGATCTGTGGAAGTTTCTCAATACATTATAAAAGCGCATGACATGCAATATATAATTGTATTGAGGACCTAAGATAGTGTGTCGATTATATTATCGTCACTTAATAATTGATTTTGGTGAACAACAATAGGGTGATGAGCACCCCCATTTGGAAGCGTAAAAAATGCACCCCCTTAGAATGAGGAGGACATAAATGTACTAAGAGTTAAAAGGGTGTGTTTCTACTATCATACATGATGTCTGACCACATACAAACTCGTGTTATCATAAGATATGGTTGTGCGCATCCACTTGCTAACTATATCTATGAGCGTTATTTATATAATCTTGGAGTATGGTTGGAATATAATTTCGGTTTGAGACAATGGAAATAATTATATGGCAAGAAGATACCCACCATTGGAATGAACAAGATAGTAATCTTCTCGTTCTTCTTTGGGGTCTATTGGGTTAACCAAGGGTAATGCTCAAGTCATATGATATCTATTATAACTTAGATGCATGGCCTCCCAAGTATGAAGGATTCCTTGAGCATTTTCAAAGATTTTAATTCCTAAAAGCAGTTATCGATTGTACCTTTTATGTAAAGTATATCGGTTTAGAGTGTGAGTACCGTTATTTCTATTGAAACTCATAGCTTATGTATTGTCGTCGATTTTTGCACGGCAGGTTCCACGATTGTATTTGAATGAAATTTGTATTTGAATTACAGATAAAGATATCTAGCGATTTCGAGAATGGGTTGTGTATACCTATTTTGGGGCGCCACATAAGTTGTTTTTAAGTTTTGAATCAAATATGCTTCTATTTAAGCAGATATATTCACTTAAGTTTGTGAAATAAAGTTTAAATAACTTTTATATTACGCAACATATATTATAAAAGATTACTAAACAAAGATGATTAGAGAAAGAGAGTATTCTCTTTGTATTTTTACATATCACTCATTCACTTTACAATGCTATTATTTATAGATATAAGAACATCAATACTAGGAGGTTGCAAAACTCAAAAGTCATGAGTTTCATAACTTTCAATGGACATGGGAGTTTCAAAAACATTATAATCAAAGATAATAAGAATGAATCTAGACATCCTTTATATGAATCTAGACATCCATTATAATTTTATAACACTTCTTTGGATGTCTATTGTATAGCCATACGCATCGAAAAGTCGCCTCATTAAAACCTTACCAGAAAAACCCAATGAGAAAAAAACCTTGGTTAAGGAAAAAGAGGCAACGCGTATTAGCTCCCCTCATTAATGTATCCTTAAGTCCTTTAGTTGTCACATTCTAATATTGCGACGCAATCCTTCAAACATTACAGTTGGTAATGCTTTGGTGAACAAATCTGCTAGATTATCCTTTGAGCGAATTTGCTGAACATCAATGTTACCACACTTTTTAAGGTCATGTGCTTTGTTCTATCTCCTTTGATGTATCTTACTTTTAATTAAGCTATACATGCAGCATTGTCTTCATAAAAAATGGTTAGAGTTGCACAGTTCCACACGGTATTGCACATTATCTCTAAATTATTGATACTTACGTGAAAAGTCACTCAGTTTATTCAATTATTACAACAGTAGTTGATGCATAGTATTTCATATTATTGATTCAATTATTGTCACAGTATCATCTGCACAATATTTTATATTATTAAATCAATAATTGAGACGACACATTTATTTATATTATTATTTGCATTATTGACAATGTCTAGAAAGTTCTATCGAGGAAAGGGATTGGTCACCTAATTGCGAGCCAATAAGGAGAAGTCCTTATCTAAAGCCTCTCTTTCACGGGAATGATCCGTTGTAAATATTACGAGTTATAATATTAATGATGAATAAATGTTATTAAAAATGTGTTTAGTGAAACCAAGTGAATTAAGATAAATAGAGGGGTTTTTTTTTTTATGAAGTATCTGTTATAAGTTGGCTTATTACATGGACCCCCACTTACTCATTTTTTAAAATCGCCAGTAGAAAGTTATCTCAGTTTTGTTTTGTTACTTATATATATATATATATATATATATATATATGTGTGTGTGTGTGTGTACTATATGCGTGTATGTGTGTGTATATATAAATATATAAGTTTTATTTTTAGATAAAATAAAATATATTATATTTTATTATAACAAGATATAGTGTCAGATAAGATGCGCATAGTGTTGCATAAATGCAACATAGTAAAATCAAATTTTCAAACGAATTCGCCCATGAATCCTTTTTATGCAAATTCATGATTGTTCTTTTTTAAATAGTATCCATCCATTCTCCTATAAATAGGATGCTTAGTTTAGAAATAAAAATCACACCAGAATTAGAGAATTCTTCTTCTATAATATTGAGCGTATTTCTTTTGAGATTAAGGAAGCTTTGAGTGTAGAAAACAATATAAGTTTTCTTCAAGAATATCTCCGCTATACCAGTCAGAATTACTCTTCTGTTAAGGTAAGGGGTATTATTTATTTCATATTCAGAAGAGATATGATTTTTCGTATTCATAAGAATATTATCTTCGTTCAATATTTGTAAGGAATATTATTTTCATTCAATATTCGTAAGGGATCTTGTCTTCGTTCAATATTTGTAAGGAATATTATTTTTGTTCAATATTCGTAAGGGATATTATTTTCGTTCAATATTAGTAAGAAATAATATTTTCTTCCATACTGTAGTATGCAAGTAATATCATTTCATTTCATATTCCTAATTCTACACTTATTTTGACAAGTATTGCTTCTACACTCCTTGAAATTAGTAGAATATCCTTGAAATTTGCGCTTCATCTAGTATCGTTTCATTGAAATATTTTTCTGGACATTCTTGTTAAATTTTAATCTTTTCATGTCAGAGTACTATTCATACATACGATACTATTCATATATAAGGTACTATTCATACATACAGTACTATTCACGGGGTACTATTCACCTGAGTACTATTCACCCGGGGTACTATTCACGATAAAAATTTAATTTTTTTTTGACCAAATTATTTTTGATACATGAATATTATTCTTGAATTTACTCCACAAAGTAGTATCATGTCGATAATTTGGACATTCTTAAACTCGGATAAATTGAATTATAAATCTTTAAAATTTATCCTTAATCTCACTTAATTGAATGTTTATATCATTGTCATCATCCTCATGCTTTTATTGTAATGAAAGTCATATTTGGCCCAGTAGTGCGTAGATGGATTTGTTAATTGGTATGATTATGACCAAGAATTTTGTATCGGTATAATCATGACTCGTAATGTTACAAATGATGTGGTAAAAGTCCTCATTGGCCCATAGTCCATTGATGGACATTTGTTGATATGATTATGGCCCATAGTGTTAATAACGAATATCCTTGGCCCGTGGTGCATGGATAATTCGTGGATGTAATATTAATAACGAATATCCTTGGCCCATAGTGTATGGATAATTCGTGGATGTGATAATAACAAATATCCTTGGCTCGTAGTGCATAGATAATTCGTGGATGTGATACTAACGAATATCCTTGGCCCGTAGTACATGAATAATTCGGTGATGTGGATTATTTATTTTACAAACAAATGATGTGGTAACATTCATCTTTGGCTTACGTGCAAAGATGGATTGTTGATTATTAATTTTACAGTTGTATATATTTCGCAAAGATGGATTGTTGATTATTAATTTTACAGTTGTATATATTTGGCTTACGTGCAAAGATGGACTGTTGATTATTGGTTTTACAGTTGTATGTCTTTGGCTCGTAGTGTAAAGATAGACTGTTGATTTACCTGATTATAAATATGAATTATGAATTTAACTATAATCTTTGGTGGTTCAAGTGAAGACAGGTGATGAGAGTTCTCTTTGTCTTGGGTACAAAAAAGAACTGTTGATGAGTATTACAGGAATAAAATATTAACGATGGACTTTTAATTTGGAGGAGATAGTAGACATTATGTTCTACTTGACTCTTCTAATGGATTGTTGATTCCGGTGCAATTATGGTTGAAAACTTTTATCATCTACCATATATTTTAAATATCTGATTTATTACTAATGAAGGCTATTGATAAATTAATTATCTTAGTCATAATATTCTTTATTGGGCTATTTTTGCTCACCCTTTTGCTTCATAATTCCTTACAGGTATTAAGAGTGTAGCTGGGTCGAGCGGAGATAATAGGGGAATAGTGTGATGGTCCGAGACTGTGGAAGTTTCTCAATACATTATAAAACTGCATGACATGCAATATATAATTGTATTGAGGACCTAAGATAGGTGTGTCGTATATTATACGTCACTTAATAATTGATTTTGGTGAACAACAATAGGGTGATGAGCACCCCCATTTGGAAGCGTAAAAAATGCACCCCCTTAGAATGAGGAGGACATAAATGTACTAAGAGTTAAAAGGGTGTGTTTCTACTATCATACATGATGTCTGACCACATACAAACTCGTGTTGTCATAAGATATGGTCAGGCGCATCCACTTGCTAACTATATCTATGAAAGCGTTATTTATATAATCTTGGAGTATGGTTGGAATATAATTCTCGGTTTGAGACAATGGAAATAATTATATGGCAAGAAGATACCCACCATTGGAATGAACAAGATAGTAATCTTCTCGTTCTTCTTTGGGGTCTATTGGGTTAACCAAGGGTAATGCTCAAGTCATATGATATCTATTATAACTTAGATGCATGGCCTCCCAAGTATGAAGGATTCCTTGAGCATTTTTCAAAGATTTTAATTCCTAAAACAGTTATCGACTGTACCTTTATGTAAAGTATCGTCGGTTTAGAGTGTGAGTACTGTTATTTCTATTGAAACTCATAGCTTATGTATTGTCGTATTTTGCACGACAGTTCCACAGTTGTATGAATGAAATTTGTATTTGAATTCTGTACAGTATATCTAGCGACTCAGAATGGGTTGTGTATACCTATTTTGGGGGCGTCACATAAGTTGTTTTAAGTTTTGAATCAAATATGCTTCTATTTAAGCAGATATATTCACTTAAGTTTGTGAAATAAAAGTTTAAATAACTTTTATATTATGCAACATATTATAAAAGATTACTAAACAAAGATGATTAGAGAAAAGAGAGTATTCTCTTTGTATTTTTACATATCACTCATTCACTTTACAATGCTATTATTTATAGATATAAGAACATCAATACTAGGAGGTTGCAAAACTCAAAAGTCATGAGTTTCATAACTCAATGGACATGGGAGTTTCAAAAACATTACAATCAAAGATAATAAGAATGAATCTAGACATCCTTTATATGAATCTAGACATCCATTATAATTTTATAACACTCCCCTTTGGATGTCTATTGTATAGCCATACGCATCGAAAGCTGCCTCATTAAAAACCTTACCAGGAAAAACCCAATGAGAAAAAAAACCTTGGTTAAGGAAAAAAGAGTGCAACGCGTATTAGCTCCCCCTCATTAATGTATCCTTAAGTCCTTTAGCTGTCACATTCTAATATTCATGACGTTAATCCTTCAAACATTACAGTTGGTAATGCTTTGGTGAACAAATCTGCTAGATTATCCTTTGAGCGAATTTGCTGAACATCAATGTTACCACACTTTTTAAGGTCATGTGCTTTGTTCTATCTCCTTTGATGTATCTTCCTTTTAATTAAGCTATACATGCAGCATTGTCTTCATAAAAAATGGTTAGAGTTCATTTGCTGGAGGATAAACCGCATGTTTCACGAATATGTTGATTCATTGATCTCAACCATACACATTCTCGACTTGCTTCATGGATTTCAAGTATTTTAGCATGATTAGATGAAATGGCAACTAATGTTTGCTTTGTAGATCTCCATGATATAGCAGTATCACCACACATAAAGAGATAACCTGTTTGAGATCGACCTTTATGTGGATCAGATAAATACCCTGCATCAGCATATCCAACTAATTTATGATTATCATTATTTGAATAAAATAAGTCCATATCCATAGTTTCTCGTAGGTAACGAAAAATATGTTTAACCCCATTCCAATGTCTCCGGGTAGGAGAAGAACTATATCTTGCTAAGAAATTCACAGAGAATGCTATATCAGGTTGTGTATTATTAGCAAGATACATTAATGCAACAATTGTACTGAGGTATGGTACTTCGGGACCAAGTAATTCTTCATTATCCTCATGAGGTCTAAAACTTTTTTCGCATCAAGTGATCTAACAGTCATTGGGGTACTCAATGAATGAGCTTTATCCATATAAAATCTTTTAAGAACCTTCTATGTGTAAGTTGACTGATGAATGAGAATTCCATCTGCTAAATTCTCGATATGCAGGTCGAGTTTTTTTTTCCTAAATCTTTCATCTCAAATTCTTTTTTTAAATAATTCATTATTTTTGGTATCTCTCTATGAGTTCCAATAATATTTAAATCATCAACATACACAACAATGATAGCAAAACCGGATTCCGACTTCTTTATAAAAACATATGGACATATAGGGTTATTATTATACCCTTCTTTCAATAAATATTCACTAAGACGATTGTACCACATGCGTCCTGATTGATTTAACCCATATAGGGACCTTTGCAACTTGATTGGGTAAACTTCTCGGGGATTTGAATTATATTCTCCAGGCATTTTAAATCCTTCAGGAATTTTCATATAAACATCATTATCAATTGTTCCATATAAATAGGCTGTAACAACATCCGTTAGACACGTATCTTGTTTTTCATGAGTTGTTGGGCTAATAAGATACCGCAATGTAATTGCATCTACCACAGGAGAATATGTTTCATCGTAATCAATGCCAGGTCTTTGTGAAAACCTTTGTGCCACAAGGTATGCCTTATATCTTACGATTTCATTTTTCTCATTTGTTTTTCGCACAAATACCCATTTGTATCCAACAGGCTTTACTTCTTCGGGTGTTTGGACTACAGGTCCAAAAACTTCACGTTTTGCAAGTGAATTTAATTCTGCATGTATTGATTCTTTTTATTTTGGCCAATCATTTCTGCGTTTACATTCTTCGACAAAATTAGGCTCAAAATCCTCGTTTTCATTAATGATATCAAGCGATATATTATATGAAAAACTGTTGTCAACAACTATCTCACTTCGGTTCCATCTTTTCTTTGTAGAGACATAACTTATCGAGATCTCATCATTTTTATTGTTTTCAGGTACCTGAACCTCTTCTAGGGTTTTATGATTAGCTATGTCTATATCCTCATGAATATTTTCCTCCTCAATAATTCCAACTTGTTTATTTACTTCTTTTCTTTTTTGAGTATTTTTGTCTTTCGAACCGATTGGTCTACCACGCTTCTAGCGTGCCTTAGACTCATTTGCTACAATTTTTTTGGATTGTCCTATTGGGACTTCAATCCGAGCTGCAGCATTTACAGCTGGTATATGAGATTTGGTCACTCCTTTTGAGTTAGTGAATGCATTCGGTAGTTGATTTGCTGTATCTTGCAAATGAAGTATCTTTTGAACTTCTTATTCACATTGTTTTGTACGAGGATAAAAATTCAATAATGACAATGCATTCCAAGTTATATCTTTATCCAGCTGTTTAATTTCTCCCCCTAACGATGGGAACATAGTCTCATCAAAATGACAGTCGACAAATCGTGCCGTAAATAAATCACATGTTAAAGGTTCAAGATATTTAATTATTGATGGGGACTCAAACCCAATATATATTCCCAGCCTCCTTTGAGGACCCATCTTTGTACGTTGTGGAGGATAAATTGGAACATATACCGCACAACCAAAAATTCTTAAATGGGAAATATTTGGCTCATGACCAAAAACTAATTGTAATGGAAGAATTTGTGATATAATGTTGGCCTAATGCGAATAAGTGTTGCTGCATGTAAAATAGCATGCCCCCAAACAGAGATAAGAAGTTTTGTTCTCATGACAAATGGTCTTGTAATTAACTGGAGGTGTTTAATAAATGATTCAGCAAGACCATTTTGAGTATGAACATGGGCAACAGGATGTTCATTATTTATACCAAGTGACAAGCAATAATCATTAAATGTTTGGGATGTGAATTCATCAACATTATTAAGACGAATAGTCTTGATTGGATGATCCAGAAATTTTGCTCGTAATCTAATAATTTGAGCAAGTAATCTTGCAAACACCAGGCTATGAGTTGATAATAAGCACACATATGACCATCTTATAGAAGCATCTATTATAACCATAAAATATCTAAATGGTCCACTTGGTGGGTGAATAGGCCCACAAATATCTCCTTGAATACGTTTGTGAAGCCCCCAAAATAGGTAAACATCACCTATTCTGAGTCGCCAAATACATGGTACAGAATACAAATATAAACTAATTATACAACAGTCGTGTAAAATACGATAAAACAAATGCTGTGAGTCTTAATACAAATATTGTCATCAAGACAATAACCACACTCAATTGAGTCCTCATTACATTTATTGTCACACTATTTAACAGAATAGTGAGGACTACTAATGCTATCATCCGGACATCCACCCGCTCCCGACTCGTCCCCAAATTATATTCTCATTTCAAGAGAATAAAGGAGAGAAAGGGTGAGCTCAACTAGCCCAAGAAGAAATATTATGACTAAGATAATGCAAAATAAATTATCATTAGCCTTTAAACAATGTTAAACCGATAAATATAACAAACATCAAGTTTAAGCTGCGGTGAATAAGCAATCCATTAAAAGAGTCAAGTAGAGAATAAAATCTACTATCTTCTATGATTTAAAAGGTTTTTCATCACTTTTATCGAGACTCGATTTTTAATAAATAATCTACATCATCAAATCATCCTCGCACTACAAGCCAAGGATATTCTTTAAGTATCACGACCACGTAATTATCTATGCACTCACGGCCAAAGATAATCGTGTTTTCATCAACCAGTCCGATCATGCCATAAAATAATTCATCTTTGCAACCTTGGTCGAAGAGAATCCATAGCCATAATCATACCAAAACCGTCCATCAATGCACTACTACAGCCAATGAGGACTTTTTCCACATCATTTATAACATTATGGTTATGATTATAGCGAATAATCCACGGTCATAATCATACCAAGTCCATCTATGCACTCACTGAGCCACGTATGATGACTTTCAACATAATATAAACATGAAGATGATGACAATGATATAAGAATTCAATAAAACAAGTTCAAGAATTAATTTATCCAGGAACAAATAACGTCCAAATTATCAACATGATACTTCTTTGTAGAGTAAAATTCAAGAATGCTCAGAAGAATATTTTCATGAAAAGATACTGGATGAAGCGCAAATATCAAGGATATTCCACTAATTTCATGGAGTATAGAAGTCAAAACTTTAACCAACTAAGTATAAAAGAATATATAAAACTACAAATGAATTTTCATCCGCCATGCGGTAATCCACATAGAGAGATCATTTCCACAATTTAATAAGGAATGAATATAAAGGATCATTCACCATGCATGTGATAATCCACATAGACATGTTATTCCAAGAGAATAATAAAGAATGGAATAACAGGAGGATTCACTATGCGTGCGATAGACTGCACAGACAAGTTATCCCAACAGAATAATAAATAATGGAACCAGGTCCAGCGTAAATGCACAGACAAGATATTCCAACAGAATAATAAATAATGGAACCGAAGTCAAAGCGTAATACGCACCAAGATGAGGATATTCTCGGACGTAATAATAAAGAACAAAATAATAGAAGAATTTCACCATGTATGCGGTATTTCGCATAAATAGGTTATTCCAACATAATAATAAAGAATGGAATAACAGAAGAATTTCACTATGTATGCGGTATTTCGCATAGACAGGTTATTCTAACATAATAATAAAGAATGGAATAATGTAAGCTCTCTTCATGAATATAAAAGAAATAATACCCTTACCTCGTAAGAAACTGAATCGAATGGAATAGTGAGGTAGCAGACTTATCTTCTTTTATAGATTTTCTCTCTATAGTTTTTCTCTACAATTTCTCTCTATAATAATTGCTCTATAGCTTTAGTGAATTGGTGAGAAATGAAGGAAGAATGAGCTTCTATTTATAAAAAATATAGTTTCTATAATCAGACGTTTTGGGGCTCGAAAAAATTACAAAGACAATACTTCCAACTTTTCTTTCATTTTTAATTTAGTCCTGCAAGTATTATCAAACTTGCACCACCTCCCTAATAGTAAATAATGTGAATCAATAGTAAATCATGTGAATCAATAGTTCTAGACATGTGAAAATACGAATTATATTATAGTACCTCCATCTATACCTCTATATTTTAACTTAGTCATGCAAGTATTATCAATCTTGCACCAACTCCCCCTAATAGTAGCAAGAATATGAATCAATAGTACACACATATGAATAAATAGTTATAATCATGTGAATCAATAGCAATTAATTTCTCATTTATCCTAAGGTTAATTACAGGATTGGTCAATATATCCTCCAAACATCAATTATTATCGAAATAAATATCGATTTTCACTAACACTAATAATTCCAACACAATGGAACTATTTTTTTATCAACAATATAAAATTTGAAATTTCAAGTTTGACTTTTTTCCAAAAAAAGTCAATCGTTGATTTTTGACCAAAAAGTCAACCCCAAAAATTATGTGTTTATAATATATTTTACTAATTTCATCGTTAGGACTCAAATATCACGTCCTGCGTCTCCAAATTCAACTCAACACAACTTCGATTTTAATAACATTTATTCATTATTGTTATAATTGCAATATTTAACAACTGTGTCGTCGTTCTGGAAAGAGGGGCTTTTCGATAAGGATTTCTCCTTATTGGCGCCAAGCAATTAGATGACCAAACCTCTCCTTGATAGAACTTCTAGACATTATAAATATTACAATTTATTAATAAGAATAACTTTGTCATCTCAATTATTGATATAATAATATATCATATAATGCGGATGATCTGCTGACAATAATTGAATCAATAACATTAGAGATATGATGCAAAGAATTATTGTAATAATAATTGAGTATAATCGATCGAATTCTTACGTAAGCATCAATAATCAATATCGTGCTACTATGCAACTACAGCATTACATCTTTGTACTTTTACTACCGAGTAGTTCAACGGTTTTAACTATAAAACTTCCGTAGTTATTTTTATAAAATATTTTTTTGTCATTTTCTCAATCCGACAATAACTCCATTATGGGGTCCACTACTGATTGTGCCGTCATACGAATATTCCCTGTTAAAACGAATATTCTCCGACCAATCGAATATTATAACACAACTTGTGTACTTTGTAAAATTTATAAATACTACCCACAACTATAACATTATATAAAATCCACACCATAATATTAAAAAAATTATTTCGAGAAAATTAAATATTTATTCATAAAATTTGGGGTCTCACAATCTCCTCTCTTTATGTAATTTCGCCCTCAAAATTTACGTACGTACCTGGTATGTTAAAGAGGTGAGGGTACCTTAACTTCATTTCAGATTCTAACTCTTGAGGTATAACCTTTGAGTGTTGAATACAAATTTTCTTATCCAAGATTTTAACACGTATCTCCTCATACGTTAAATCTTCTGCTATCTCGTCTAGTTCTATTTTAATAATGTGGTTCGGTCATCCACATATTTACGTAACATCGATAAAAAAAACGTTATGAACACGCGACATACTTGGCGGTAAAACGAGTCTATAAGCCACAGTTCCTACTCGATCGAGGATTTCAAATGGGTTAATTAAATCGAGGGTTGAGATTTCCTCTCTTCGTCGATTCTTGCTTCTAGAATAACGCCCTCTTGAACCTTCTTCTTCACAATCATCAGCTCTGAGTGTGTAGTTTGAGCGGCTTTAACTTTATCGATTAAAGTCAATACTAATCGTATATTCGTTATCTTCACGTGGGTTTGTATATTCGCACTTGTAACCGCATACGATCTTCTACTCAACGCGATCAGCTACTATGTTCGCTTTTCCATGATGATATTGAATGGTACGATCGTAATCTTCAACAGCTCGAGCCAACGTCTTTGGCGCATGATACGTTCATTTTAAGTAAAGAAATATTTGAGGGTTTAAGAAATGGGTTTTTGTACTGGGGTCAATACAAAATTTGATTTCACGCTCTGGGGTAGGCTAGGAAGTCTTCAAAAATACGTCGGGAAATTTATTAACAATAGAAATATCGTTCAAAACTGTGACCCTCATCCAAGACTTGGATAGTACGTCACATTGATACCTATCAACTTGCCATCGTCATTCACGATGTCACCTAAAAGTCGGCGGTGCATTCCACACAAGCGAAGTCACCCGGATAAAGGCTCAGGACTCTTTACTTATGGCTTGATATGACAATGATTGACTTTAGTGGTTTGGTTACTTTGAATTCGCATAACAGGTTGGTTAGGAGTATGAAAGCTAACAACCTTACAAAAAAAACATGATGAATAGTTAACCAATCGATTCCTAAAATCACATCAAAGGCAAGTATTTTCAAAGAGATACGATCGACAGGTAACGTGAAAGTGTTGATTTGAATCAAACAAGATTTATAAATAGTGGAGGTAACGAAGGTTTCTCTCAACGGAGTTTCAGCAGATAAATCAAAGTCTAACTTCTCAGGAGTTAAATACAAGCATTGGACACAACTAGGAGAAATAAAAGAGTGAGTAGAACCAGTATTCAACATTTATATATGTGACGCGCCCCAAAATAGGTATACATCACCCATTTTAGGTCGTCAATAACATGGTATGTAAACAACTACTACTTTATTAATACATCATAAAAACTGTGAGCTTAAATACAAATATTATCTTCTAGAAAATATCCATACCCAAATAAATCCTCATCACAATTAATGATACATTATTTTACAAAAATGGTGAGGACTACTTAACAACTTCTAGAATCATCATTCCATACTCCGACTAGTACTCGCTACATTCTCGCCTCCTGAGAAGAAAAATAGAATAAAAAGGAAAAGGGTGAGCTCAACTAGCCCAGTAAAGAATATTATGACTAAGATAATATATAACAAATTATCGTTAGTCTTCAACAGAGGAAAAAATCGATAAAATACAATAGACAACAAGTTTCGGATCAATATTCGCAGCATGAAATAATAATTCATAGAAGAGTTACGTAGAGAATGAAATCTACTATTATCTATGAATTTAAAAATCCATCGTCAATATTTTATCCCAGTAACATCAATCAATATTCATCTTGAATCAAATTTTCATCTTTGCACTTCTGTGTCAAAGATATTCATCAGTCGGTCATGTTCATCTCAACACTGCTCATCTTTTGCACTACGGGCCAAAGATATTCATTATAAAATCATTTATCTTTGCACTACAGGCCAAAGATATTCAATAATATCATCATTTAGGATTGAGGATGATGAAAAATATTTTAAAGGAAACGAATCCAGTGAAACAAAAGAATAAATATCAAGGATTCGTATTTCAGCTATTTCATGTCCAAAAAATACCTCATAAATAATCATAGTGAAGTAAAATTCAAGAATGATCAAAACATGGATACAATCAAAGCTAGTATCCATAATAGATATTTTGGACGAAAAGGAAAAAATTTCATTTTTTGATGAATAGTGTCGTATTCGTGAATAGTGCCGTATACGTGAATAGTCGATATATCGTGATTAGTAACCCACACAAACAAAAGTTCCAAATTTGATTAAAAGTTCAAACCAATATTTCAAGATAATGAAATTGAAGAAAATAATATCATTTAAAAAGAAAATAACATCCCCTTATCTCGAAAAGATAAGACTTTAGTTGAAACATCGGATATAGGCTATGACTTGAACTTGCACCGAGATATAGCAACACTCAAAGTATCAAAATAGTCACAAGAATACACTCAATATATCGAGAGAGAAAGAGAAGAGAAGATTTCAGGTTTCGGTGTGATTTTCAATTTTAACCCAAGACCCTATTTATAGGAAATTGCTTAGAAACAAAAGCAGTAAAATTTAATAAAATAATAATATAATTTTCTTAATTTCCTTAGCACACCTCACCAGCTGATTCAACCATTAACATGTGCCACTCAAATGGAAAAAACGTTTTCCTTGATAAAAATAAATAAAACTTCCAAAAATCAATTATTTTGGAACTTCAGAACTTCAATAATTCACAATAAATAGCCCTTTTGTCAGAAAAATTTGAACCACATATCCTTTCCATAGGAAATTTCATTCTCTACAACTTTACAGAAGAAAGTTTTTTCAAATTCCAAACAAAAATTGACCAAAATCCACAAACGGACGATTTTACAGGCTATAATCAAATTTCGGTCAAGAATTGGGGTCTACCGACACACAAAATATGTGTTAATCATTTAATTCCACAAAAATACTCTTCCTCCTCATATACTCATATATCTCACATTCATTGTAAAAATATCACCATCAATATATTATTAAAATAATATATTTAAATGAATTATTTTATCAGAAAAAGATAAAATATTAATTTTCAACAATTGTCACATTAAAAATTTTTCCATCTATTATCCACATAAAATCAATATTTTCCTCATCAATAATTAATTATTCACAAATAATATTACGAGAATCACAATACTAACAACTGCATAGCGGTCCCAGAAGAGGAGCTTTCAATAAAGATTTCTCCTTCATGGCGCAAGCAATTAGATGACCAAACCTCTCCTTAGACATAACTTTCTAGACATTGCCAATAATGTTATCTAATAATATTATTCAAATAATATGAATTATTGATCTGATAATGAAAATATTGTGCAGTGACAATTATTAAAACAACAATAATATCAACGTAGCAATTATTGAATCTATAAAATATAATATTGAACAGTAATTACTGTAATAATTATTGAGTAGTGCCTTCTTACTTAAGAATCAATAATTGGTGTAATCTGGTGTGCTACTTTGTTTTAACCAACGGGTAGTCCAACAAAGATTAATCTTGTTAATAACACGCCTGCAATTATTTATAACCAACTTATTCTTGTCGTTTTCTTCATCCAATCGCTTTCAGTTATGGGGCCCACACAAGGTTGCGCCGTCGTACGAATATTCCCCGACAGTAAAAATATTCCACGACCAAACGAATATTCCCCGTTAACAATGAATATTTTAAAACCACTTACTTGTTTGAAATAATTGCGCATTTTACCCATAACTTACCACATTAATCAAATCAACCCTTACCATTTCAAGATAATAAATAGAGGAAATTTAATTTCATTAAATAATAAGTTGGGGTCTTACAGTATAGACTTCGCAAGAGTTTATGATTAAGTTACCCGTGATAATTTTATTCAGGTTCCTCGTCACGAGAAAAAAAAATGCTCTTTCTTAAACTCTCGGCTTTGACTTGTCAGGACATCCTTTGGCATCACTATCCCAGTTGGACTTGACTTCACCATACGACAAAATCGAGCTAGGTGACCTTCTCTTCCGCAATTAAAACACGCTTTGGATCGTCACGTACTGTTTGGACGGATGTGTCCCCCCCATCCATATTTGAAACATATGACCGGTGGTCGTTCTTCTTCCTTTGAAACGGGTGTTGGTCTTCTTTGTCTTTCCATCATTATTGAACCTTCTCTTCTTGAAATTTCCACTTCTATTATCTTGGCCATGATTACCACCGGAAGTGGTTACCATTTTTGGCATGATAATTTCCCCACGATGGTTATCATTATTAGATGGCATCGTTTCCCACCGACGATTATTATTGTTGTTATCGTGCTTTTGGTTGTTGTTGACTCATTATCGTCCAATAATCGAGCCTATTCACAACATCTGAATATAAACAAACTTTATGAGAAATGAGGTATTGACGTATTTCAGGTTTCAAACCTTACAAAAATATTCACGTCATTCGCTCCTCATTATCAACCAAATGGGATGCAAATCGGGACAACTCGCAAATTTAGACTCATAATTGCGACACGATCATATTATTTTGCTCCAACTTGATAAACTCCACCTCCTTCATGTGACAAATACTTTCGGAAAGTACTTGTCGTTGAAACTCTTGGAACTTCTCCCAAGACATCTTGAGTCGTCGATGCGGTAGTGCGTTTCTGATTCCCACCAATAATCGCTTCTTCATGCAACATAAAGGTGGAAAAGGGAACCTTTTTCTCCTCGGAGCATCCCAAGACATCAAATATCTTGGTGATCTGCTTTAACCACGTCTCGCCTTTAAGTGGTTCGGCTTTCCCAAAAACTCCGGTGGTCCTAGTTGAATGAATTTAATCGCGGTGACCAACCGTAGGTTGCCATTGTTTCCTCCTACATTATGAGCAGGAGCCACCTTCACCGATGTTGCATTAATTCTAAAAGCTCCTAAACGTACCATCGTTCATCAATTGATCGGTGTTGTTGTTTACGGGAGGATTATCGCCATCTGTTGCACATTGTCACGATTATTGATCCGTGGAGACTCAATGGTTTCTCGTGCTCCATTGCTATTCTCAACATTCTCGGATGTCATTTTCAAACACCGCCATAAAACAAGGGTTAATTAACATATCACATATTATCCCTATACTACGATGCGACCAATTAAATACCAAATAAACTTAGGTAGGTCATACTAGCGAAGGAATTCCCGTCTCTCCCTCCTAGTTCTTATCTCACATCACGGCCGGGATCATATCCCTAAGCTTTGATATTAATCGTGATGCCCCCAAAATAGGTATACATCACCTATTCTGAGTCGCCAAATACATGGTACAGAATACAAATACAAACTAATTATACAACAGTCGTGTAAAATACGACAAAACAAATACTGAGAGTTTTAATACAAATATTGTCATCAAGACAATATCCACACTCAATTGAGTCCTCATTACATTTATTGTCACACTATTTAACAGAATAGTGAGGACTACTAATGCTATCATCTCGGACTATCACTCGTTCCTCGACTCGTCCCGGCTATATTCTCATTTCTCAAGAGAAACGGTGAAAGAAAGGATGAGCTCAACTAGCCCCAAGAAGAAATATTATGACTAAGATAATACAGAATAAATTATCATTAACCTTAAACAATGTTAAACTGATACAATATAACAAACATCAAGTTTAACTGCAGTGGAATAAGCAATCCATTAAAGGAGTCAAGTAGATAATAAAATCTACTATCTTCTATGATTTAAAAGGTTTTTCATCACTTTTATTGCTGAGACTCAGCTTAAAAAATAATCCACATCATCAAATTATCCCTGCACTACAAGCCAAGGATATTCTTTAGTATCGCGACCACGAATTATCCATGCACTACGGGCCAAAGATAATCGTGTTTTCATCAACTGGCCCCGATCATGCCATAAAACAATTCATCTTTGCAACCTTGGTCAAGAGAATCCATAGCCATAATCATACCAAAAAGCGTCCATCAATGCACTACGAGGCCAATGAGGACTTTTTTCCACATCATTTGTAACATTATGGTTATGATTATATCGAATAATCCACGGTCATAAGCATACCAAGTCCATCTATGCACTACTGTGCCACATATGACTTTCAACATAATATAAACATGAAGATGATGACAATGATATAAGAATTCAATAAAACAAGTTCAAGAATTAATTTATCCAGGAACAAATAACGTCCAAATTATCAACATGATACTTCTTTGTAGAGTAAAATTCAAGAATGCTTAGAAGAATATTTCCATGAAAAGATATTGGATGAAGCACAAATATCAAGGATATTCCACTAATTTCATGGAGTATAGAAGTCAAAACTTTAACCAACCGAGTATAAAAGAATATATGAAACAAAGAAATGAATTTTTAAATCCGCCATGCAGTAATCCACTTGTATGAGATCATTTCCACAATTTAATAAGGAGTGAATATAAAGGATCATTCACCATGCATGTGATAATCCACATAGACATGTTATTCCAAACAAAATAATAAAGAATGGAATAATGAGGAGGATTCACCATGCGTGCGATAGATCGCATGCAGACGAGTTATTCCCAATGAGAATAATAAATAATGGAACTGTGTCCCGCCAGAACGCACGTACGTGATATTACGACGAATAATAAATAATGGAACGAGTCAAAGGCGTAATACGCATCGACGATGAGGATATTAAACGAGAATAATAAAGAATGGAATAATAGAATAATTTCACCGTGTATGCAGATTAGCGATAAACAAAGTTATTCCAACATAATAATAAAGAATGGAATAAAAGAAGAATTTCACCATGTATGCGATTTACTTATGTATGCAGATTATTCCAACATAATAATAAAGAATGGAATAACAGAAGCTCTCTTCATGAATACAAAAGAAATAATACCCCTTACCTCAGAAGAAACTAGATACTGGAATAGTGAGGTAGCAGGCTTCTCTTCTTTTATAGATTTTCTCTCTATAACTTTTCTCTACAATTTCTCTCTATAATAATTGCTCTATAGCTTTAGTGAATTGGTGAGAAATGAAGGAAGAATGAGCTTCTATTTTTAGAAAAATATAGTTTCAATAATTGCACGTTTTGGGGCTCAAAAAATTACAGTACAATACCTCCAACTTTTCTTTTATTTTTAATTTTGTCCTGCAAGTATTATCAAACTTGCACCACCTCCCCTAATAGTAAATAATATGAATCAATAGTAAATCATGTGAATCAATAGTTCTAGACATGTGAAAATACGAATTATAGTATAGTACCTCCATCTATACCTCTATTTTTAACTTAGTCATGCAAGTATTATCAATCTTGCACCAACTCCCCTAATAGTAGCAAGAATGTGAATCAATAGTACACACATGTGAACAAATAGGTAAAATCATGTAAATCAATAGAAATTAATTGCTCATTTATCCGGTTAATTACCCGATTGGTCAATATATCCTCCAGACATCAATTATTATCAAAATAAATATCGATTTTCACTAACACTAATAATTCCAACACAATGGAACTATTTTTATCAACAATATAAATTTTGAAATTTCGAAGTTTGACTTTTTCAAAAAAAGTCAACTGTTGACTTTTTGACCAAAAAGTCTACCCTGTAAAATTATGTGTTTATAGTTTATTTTTACTAATTTCATCGTTCCGGACTCAAATATCACGTCCGCGTCTCCAAATTCAACTCCGAACACAACTTCAATTTTTAATAACATTTATTCATTATTGTTATAATTTGCAATATTTAACAACCAGGTCATTCCCAGGAAAGAGGGGCTTTTCGATAAGGATTTCTCCTTATTGGCGCGCAATTAGATGACCAAACCTCTCCTTGACAGAACTTTCAGACATTGTAAATATTACAATTTATTAATAAGAATAACTTTGTCATCTCAATTAATGATTTAATAACATATCATATAATGCAGATGATACTGCGACAATAATTGAATCAATAATATGAGAGATATGATGCAGCAATTACTGTAGCAATAATTGAGTATAACTGAGTGACTTCTTACGTAAGCATCAATAATCAATACCGTGTGTTACAATGCAACCATGCGTATTACTGTACTTTTACTACCGAGTAGTTTAACAGTTTTAACTGTAAAATTTCTGCCATTATTTTCATAAAAATATTTTTTTTGTCGTTTTCTCAATCCGACAATAATTCCGTTGTGGGGTCCACCAATGATTGTGCCGTCGTACGAATATTCCCTGTTTAAACGAATATTCTCTGACCAATTGAATATTATAACACAATTTGCGTACTTTACAAAATTTGTAAATACTACCCACAACTATAACATTATATCAAATCCACACCATAATATCAAAAAAATTATTTCAAGAAAATTAAATATTTATTCATAAAATCTGGGGTCTCACAACATTCTAGAAACCTTGGAGATTCAATCCCAACTTTAGCTGGTGATGGTCTAATTAATGACCAATTTGCCTTGAGAACAAGCAGCACATGAGAATTCCTTAGACTGAAGAATCTTCTGGTTCTTTAATGGATGGCCATGTGAATTCTTAATAATTCTCCGCATCATTATTGATCCAGGATGACCCAACCAGTTATGCCAAATAATAAAATTATTTGGTTCATTGAACTTCTGGTTCATTATTGCATTGACTTCAATTGTACTAATATTTGTATAGTACAAACCTGAAGATAAAACATGTAATTTTTCCAATATTTGTTTTCTAGTAGAGACATTGGATATGATGTAAAGATATTCTATACCATTTTCATTGGCTGTCTCAATATGGTACCCGTTAAGTCGTATATTTTTAAAACTTAGCAGATTTCTACTTGATTTAGTGGAAAACAAAGCATTATCAATAATAAAATTTGTTCCACTAGGAAGCATTATATTGGCTCTTCCAGAGCCTTCAATCAAGTCTCATTGAACGATATTGTATTCACTTTTGCTTTCATCATTCTTAGATTTGAAAAGTATTGCTTATGTCTGAGAATGGTATGTGTCATTGCACTATTTTCTAAGCATATATCTCCACCACTGATATTAGTCTCATATATAGCATGGCACAAATCCATATTTTCTTCATAAAAGGAATTAATATATAATAAGTTTATAATAAGACATAATATTATATATTTAATAACTCAATTCTTCACGAAAAAAAGAAAACAAAATACATTAAATAAGCTAACATGAAAGGAATAAAGAAAATACATTAGCATAAAATAAGCACACTTAAAAGGAAACATAATTCTGAACTAATTATTTTCATTACAAGAAATATTAACTTGCTCAAAGAAATCTGCAACGTCAAGGTGTGTCATATCTATAGGATCAAAATAGATATCATCATTATCTTGATGTGGATGAGAAAAATTTATTTCTATGTTCTTCTCTTTTCCTTTCAATGAGGACTGATATAAATCAACAAGATGTTTGGCTATACGACAGGTACGAGACCAATGTTCTTTCATTCCACACCGATAACAAATATTTTTTTCCTTCTTGGTATCTCTGTTATTTATATTTTTCCCCTTTTCTTGTTTCTTCTCATTCTTTGAAGGTTTGGTATCATAGTTGTTCGAATTAAGCAGGTCCTCGCTTGCGTGGCCACCACCACCTAACGACCACCACTAATTACGACGACCACCTAACGACCGACCATAATTATTATTATATCTTGTAACATTCGCTTGTGGAATGGAGCTGAACCAGTCGGTCGTGATTCATAATTTTTCATTAAAAGCTCATTATTTTGTTCAGCCATAAGGAGACATGAATTCAGTTCAGAGTATTTCTTAAACCTCATTCTCTATATTGCTCACATTCATGAAAAGTAGAGAATGTTTTTTCTAACATATCTCCATCAGTGATATTATCTCCACACAATTTTAATTTAGAACTGATTTTAAACATTGCAGAATTATATTCACTTACTGATTTAAAATCCTGCAATCGTAAATGTATCAAATCATAACGAGCTTTTGGGAGAATAACTGTCTTTTGATGGTCATATCTTTCTTTCAAATTTTTTCAAAGAATAAGATGATCTTTTATTGTGAGATACTCTAACTTCAACTCCTCATGGAGATGATGACGTAAGAATATCATGGCCTTTGCCTTGTTTTGACTAGGTGTTTCATTATCATCTTTAATGGTGTCTCCAAGACCCATGTCATCAAGATTAATTTTGGCATCAAGGATCCATGACAAATAATTCTTACTCGTAATATCAAGTTCCACAAACTCAAGTTTGACAAGATTTGTCATTGTAACTTCATACAAAAAAATATTAAAAATTATTAGAAATTTAATTTATTATAAATATCCACATATAACTATTCATGTAAGACCCCAACTTTTATTAATAAAGATTAATTTTTCTATAAATATCATTTTTGAATATTAAGGTTTGAATTTGTTATAATGTTATAGTTGTGGGTAATATTTATGAATTTTGCAAAGTAAGCAATTTTTATATAATATTCGATTGGTGGGGAATATTCATTTTAACAGGGGGAATATTAAATACGACAAGACAATCATTCGGTGGACCCTACAACGTAATTATTCATCGGAATGAGAAAGCAAAAATATGTTTTATAAAAATAACATCAAAAGTTTTACCGTTAACTGTTGAAATACCCTATTGGTAAAAGTGCGATGTCTGGCGTGGTTGCATAGTAGAACACGGTATTGATTATTGATGCTTACGTGAGAAGTCACCGGTTTTTTGTTCAATTATTGCTACGATGAATTCTTTGCGTATAGTATCTCACGTTACGTGATTCAATTATTGTCAATATTTTATATATTATTAAATCAATAATTGAGATGACAAGTTATTCATATTATTATTTGCATAATTAATAATGTCTAGAAAGTTCTGTCGAAAAAAGGGGTTTGGTCACCTAATTGCGCGCCAATAGGGAAAAATCCTTATTGGAAAGCCCCCTCTTTCCTGGGAACGATCTGTTTGTTAATATTGGGAGTTATAATAATATGAATAAATATTGTTAAAAATATTGAGGGGACTTTTATGAAGTATTTGTTGTAAAATTTACTTATTTTATGAACCCCCATTTACCCATTTTTTAAAATAATAGTAGAAAATTATTTAATATATTAAGGGGGGAAGGTTTTTAGGCGTCACGGGAAGGAGTACTATATATATATATATATATATATATATATATATATATATATATCTGAGTTTGAAAATTTGATAGGGGGGTTGATCACGGGAATACCTCCCGTGAATTTATAATGAACATGTGTAATATATATATAATATATATTATATTTTATTTAAAAGTTTTCATTTTAATAAAATATTTTATTGCATAGTATCCTTTCCATTCTCCTATAAATAGGATACTTAGTTAGAACTGAAAATCACACCAGAATCAGAGAATTCTTTTAAGGCCTCAACTTTTTATAAATGAAGATTTAATTTTCTCTATTTATTATTTTGAAATAGTAAGGGTTGATTTGATTAATGTGGTTAGTTATGGGTAAAAATGCTAAATATTTTAAATAAGCAAGTGGTTATAAAATATTCATTGTTGTCGGAGAATATTCGTTTGGTCGTGGAATATTCTTGTTGTTGGGAATATTAAACAACTAGTAGCGAATTTTGTGTGGGGCTCTCTGAAAGCGATTGGATGAAGAAAACGACAAGTATAAGTTGTTTATAAATAATGGACGTAGTTGTTATCGATATCTTTGTTGGAATACCCAAATTGGTTAAAAACACGATGTCGCGTTGTTGCACAAGATGACACTCAGATTGCACCAATTATTGATTCTTACGTAAGAAGGCACTTACTCAATAATTGTTATAGTAATTCTTATTCAAAGATTTTATTTTATTGATTCAATAATTCTTTGCGTTGATTTTTTTATATTCTTGTTGTTTTAATAATTGTCACTACATAGTATTTTTTCATTATCGAGCAATAATTCATATTATCTGAATAATATTATTAGATAACATTATTGGCAATGTCTAGAAAGTTCGCCTAAGGAGAGGTTTGGTCACCTAATTGCGGCGCAAGAAGAGGAGAAATTCTTATTGAAAAAGCCCTCTTTCTCGAACTACCGGCACGGTTGCGATCTTGTGATTCTGTAATATTATTTGTGAATAATTAATTATTGATTTATATGATGAGGAAAATATTGATTTTATGTGGATATAGATGGAGAAAATTTTTAATGTGACAATTGTTGAAAATTAATATTTTATCTTTTTCTGATAAAATAATTTATTTAAATATATTATTTTAATAATATATTAACGGTGATATTTTTATAATGAATGTGGGATATATGAGTATATGAGGAGGAAGAGTATTTTTGTGGTATTAAATGTTTAACACATATTTTGTGTGTTGGTGGACACAATTATTGACCGAAATTTGATTATAGCCTGTAAAATCGCCCGTTTGTGGATTTCGATTAATTTTTGTTTGGAATTTGGAAAAACTTCCTTCTGCAAAGTTGTAGATAATGGAATTTCCTATGGAAAGTCGCGAGTTTCGAATTTTTCTGATAAAAGAGCTATTTATTATGAATTATTTAAGTTCGAAACTCCGAAATAATTGATTTTTAGAAGTTTTAATTATGTTTTTTAAGAAAAACGTTTTTCAAATGTTGGTGGCCATCTTTAACATGTGCTTGGTGGTCAAATCAGATTTCAAAGTAATGAGGAATGTGATTTGTAAATATTAATATTATATTAAATTTTACGCTTTGGTGTTTACAAGCATTTTCCTATAAATAGGTGCTTAGGTTAGAATTGAAAATCACACCGTAAACTAAAGTTTTCTCTCTATATTATCGAGCGTATTCTTGTGAGTATTTTGAGTATACTTTGAGTATTGCTATATCGGTGCAAGTTCAAGTCATGCTTTATATCAGGTGTTTCAACTAGAAGACCGTCTTTCGAGGTAAGTGATATTATTTTTTAATGATATTATTTATTCTAATATCATTATCGCCAAGTATTGATCTGAACTTTTTAATCAAATTTGGAACTTTTAGTGTTTGGGTTACTATTCACGATACTCGGACTATTCACGATACTACCAGATTATTCACGAATACTAAAGACTATTCATCGAAAAATGAAAATTTTCCTTTTCATCCAAAATATCTATTGTGGATACTAGCTTTGATTGTATCCATGTTTTGATCATTCTTGAATTTTACACCACTATAATTATTTTTGAGGTATTTTTTGGACATGGATAAAACAAAGTACGAATCCTTAATCCTTAATCCTTGTCATTTTGTTTCTTTGGATTCGTTTCTTTAAAAATATTTTCATCATCCTCGGTCTTAAATGATGATATTATTGAATATCTTTGGCTTTGTAGTGCAAAGATGAATGATTTCGATGAAAATCTTTGGCCGTAGTGCAAAGATGAGCAGTGTTTAGATGAACATGATTAATCGATGAATATCTTTGGCCCTGTAGTGCAAAGATGAATATTTGATTCCAGATATATATTGATTGATGTTACTGAGGATAAAAGATGAGCGATGAACTGTTAAATTCATACATAGAAGATAGTAGTTTGCATTCTCTACTTAACTCTTCTAATGAATTGTTGTTTCACATTGCGATTGTTGATCTAAAACTTGTTGTCTCATTGTATTCATCGATTTTTTCCTCGTTGAAGACTAAGGATAATTTGTTGTACATTATCTTAGTCATAATATTCTTTCTTGGGCTAGTTGAGCTCACCCTTTTCCTTTTTGTTCCATTTTTCTTCTCAGGAGGCGAGAATATAGCGGGAACTAGTTGGGGTATGGAGTGATGGTTCAAGACAGTTGTTTTAGTAGTCCTCACCATTTTGTAATATAGTGTATCAATAATTGTATTAGGACTTTATTTGGGTATGGATATTGTCTAAATGACAATATTTGTATTTAAACTCACATCATAAGTGTTGTCGTATTTTGCACGACAATTGTAATAATAAAGTTGTAGTTGTTTCTGTACCATGTATTTGGCGACTCAGAATAGGTTGGGTGGATTGGACCTATTTTGGGGGCGTCACAATTCTTCTTCTATAATATTGAGCGTATTTCTTTCAAAGCTTTGAGCGTAGAAAACAGTAAAAGTTTTCTTCAAGAATATCCCCGCTTTACCAGTTGAAACACTCTTCTTTTTAAGGTAAGGGATGTTATTTTTGTTCAATATTCGCTTCAAATAATATTTTCTTCCATGCTCTGTAGTATATAAGTAATATTATTTCATTTTAGATTTCGAATTCTATACTCATTTTGTTAAAGTTTTGGCTTCTATACTCCATGAAATTAGTAGAATATCCTTCATATTTGCGCTTTATCCAGTATCTTTTCATGAAAATATTATTCTGAGCATTCTTGATAATTTTTTACTTTTTCATGCCAGAGTACTATTCATGGGTTACTATTCCCGAATTACTATTCACGGGGTACTATTCACTCGAGTACTATTCAACCGGTGTACTATTCATGATAAAAATTGATTCGTTTTCAGTCCAAATCATTTTTGGTACAATATTATTCTTGAATTTTACTCCACAAAGCAGTATCATGTTGACAATTTGGACGTTATTGATTTCTGGATAAATTAAATTATAAATGTTTAAAAAATTATCATTTGTTTTCATTTAATTGAATTCTTATATCATTGTCATCATCCTCATGTTTATATTATGATGAAAGTCATACGTGGTAGTGAGTCGTAGATGGACTTGGTATGATAATGACCGAGAATTATTCGGTATAATCATGACTTTAATGTTACAAATGATATGGTAAAAAGTCCTCCTTGGCTCAGTAGTGCATTGATGGACAATTGTTGGCATGATTATGACCATTGATGAATACGAATATCCTTGGCTCGTAGTGCATGGATAATTTGTGGTGCGTGATACTTAAAGAATATCCTTGGTAGTAGTGCGGGGTGATTTGATGATGTGGATTATTTATTAAGTTGAGTCTCGATTGATAAAAGTGATGAAAACCTTTTAAATCATAGAAGATAGTAGATATCATACGCTCTACTTGACTCTTACAATGGATTGCTTGTTTCACTACGATTAAACTTGATGTTTGTTATATTTATCGGTTTAACAATGTTGAAGACTTACGATAAATTATTACGCATTATCTTAGCCATAATATTTCTTCTTGGGCTAGTTGAGCTCACCCTTTTGCTTTCATTGTTCTCTTGAAATGAGGCGCGTAGTGGGACTAGTCGGAGAAGCGGGTAGCGGTCCGAGATGTTTGCATTAGTAGTTCTCACTATTACGGTGAAATAGTGCGATAATAATTGTAATAAGATTGAATTTGAGTATTGATATTGTCAAAAGACAATATTAAGTATTAAAACTCGATTTATGTTTTTTGTCGTATTTTACACGACAGCAGTTGTATTATTAAGTTGTATTTGAATTTTTGTACCATGTATTTGGCAACTCAAGATGGGTGATGTATACTTATTTTGGGGTCATCACAGTTGGTATCAAAGCTTAGGGATATGATCCCTGGCTGAGATGTGAAAAAAGAACTAGTAGGGGAGAAACGGGAAATTCCTTCGCTAGTATGACCTACCTAAGTTTATTTGGTATTTAATTAAATGAAATTAGAGTATAAGGATAATATGTTGCATGTCAATTAACCTTTGTTTTGTGGCGAGATTTGAAAATGACATCCGAGAATGTTGAGAATAGCAATGGAGCATGGGAGACCGTTGGTGACCGCAGAGATCCATACCCGGATAATGTTCAACAAGAAGACAATAATCCTCGTGTAAACAACAACACCGATCAAATTTGAATGATGGAATGTTCAAAGGCTTTATATAATTCATACAACATCAAGCGAGAGCGGACTCTCTGTCCAAAATGCGGTAGAAACACCGACAACTCTCGGATGGTCACCGCATTAAGTAGTTCAAGGAGCTGGGACCACCGAGTTTATTGGAGAGCCAAAACCACTTAAAGGCGGAGCCCCTTAGTTGATAATGAGGAGAGAAAAATTAGGTATACAATACCTCATTTCCCTTTGCTTGTATTCTTGGGTACGCTTCAAAATTAGGTATACGCGCCACTTACATAGTGCGAAATTTAAATACAACTTATTAACATAGCGTGCGGTACAATCGACATAAAGCGTGAGTTTAAATACAAATATCGTCTACTAGATATTATACAAACTCAAACAAAAAGTCCTCATTACAATTATTATCACCTTTATTTCACAGAATAGTGAGGACTACTAATCTTATCTTGGGACCATCACTCGTTTCCCCAGGCTTCGTCCCGGCTATATTCTCATTTCACTGAAGAGAAAACGGTGAAAGAAAGGGTGAGCTCAACTAGCCCGATGAAATATTATGACTAAGATAATGCAAAATAAATTATCAATAGTCTTGACAATGTTAAGCGATAAAATACAATAAACAACGAAGTTTAAGCTGCGTGAATATGCGATCCATTAAAAAAGTTGAGTAGAAAATAAAATCTACTATCTTTTATGATTTTAAAGGTTTTTCATCAACTTTATTATAAATTTGAGACTCGACTTTAATAAATAATCCACATCATCGAATCACCCCTACACTTTTCTGACGAGGATATTCTTTAGTATCGCGATCACAATTATTCTGTACCGCTACGGGCGAGAATAGTTGTGTATTCATTAATGGTCATGATCATGCCAACAATTGTCCATCGATGCTTTTCTGACCCTTTGAGGATTTTTTTTTACCACATCATTTGTAACATTACGGTCGTGATTACAAGAATAATCCACAGTCGTAATCATACCAAGTCCATCCATGCTCTACAGACCCACAGATGACTTTAAAAAAAATATAAAAATGAGGATGATGACAATGATATAAAAATTGATAAAACAAGTTCAAAATTATTTTATCGGGAATTTTTAACGTCAAATTGTCGACGTGATCTTGCTTTGTAGAGTAAAATTCAAGAATGATCGGGAAGAATATTTCCATGAAAGATCTTTGGATGAAGCGCAAATATCGAGGATATTCTACTAATTTCATGGAGTATAGAAGTCAAAGTTTTAACTTATTTGGGTATAATAAAGAATGGAATAACAAAAGAAATCACCGTGCATGCGGTGCCGCGCATAGGCGAGTTATTCAATGAAGAATAATAATAACGGAACGGTCGGGTGAAATTCACTGCAAGCGGGATGTTCAACGAGAATAATAAAGATGGAACGGATCCGGTGTAAAACACACAGATAGGATATTCAACAGAATGATAAAAAAGCGGAACCGAGGTCGGTGTAAAACACCACGACGAGGATGTTCAGCGGAGAATAATAATAAAAAGCGGAACCGGTCGGTGTAAAACACATGACGAGGATGTTCAGCGAGAATAATAGAAGAATGTCACCAAGTATAGGGTAAACCGGCGTATACGAGTTATTCAATGAGAATAATAAGCGATGGAATAACATAAGGATTTCACCAAGTATAGGGTATCTGGCGTGTATCTGAGTTATGTATAGGGTATGCCACTTTTTTACGAGTTATTCAGCGAGAATAATAGTGAATGGAATAATGAAGTTCTCTTGAGAAGAAAAGAATAACACCTTACTAGTAAAAAAGGCTGAATATAGAAGTAGTGAAGTATTAGAGAATACTCTTCTTCTTTCTATAACTTTCTCTCTATAAGCTTCTCTCTATAATTTCTCTCTACAGAGTTTTGATGAATTAAGTAAGAAAATAATGAAGGAATGAGCTACTATTTATAGGAAAATGGAATGCGTAGTAACTAATCCATGAGCGGTCAGATTGATTTACTTTAATCTGACGGTCCGTATTTAAAAGCAAAATCTTTTAAATAAAATATAATATATTCTATTTATATAAAAACATTTTACTATGCAAACACTATCTGAAAACCTTATACATGCAAACACTATCGTAATAAAATATAATATATTTTATTTATAAAATAACTTTAATAAAGTATTACATTTTATATAAAAGATGTTTACATTTTATTACGTTAATAATCTGAATAAAACAAAAGCGTCATTATCATTATAATAATTCATATTATTAATAAATGATAATGGAATCAAACTAAGTGACTTCTCACATAAGCATCGATAATCAATCAGGTGTCTTCTTATGCATCGACCACTGCGTATTCTTTGTACTTTTTTTCTCAAAGTAGTTCAAGCGGTATCAATGGTAAAACTTTCATAGATTATTTTGATAAAATATTTTTGTCTTTTTTCTCGATCAAATGATAATTACATTGTGGGGTCCTGATGATTAGTAGTTATGCGAATATTCCTGCTAAGCCGAATATTCCCAGAGCCAATCGAATATAATATAACCACTTGTATACTTTGCAAAATTTATAAATATTACCCTAACTATAACATTATATCAAATTATTCCATAATATTCAAAAATAATATTTATAGAAAATTCATCTTTATTTATAAAAGCTGGGGTCTTCTGACCTCCCTTCTTATGAAATTTAGCCCTCGAAATTAGAGGGTACGATACGGTATGTCGAAGAGGTAAGGATACCTTGATTTCATTTGATTCTAACTCCCAGTCGTTTCCTCAACATCGTGGTTCCTCCACAAAACTTTGACTTGAGGTATAACCTTGGGCGTAGAATATGTTCCTTCTTATCAAAATTTGAGCAGGGAACCTCTTCATACGTCAAATCTTCAGCTATTTAAATGGGTTCTAACTTCGATAATATGGTTGGGTCTTTCACATATTTACGTAACATGGATATGTGAAAAGCGTTATGAAACGAGAGACGTATTTGGCGGTAAAAGCGAGTCTATAGGCCACAGTTCCTACTCGATCGAGGATTAAAATGGATAGATGAATCGAGGATTAAGTTTCCTCTCTTTCCAAATCTTGTAACTCCTTTCCATGGAAGCGACTTTTAACAACACATGATCTCTATATTGAATTCCCGTCCTTTCGATGAAGATCGGCATAACTCTTTTGTCGATTTTGTGAGGTTTTTTATCGTTGTCGGATCGTTTGAATCTTTTTAAAGTAGTCATACGTACCAACTCGGTCCCAACAACGTTGCTTCACCCACCTCGTCAGTATCTTGGAAGCGACACTTTCTTCCATCTGGCGCTTGAATGGAGCCATGCGATACTTAGCGATAGCTTTGTTGTTGTAGGAAAACTCCACCGATGGTAAAAACTTGTCCCAACTCCCTTGAAATCAAGGAACACGAGTCTTAATAGATCTTGAGAGTTTGAATAGTCCTCTCTATTGTCCGTCCAAATGCGAGGATGATATCTTGAGAGCTAAATCGTGAAAGTCCGTGCCCATAGCTTTTTGCAAACTAACCCAAAATCGTGAAGTGAATCTTGGGTCTCGATCGAAACTATGGATACCGGCATACCATGCGATCTTACAATCTCGTTTATATGCATCTGAGCAAGGCGTTCAAGTGTATAAGTTTCTCGTATCGGTAAGAAATGAAAGCGGACTTGGTCGATCTATCAACAATGACCCAAATCGCATCGATGCCTTGAGAAACCTTAGGAAGGCCGTTATGAAATCCATGGTAATGTGCTCCCACTTCCATTACGGAATTTCAAGTGGTTCTGATGGACCTTTTGGTACTTGATGCTCGCTTTAACTTCGTTGACAAGTTAGACACCTTGAGATAAGCAGTATTGCTATATCTCTCTCTTGTATTGCTCCACCAAAATGTATAGCGAATATCATGATACATTTTGGTACTCCCGAGATGGATTGCAAATGGTGTGTTGTGCGCCTCCATCATGATATTATACTTTAAATCGAGGTCGTTAGGAACACAAAGTCTGGAGTTGATTCGAAGTATTCCTTCTTCATCGATTCTTGCTTGGCGTAGCACCCTCTTGCACTTTCTTTTTTCATACGCATCGGCTCAGTGCGTAGCTTGAAAGCGACTTTAACTTTATCGATTAAAGTCGGTTCTACTCGTATATTTGCTATCATCACATGCGTCCACAGGTCTTTAACTCTATCTCCATCCTTTGCAAGTCACACAAAATGGGCCTTTGTGTTGACAATAACGCGCTTTTCGTGCTTGCATACGATCTTACTACTCGATGCATCGGCTACCACGTTCGCTTTTCGAGGATGGTATTGGATGGTATGATCATAATCTTTCAGCAGATTCAAGCCAGCGTCGTTGTCGCGTGTTGAGTTCCTTTTGAGTGAAGAAATATTTGAGGCTTTTATGATCGTAAAGATCTCCACTTTCTCCCCATCTGAGTAATGCCTCCAAATTTTAAGTCTGAAAACAACATTTTTTGACTCGGATCATGAGTAGGATAATTCCTCTCATATTCTTTGAGTTGTCATGAGGCATAGGCTATAACTTTTCCATGTTGCATAAGAACACATCCCAACCCTTTGCTCGAAGCATCTTTGTAGATGACAAATCCCCTCAAGGCGGATGGTATTGTCGAGCAGTCTTTGAAATAAGTCTCTCTTGAGTTCTTGAAAACTCTTCTCACATTCTTCGCTCAATAGAACTTTGTATCTTTTGAGTCAATTTGAGTCGATGGAGTAGCGATTAGAGAAAATCCTTCCACGAATCTCAGATAATAACCGGCTAAGCAAGAAAGCTACGTCTTCGGTCATTGATTTAAGTTGTTCGACTTTGAATAGCTTGATCTTTCTTTGGGTCAGCGGATATTCCATGACTTGATACCACGTGCCCAAGGAATGCTACTTCTTGACGAACTTCGCATTTCTTCAACTTGGCATAAAGCTTATATTCACGAAGCTTTTGGAGTGTCGACCTCAAGTGTTGCTCATGATCTTCACGGCTTTTGGAATAAATAAGGATGTCATCGATAAAGGCGACCACAAAGTGATCTAAATATTCCTTGAATACTCGGTTCATCATATCCATGAAGGCGGCGGGAGCATTAGTCGATCAAAGGACATGACTAGGAATTCATAATGCCGTCTTAGGAGTTAAAGCCGTCTTTGGAATGTCGGTGATTCTAATCTTCAATTGGTGATATCGGAGCGAAGATCGATCTTTGAAAAGAATTTGGCTCCTTGCGGTTGGTCGAAGCAGGTCATCAATCGTGGCAATGGATACCTATTTTTGATGGTGACATGATTGACTCAGATAATCAATACAAAGTCGCATACTCCCATCTTTCTTCTTCACGAATAGAGCAGGAGCACCCCGAGGAGAAGTACTAGGGACGAATAAAACCCGATGTCTAACAATTCCTGCGGTTGGGTCTTTAACTCACGAAGTTGATAGGAGCCATTCGATATGGGGCTTTGGAAATAGGTTTTTATACCGAGTTGAGGTCGATACAAAATTGATTTCACGCTCTGGGGTAGGCGGGAAGTTCTTGGGGAATCGTCGGAAATTTATTAACAATAGAAATATCGTTCAAAAGCGGCGTATTTTTGTTTAAATCGTGACATGAGCTAAGAAAGCTTGACATCCATTTTTGATAAGCGAATAGCTTTATGGCTTGAGATGGATAGTGATTGATTTTAATGGTTTGGTCGTTTGAATTAGCATAATAGGTTGATTAGGAATATGAAAGCTAATGACCTTACGAAAACAATCAATTTTGCATGATAAGTAGTTAACGATCGATCCCTAGAATCACGTCAAATCTGAGTATTTTTAATGAAATAAGATCGACGGGTAATGTGAGAAGTGCGATTTGAACCAAACAAGACTTATAAGCGAGTGGATGTAATGAAGGTTTCTCCAGCGGAGTTTCCACGAGATAAGTCAAAGTCTAATTTCTCGGTCGAATTTAATCGATGGCGCAAGTAGGAGAAATAAAAGAATGGGTAGAACCGGTTATCAAATAAAGTGTAGACTTCATTAGAGTTTATGATAAGCTTACGTGATGACCTCATTCGGGTTCCTTGCTCTCTGGGAGGTCCTGACAAAGCGCTCTCCCTTGCACCTTCTTGGTTTTGACTTTTACAGGGATGACCTTTGGTGCCTCCATCCTAGTTGAATTTGTCTTGATAAGCGACAAAATCGAGCTAAGTGACCTTCTCTTCCACAATTATAACATGCTTTGGGCGGCATAGCACGATTTGGGATGATGTGTCCCTCTTCTCGCATTTGAAGCATATGATAGGTGGTCTTTCTCCTTCCTTAACAACTTGGTCTTTGGTCTTGGCGTCTTTCCATCATTGTTGAATCTCCGTTTCTTGAAATGTCCATTCTTATTGTTTTGGCCACGATTACCCTTGAAGTGGTTACCATATCTGGCTTTGTTGATTCCCTCACGCTTGTTGTCACCGCCGATGACTACTCTCATTTGGTATTATTTTTTTTAAATTTGCTCTCTTTTAGTTGCGTTGACTCGTTATCGCGCTCCCTAAGCGAGCCTATTTACAACATCGAATACAAACCACGGTTTATGAGAAATAAGATGTTGGCGTATCTCAAACTTCAAACCTCTTAAAAACATTCGCGCCATTCTCTCTTCATTATCCACCAGTGGGGAATATGGCCGTGATAACTCATAAATTTTGCCTCGTATTGCGACACGGTCGTATTGTTTTGTTCGACTTGATAAACTCCACCTCCTTCGTATGGCGAATACTTTCGGGAAAGTATTTGTCGTTGAGCGACTCTGGAACTTCTCCCGAGATATCTTGATGCAATGAGTTGAGTCGTTTCTGGATTCCCACGATGTCTGCCTCTCTCGCGCAACATAAAAAGCGTGAAAGGAACCTTTTGCTCCTCGGAGCATCCCGAGACATCAAATATCTTGGTGTCTGCTTTATCCATGCTTAGCGAAGTGGTTTTGGCTCTCCTTAAACTCCGGTGGTCGGCTCCTTGAATTGTTTAGCGGTGTGGCTTGAGAGTTTCGTGTTTCCACCTACGTTTTGGGCGAGAAGTCGCTCTCTGCTTTTCTTTGTTGCATAAATTGCATAAAGCCTACGAACATTTGATCATTCATCATTTGGTCGGTGTTGTTGTTTTGCATGAGGATTATCGCCTTCACGATGCACATTATCACGATTATTGATATGTGGTGAATCGGCGATACTTTGTGCTCCATTCTTATTCTCAACATTCTCGGATGTCATTTTGAGATCTTGCCACAAAACAAAAGATTAATTGACATTTAACAATTATCTTTATATTACGGCCAAACCGATAAAATAGCCACAAAAAACTTAGGTAGGTAAATACTAGCGAAAAGTATTCCCGTCTCTCCCCTCTAGTACTTTTCTCACATCTTAGCGAGGATCGTATCCTTAGCTCGATACCAATTTGTGGCGCCCCCAAAATTAGGTATACATCACCCATCTTGGGTGCGCCACTTACGTAGTGCTGAAATTTAAATACAACTTATTAACATAAGCGTAGGTATGCAATACGACATAAAGCGTGAGTTTAAATACAAATATAAATCTACTAGATATTATACAAACTCAAACAAAAAGTCCTCATTACAATTATTATCACTTTATTTCACGAGAATAGTGAGGACTACTAATCTTATCTTGAGGACCATCACTCGTTTCCCCAGGCTCGTCCCATTTATATTCTCATTTCACGAAGAGAGCGGTGAAAGAAAGGGTGAGCTCAACTAGCCGGTAAGAAATATTATGACTAAGATAATGCAAAATAAATTATCAATAGTCTTCAACAATATTAAGCGATAAAATACAATAAACATCCGGTTTAAGCTGCGGTGAATATCTGATCCATTAAAAAGTCAAGTAGAAAATAAAATCTACTATCTTTTATGATTTAAAAGGTTTTTCATCACTTTTATTATAGTGAGACTCGACTTTAATAAATAATCCACATCATCGAATCACCCCCGCACTTTTCTGACGAGGATATTCTTTAGTATCACGACCACAATTATTCATGCACTTCTGGCGAGAATAGTTGTGTATTCATTAATAGTCATGATCGTACCAACAAGCGCATCCATCGATGCCTTCTGACCCTTTGAGGATTTTTTTACCACATCATTTGTAACATTACGGTCGTGATTACTGCGAATAATCCACAGTCGTAATCATACCAGAGTCCATCCATGCTCTCTGAGGCCACAGATGACTTTAAAAAAATATAAAAATGAGGATGATGACAATGATATAAAATTGATAAAACAAGTTCAAAAATTATTTTATCCGAGGAATTTTAACGTCAAATTATCGACATGATCTTTGCTTTGTAGAGTAAAATTCAAGAATGATCGGAAGAATATTTCCATGAAAAGATCTTTGGATGAAAGCCTTGAATATCGAGGATATTCTACTAATTTCATGGAGTATAGAAGTCAAAGTTTTAACTTATTTGGGTATAATAAAGAATGGAATAACAAAAGAAATCACCGTGCATGCGGTATTGCCGCATAGACGAGTTATTCAGCGAGAATAATAATAACGGAACCGGTCGGTGAAATTCTGCAAGCGGGATGTTCAACGAGAATAATAAAGATGGAACCGGATCCGGTGTAAAACACAGATAGGATATTCAGCGAGAATGATAAAAAAGCGGAACCGGTCGGTGTAAAAACACTGAGACAGGATGTTCAGCGAGAATAATAATAAAAGCGGAACCGGTCGGTGTAAAAACCATGACAGGATGTTCAAAGCAGAATAATAGAAGAATGTCACCAAGTATAGGGTAAGCCAGCGTATCTGAGGTTATTCAGCAGAATAATAAGCGATGGAATAACATAAGGATTTCACCAAGTATAGGGTATCTGGCGTATCGAGGTTATGTATAGGGTATGCCACTTTTACGAGTTATTCAGCAGAATAATAGTGAATGGAATAATGAAGTTCTCTTCAAGAAGAAAGAATAACACCCTTACTAGTAAAAGAAATGAATATAGAAGTAGTGAAGTAGCGAGAATACTCTTCTTCTTTACTATAACTTTTCTCTATAAACTTCTCTATAATTTCTCTCTCTAGAGTTTTGATGAATTCGTAAGAAAATAATGAAGGAATGAGCTTTATTTATAGGAAAATGGAATGCATAGTAATTAATCCATGAGCGGTCAGATTGATTTACTTTAATCGTGGTCCATATTTAAAAGCAAAATCTTTTAAATAAAATATAATATATTCTATTTATATAAAAACATTTTACTATGCAAACACTATAAACTTACGAAACTTTATACAACACTTATCGTAATAAAATATAATATATTTTATTTATAAAATAACTTTAATAAAGTATTACATTTTTTATATAAAAGATGTTTACATTTTATTACGTTAATAATCTGAATAAAACAAAAGCGTCATTATCATTATAATAATTCATATTATTAATAAATGATAATGGAATCAAACTAAGTGACTTCTCACATAAGCATCGATAATCAATACTGGTGTCTTTCTTATCGACCACACGTATTCTTTGTACTTTTACTCTAAGAGTAGTTCAATGAGTATCAGCGGTAAAACTTCCATAGTTATTTGATAAAATATTTTTTGTCTTTTTCTCGATCAAACAATAATTACATTGTAGGGTCCACTGATGATTAGTAGTTATGCGAATATTCCTGCTAATAGAATATTCCCAGAGCCAATCGAATATAATATAACCACTTTATACTTTGCAAAATTTATAAATATTACCCATAACTATAACATTATATCAAATTATTCCATAATATTTAAAAATAATATTTATAGAAAATTCATCTTTATTTATAAAATGAAGGAAAACAACAAAGTATGAGTTTTTGCGTAATTATTATGGGTGAAATGTGTAAATTAACAAGTGGTTATAAAATATTCCTTTGTTGGAATACATGGAATACAGTGGTTAATATCTGATAATAAAATGGTTGGATGAAGGCAAAGTATGAGTTTTTATGATGTATCTTAGTAATGTTGAATTATTGATTAAATGCGTACGTAGAAGACACTACTCAATAATTGTTACGATGAATTCTTATTCAATATTTTATTTTATTGATTCAATAATTCTTTGCGTTGATATTTTATATTATTGTTTTACAATAATTGTCCTTTGCTGTGATTTCCCATTATCATATCAATAATTCATATTATTTGAATAATATTATTAGATAACATTATTGGCAATGTCTAGAAAGTTCTATTAAGGATAACATTAGATAAAATTATTTGAATAATATTATTTGGTCACCTAATTGCGCGCCAGTAAGGAGAAATCCTTATTGGAAAGCCCCCTCTTTCCTGGTAACTACCTGGTTGTCATAATTGTGATTCTGTAATAGTAATTGTGAATAATTAATTATTGATTTATATGATAAGAAAATATTTATTTGATTTGGATATAAATGATGGATTTATTTATGTGGTTATAAATGAAGGAATTAATGTTGAGGTGTTTTATCAGTATTTTGTCGGATTGGAGGTATTAAAAGATCAAACCAGTGTTCTTGAGATATATTGCGTGAGTTATAATTTTTGATCAAATAGTTGGATCGTTGTGATTTTTGGATATGTTATACATATATAAGTTGAGTATATGTCCACAAATTTTTAACCGTTAAAAATGAACGTATGATTTGTTATGAATTTTAAGAGGTGACTGGTTCAGAAATTGTTAAAGTTTTTAAATTTATCATTTTGGCGGAAAATTCTAGAATGAGTGGGCTCCACCTATGATTGGTGAAGAAATGTGCTGAAATTTTATTTCAAATGTGGTGGGTGGCAATAGTAGCGAGTAAAAAGCCATCGAAGTAGTGGTCAAGTCTGCTTCGGGGTGCTAACATTTTCTTATAAATAGAGGGCTAAGTTAGAATGGAAAATCACACCAGAAACAAATTTTTCTCTCTTTCTCTCTCTATATTATCGAGCATATTCTTGTGAGTATTTTGATACTTTGAGTATTGCTATACTTTGAGTATTCCAGTCAGAAGTACTGTCTTTTTGAGGTAAGGGATGTTATTTTTTTCATAATGATGTTATTCTTTCAATATCATTATACTGAAATATTGGTATGGATTTTATTGTGGAATTTCTACCTTTTTGTGTCGGGATTACTATTCACGTATATGGCACTATTCACAAATACGACACTATTCATCGAAAAATGAAATTTTCTTCTTTTTGTCCAAGATGTCAATTATGGTTACCATCTTTGATTGTATCCATGTTTTGATCTTTATTTTGAATTACGCTTCAAAATTGGTTATTACAGAGTATTATTAATCTTGGATAAACTGTAATACGAATCCCTAATATTTGTCCTTACGTCTCTTTGGATTCATTTTCTTTAAAATATTTTTCATCATCCTCGGTCCTAAATGTTGATATTATTGAATATCTTTGGCCCGTAGTGCAAAGATGAATGATTAATCGATGAATATCTTTGGCCGTAGTGCAAAGATGAGCAGTGTTGAGATGAACATGACCAATGGTGATACAAATGAATATCTTTGGCACATAGTGCAAAGATGAATATTTAATTAAAGATTTATATTGATTGTTGTCACAGGATAAAATATTGATGATGGACTTTTTAAATCTTAGAAGATAGTAGAACTCATTCTCTAGTTGACTCTTCTAATGGATTGTTGTTTTCGCTGCAGTTGTTGATCTAAAACTTGTTGTCTATTATATTTTATCAAATTTTTCCCTGTTGAGGACTAATGATAATTTGTTGTATATTATCTTAATCATAATATTCTTTATTGGGCTAGTAGAGCTCACCCTTTTCCTTTTTGTTCCATTTTTCTTCTCAAAAGGTGAGAACATAGCAGGATCTAGTCGGGGTACGGAGTGATGGTTCTAGAAAGTTGTTGTAGCATTCCTCACTATTTTTGTAAAATAGTGTATGAATAATTGTAATGAGGACTTATTTGAGTGTGGATATTGTCTAGAAGATAATATTTGTATTTAAACTCACAGTATGTGTTGTCGTATTTTGCACGACAATTGTAATATTGAAGTTGTAGTTTGCTTTCTGTACCATGTATTTGGCGACTCAGAATGGGTGTTGTATACCTATTTTGGGGGCGTCACACAATAAGAGTGGACATTTTAAGAATAGGAGATTCAACAATGATGGAAAGACGTCAGCACCAACACCTATTTTTAAAGAAGGAGAACGACCACCTATCATATGCTTCAAATGCGGAGGGGAGGCACACATCAGTCCAAACTGCGCGATGCAGTCCAAAGCGTGTTATAATTGCGCGATTTTATTGTATAGCGAAGACAAGTCCAGCTGGGAAGGAAGCATCAACGGCTGTCCCAGAGAAGTCAAAACCAGTTATTCAAGGGAGAGCGTTTGTCGTGACCTCTCAGAAAGCAAGGAACCTAAACGAGGTCATCACGGGTAAGCCAATCATAAACTCTAGCGAAGTCTATACCTTATTTGATACCGGTTCTACCCATTCTTTTATTTCTCCTACTTGCGCTCAACGTTTAAATTTGACTACGGAGAAATTAGACTTTGACTTATCTATTAAAACTCCGTTGGGAGAAACCTTCATTACATCCACTGTCTATAAGCTTGTTTGGTTCAAATCGGTTCCCTCACATTACCTGTCGATCTTATTTCCTTAAAAATACTTGTATTTGATGTGATTTTAAGGATTGATTGGTTAACAACTTATCATGCAAAAATTGATTATTTTCGTAAGGTTATTAGCTTTCATATTCCTAACCAACCTATTATACCAATTCATGCAACCAAACCATTAAAATCAATCACTGTCATCTCAAGCCATAAAGCTATTCGTTTATTGAAAAACGGATGTCAAGCTTTCTTAGCTCATGTCACGGATTTAAACAAAAATACGTTAGTTTTGAATGATATTTCTATTGTTAATAAATTTTCCGACGTATTCTCGAAGAACTTCGGCCTACCCCAGTGTGAAATTAAATTTTGTATCGACCTTGAACCCGGTGACAAAACCCATTTCCAAAGCCCCATATTGAATGGCTCTATTGAACTTCGTGAGTTAAAAACCCAACTATAGGAATTGTTAGACATCGGTTTCATTCATCCTAGACGTCTCCTTGGGGTGCTCTGTTTCTATTCGTAAAGAAGAAAGATGGGAGTATGCGACTTTGTATTGATTATCGGAGTTGAATCATGTCACCATCAAAAAATAGGTACCCATTTCACGTAATGATGACTGTTTGACCCGGTTGTATATGGCCCCAAATTCTTTTCAAAGATTGATCTTTGTTCCGAATATCACCAATTGAAGATTAAAATCGATGACATTCCAAAGACGGCTTTCAGAACTCGGTATGGGCATTATGAATTCTTAGTCATGTCTTTTGGATTGACTAATGCTCCTGCTGCCTTCATGGATATGGTGAACCGAGTATTCAAGGAATATTTGTATCATTTTGTGGTTGTCTTTATTGATGCCATTCTCATATACTCCAAAAGCCGTGAAGATCATGAGCAACACTTGAGGTTAATACTCCAAAAGCTTCGTGAAAACAAGCTTTATGCCAAGTTGAAGAAATGCGAGTTCTGGCTTGAGGAAGTAGCATTCCTTGGGCACGTAGTATCAAGTCATGGAATATTTGTTGACCCGACAAAGATTGAAGCTATTCAAAGCAGGGAGCAGCCTAAATTAGTTACCGAAGTACGTAGCTTTTTCGGCTTAGCTGGTTATTATTGGAGATTCGTAGAAGGGTTTTCTCGAATCGCTACTCCATTAACTCAGCTGACTCGAAAATATACAAAATTCGGTTGGAACAAGGAATGTGAGAAGAGTTTTCTAGAACTCAAGAGGAGACTTATATCAGTACCTGTTTTGACAATACCATCTGGCTCGGAGGGATTTGTCATCTCTGATGATGCTTGAGCAAAGGTTAGGATGTGTTCTCATGCAACATGGGAAAGTCATAGCCTATGCCTCTCGACAACTCAAAGAATATGAGAGGAATTATCCTACTCATGATCTAGAGTAAGCGGTACCGTTGTCTTCGTGACTTAAAATTTGGAGGCATTACTTGTATGAAGAGAAGGTGGAGATCTATACACGGATCATAAAAGCCTCAAATATTTCTTCATTCAAAAGGAGCTCAACATGCGGCAAGAATGCGTTGGCTTGAGTTGTTGAAAGATTACGATCATACCATTCAATACCATCCCGGAAAAGCGAACGTAGTAGTTGACGCATTGAGTAGAAGATCTTATGCGAGTACAAGTGCAATATTGTCAACGCAAAGGCCCATTTGTATGACTTACAAAGGATGGAGATAGAGTTAAAGACTCCAAAGACCCATGTGATGATGGCGAATATACGAGTATAATCGACTTTAATCGATAAAGTTAAAGCTGCTCAAGCTACAGACTTGGAGCTGATGCATATGAAGAAGAAAGTGCAAGAAGGTGCTATTTCGGAAGTAAGAATCGATGAAGAAGGAATACTTCGAGTCAACTCCAGACTTTGTGTTCCTAACTATTCTGACTTGAAGTATAAAATCATGATGGAGGCGCACAACATACCGTTTACAATCTATCCTGGGAGTACCAAAATGTATCGTGATCTTCGACATACATTTTGGTGGAGCAATATTAAGAGAGAGATGGCGCGGTTTATCTTAAGGTGTCTAACTTATCAACGAGTCAAGGTGGAGCATTAAGTGCCAAAAGGTCCATTGCAACCACTTAAAATTCCAGAATGAAAGTGGGAGCACATTACCATGGATTTCGTTACTGGTCTTCCCAAGGTTTCTCAAGGCATAGATGCAATTTGGGTCATTATTAATAGATTAACCAAGTCGGCTCATTTCTTACCTATACGAGAAACTTATACACTTGAACGTCTTGCTTGTATGTACATAAACAAGATTTTAAGATTGCATGGTATGCCAGTATCCATAGTTTCTGATTGAGACCCAAGATTCACTTCAAGATTTTTGGTTAGTTTACAAAAAGCTATGGGCACGGATTTACGATTTAGTTCAGCATATCATCCTCAAACGGACGGGCAGTCGGAGAGGACTATTCAAACTCTTAAAGATTTATTAAGACTCTGTGTCCTTGACTTCAAGGAAAGTTGGGACAAATTTTTACCATTAGTGGAGTTTTCCTACAACAACAGTTATCAAGCAAGTATTGGCATGGCTCCATTCAAGGCGTTGTATGGAAGAAAGTGTCGATTCCAAAGATCTTGGGATGGGATAAGGTGGGTGAAGAAAAACGTTGTTAGGACCTGAAAGGAGTTACGTATGACTACGAGAAAAGATTCAAACGATACGAGATTTAACGACAACATATAAAAAGCCTCACAAGATTGGAGAACATTGGCCCATTTTTTTCCTCGATCGAAAGTAAGAATTCGCTGGCTATAGACTTGCCTTACTGCCAATATATGTCTCGTGTTCATAACGTTTTTCACATATCTATGTTACGTAAATATGTGAAAGACCCGAACCACATTATTGAATTAGAACCGGACAAAATAGCGCGAAGATTTAAATGAAGAGTTAAAATCTTGGATTTGAAATCGGGAGTTAGAATTCGTATCTCTTACCTCTTCGACATACCAAGTATGTACCCTAAAAGGCGTGGAAATTCATTTATAATGCAAAGTAAGCAGTTAAGTTGTTATATAATATTCGATTGGAGACAACGGAATTATGTGTTGCGGACATTGATTACGTGTTGCTCGATAGTAGAAAGGAGTTCAATATTTTATACGAGATTTGGAATGAGAGAAAAGCTCAATCCTCGAATAAATTCATTAACAAATGATGTGGATTGTTTATTTTTCAAAATAATCGGTAGAAATTTATTTGAGTCTCGGCGACACGGAAGGAGTACGATAAAGTGATGAAAAACCATGTGTAATATATATATATATATTTTAAATCATAAAAGAAGATAGTAGATATCATGCTCTACTTGAACTTCTTCTATAATATCATCGTATTTGGATTTCTCATACTTTGGAATACTCTTTACTGTAGTATGTAAGTAATATTATTTCATTCCAAATTTCAACTATACTCAATTGGTTAAAGTTTTAGCTTTATACTCGATGTAGAATATTTTTATATTTTATCAATTTAATTATTGTTGAAGACTAACGATAAATTCATTATTCATGATAAAAATTGATTCGCATTATCTTAGTCATAATATTTCTTCGATTTGGGCTAGTTGAGCTCACCCTTTTGCATTTTCATTGTTCTCTTGATGAAAGGAAATAAGAACGATATAATCATGCGGGACTAGTCGAGAAATGGAGTGACGGTCCGGATATTTGCATTAGTAGTTCTTATTTATTAAGTTGATTGATAAAAGTGATGAAAAACCTTTTGATATAGTGTGATAATAATTGTAATAAGATTGAATTTGAGTGTGGATATTGTCTAAAAAGACAATATTAATTAAAACTCCCAGTTTATGTTTTATCGTAAATATTTACATGACGGTTGTATTATTAAGTTGTATTTGAATTACGTACCATGTATTTGGCTACTCAAGATGGGTGATGACGTGATGTATATATATATGTGTGTGTGTGTGTGTGTGTGTTATAGCATTTAAATAGACTCAAAATAATAAAATATAATTTTCAAATATGCTTCCATGATAAAGGATACTTTTATAATAAATTAGAATAATATATGGTTTCTTGTAAGATGTGCACACAACATATAAGCAAATACAGTAAAAAAAAATGCAATTATATTGGTATATTTGCTTTGCAAGGTAACACACTAAATTGTGGAGGAGAGAAATAAATTATATATTAATTTAATAATAAAAGATTGAATAGTCACATATTCTGTGAATAGTTACGATAGTTTGCTTGAAATAGTTCAATTCCTTGTGTGAATGGATATCCGCAAATGGTCTTGGTCAAGTATTTTTTTATCTAAAACACTGATATCAGCATTGAATAAAATAATATTATTGCATATTATGCATAAAAGTATACTAATAATTTGTATAAATAATAGATAAACATACCTTCTCCTTCAAACCAAATATGATTATCTTCAAGATGAAGGTGAGGAGCAAATCGTGCTGATAACGTATTATAAAAGATTACTAAAACAAAGATGATTAGAGAAAAGAGAGTATTCTCTTTGTATTTTTATATATCACTCATTCACTTTACAATGCTATTATTTATAGATATAAGAACATCAATACTAGGAGGTTACAAAACTCAAAAGTCATGAGTTTCATAACTCAATGGACATAGGAGTTTCAAAAACATTACAATCAAAGATAAAAAGAATGAATCTAGACATCCTTTATATGAATCTAGACATCCATTATAATTTTATAACATAACAAGTATTTTATGAATAAATGAATTTATGATCAAATACTTGTGATGATAGATATCAAGTATAATAAATAAATCGGTTAAGCAATACTTGATATAAAAAATATATTTGTTTAACTCAGATAATATATAATAATATTTTATTTATTATGTGACTGGTTATAAATAAAGTCACTTAGTATTATAGGAATCGTACGGTTCGATTCCCTCACTTAAGAGGAATATCTTCGTAGCCTTTCGGCGTCTAAGTATGACAAAATTTATAGTTTCACAATTAATATTTTTATAAATATTTTCGATAGATCACTTAGATTTTCAAATCCGGTTCGGATGATTCACTCTTTTTGGAGGAATATCTCAGTGGCATTTTGAACTATCAAGTGTATATCTATTTTACAATAATATAAATAATAACAATAAAAAGTCACTTAGTACTATAAGGAATCGTACGGTTTGATTTACTCACCTTAGAGGAATATCTCCGTAGCCTACGGTGTGATGCCCCCAAAATAGGTCCACACGACCCATTCTGAGTCGCCAGATATCACATTACGGAAATCAAATACAAACTTTATTTATACAAATGTTGAACTGTCGTGTAGAGTACGACAACACATAAGCTGTGAGTTTTAATACAAATATATGTAACTCTCATGGTGCCTCGACCACAACACCTTACAATGGTACTTTACATAAAAGTACAATCAATAATTATTTTAGAAATTAAAATCTTTGGAAAATGCTCAAGGAAACCTTCGTACATGGGAGGCCATACATCTAAGTTATGATAGATATCATATGACTCGAGAATTATCCTTGGTTGACCCAATAGACCCAAAGAAAAATGAGAAGATTACTATTATGTTCTTTCCAATGGTGAATCTTCTTTTGACATATAATTATCTCCATTGTCTCCAGATGAGAATTATATTTCAACCAAACTCAAGATTATATAAGTAGTGCTCATAGATATAATCAAGAAAGTGCATGTGCACAACCACATCTTATGATAACACGAGGTCATCTGTCATTAGACATCTTGTATGATAGTGGAAAAACGCCCTTCCAAAGTTGGCCTAACCCTATTCGGTTCACAAAAATCAACGGTTAAAATGACGTATAAAAAATGACACATTTATCTATAATTCTCAATAAAATTATTTTCATACTGTTTTAGGGGAAACCTCAATAGCTATAGACCATCGTTCTATTCCCTTGTTAACCCCGCTCTACCCAGCTACACTCTTATTACCTGAAAGGAATTGTGAAGCAAAAGGGTGACCACAACTAGTCCAGTAAAGAATATCATGACTAAATATAATTAAATTATCAATAGCCTTCGTCAATAATAAATCAGAGATTTAGAACATATGGTAGATTATAAAACTTTTCAACCATAGTTGCAGCGAAATGAGCAATCCATTAGAAGAGTCAAATAGACCATAAAGTCTATTATCTTCTCCATGTTAAAAGTCCACCAACCATGTTTTATCCTTGTAACATCAATCAATAGTTCATGTCCACAATTATGTGAATAACTCATAATCATAATTGTGATTCTAAATTCCTCTTCGCGTCCAGGACGAAGATAATTTTCATCAATTGTCTTTTTACGAAACATCAAAGATCATGGTTATACCAAATCATAGTTCTGTTCATAATCATAATAATAAATTAATCTTTGCACACTACGAGCCAAAGATATTCATTAATGATTCATCTTTGCAATCAAAGGCAAAGACCTGCAACTGTATTTTTAGAAGAGTCAAGTAGAGCATGATATCTACTATCTTCAATGAATTAAAAGGTTATTATCAATATTTTATCGCTGAGACCCAACTTAATAAATAATTCATATAATCGAATCATCCTTGTACTACGGCTAAGGATATTCATTAGTATCACGACCACAAATTATGCATGCACTACGGGCCAAAGATATTTGTATTTTCACCAATGGTCATGATTATACCAAATAATCCCTGGTCATAATCATACCAACAATTGTCCATCAATGCACTACGAGCCAATGAGGACTTTTACCACTATTTGTAACATTACGGGTCATGATTATACCGAATGATCCCTGGTCATAATCATACCAATCAACAGTTCATCTTTGCACCCTTGGCCGAAGATGACTTTCATCACAATATAAGCATGAGGATGATGACAATTACAGACTTTAAATTTATCCAGAGTTTAATAATGTCCAAATTGTCAACATGATACTACTTTGTGGGAGTAAAATTCAAGAATAATATCTATGTATCAAAAATAATTTGGATGAGAAAAGAAATAAATTTTTTGGTGAATAGTAGACTGTGAATAAGTACTTTGAATAGTACTTAGGCATGAAAAGTGCCCTAAAAACCCGAGTGAATAATACTAGAATGAATAGTAACTCATGAATAGTACTCACAGACGAAAAGTGTCCCGAATACTGAGTGAATAATACTAGAGTGAATAGTAATCGGGTGAATAGTAACCCGTGAATAGTAACTCGTGAATAGAACTCTAGTACAAAAAGTGCAATCAATACCCGACGAGTGAATAATACTAGAGTGAATAGTAACCCATGAATAGTACCCCGCGTAAAAATATTGATATTTAATAAGAAAGTTCAGATCAATATTCCAATGAAACGATACTAGATGAAGCGCAAAACTCAAGGATATTCCACCAATTTGAAGGATTATAGAAGCAATACTTACCATAGTAATTTTAGATTTAAGAATATGAAAAGAAATAACACACAAAACTGTAAATGAATTTTCACCTGTCATACGGTACGTAATTTGCGTAGACAAAGTTATTCTAACATATTAAAGATTAATCTGAAAAATAGTATTTCTTTTGAATACGAAAGAAATAATACCCTTCTTACTTAATACAATAAATAATATCCCTTACCAAACAAAAAATAACATCCCTTACCTTAGTAGAAGATTTGGATCTTATAATAGTGATTTAGCGAGAATACTCTTCTTCTTTCTCTCTATAGTTTCTCTCTATATCTTCTCTTGTGAGTCTTAGTGAATTGGTGAGAATGAAAGAAGAATTAAGCTTCTATTTATAGGAGAATAGACTAAATAATAATCGATTCATGAGCGGTCCAGATTGATTTACTATTAGAGCAGGGCGGTCCATATTGATTACTATTAAAACCACAATCGATGATCCAAATTGATTTACTTTTGATTTAGATTTTAAAACCACCACCGAAGATCGGTCCAAATTGATTTACTTTTTAAAACCACCACCGATGGTCGGTCAGATTGATCTACTATTAAAACCACCACCGAGCGGTCCAGATTGTTTTACTAATAAAACCACCATCGACGGTCCAAATTGATTTACTATTAAAACCACCACCAATGGTCCAGATTGATTTAACTTATTACACTTTAGTATCCCTAAAATTTTCCAAGTTTGCATTATTCTCCTCTAACTTTTGTAATTCACTTATCTTCAATAAACACAATCTTAATACTTCAACAATTATTCATCATTAATATTATAACTCGTAATATTTAACAATCGATCATTCCAGGAAAAAGGGGCTTTCCGATAAGGATTTCTCCTATTGGCTCTCAATTAGGTGACCAAACCTCTCTCGATGTAACTTTCTAGACATCGTCAATATTGTAAATAATAATATGAATAACTTTGTTGTCTCAATTATTGATTTAATAATATAAAATATTATGCAAATGATATTTGATAATAATTGAATCAAATAATGCGAGAGATACTATGCAATAATTACGAAGAGCAATAATTAAGTAAAACTAAGTGGCTTCTTATGTAAGCATCAATAATCAATACTTGTGTCTTCTTATGCAACCACGCCAGACATCGTATTTTTACCAACGGGTATTTCAACAGTTTAACGGTAAGACTTTTGTCGTTATTTTTACAAAAAGTTATTTATGTCATTTTCTAACTCTCGATCGTTATTCCGTTGTGGGGTCCACCAATGATGGTGTCTTGAACGAATATTCCAGAACGAAAGAATATTCCTCGACCAAATGAATATTCCCCAACATAACGAATATTTTATATCAACTTGCTTACTTGCAAAATTTTCAAATATCACCCACTAACTTTAACCTTTTATCAATTTAACCATTTACTAAATAAAATAATAATTATAAGAAAATTGAATACTTTCATTTCATAAAATTCGGGGTCTCACATTTTGCGCGCCTAAGTATAACTTTTATTTGATAAATAGATGATATGTAGATATATATAATTGTGTATAACAATTTATATTCGTATATCTATAAATATAAACAAGTAAGAGAAAATTCAAATAAGCTAAATCAAATAACTTATCTCAATTACTTGGACCAATTTCCTCTTCTCAAATAATCGAGAACTTTGGCAAGAAAAGATGAAAGCTTTAGAGAGAGAGTATGTAGTAAAGGAGTAAACTTTTCTTTTCAAGTGATTTGGCAAATTGAAAATGAAAGAAAAGACATTTTATTCATAGATTTTTGAGGTTGGGGTCAAAATGATAATTTTGAAATTTATTTTTAAGATCAATGGCTAGGTTGCTTGGATTTAAAATTAATGGTGGGATGAATTAATGGAGCCACATGATTGCCAACTTATCTTTCGAATTTTTTCAAACTTTGACCCATTAAAAATTTTAGCTTCCAAAGAGTAATCATGCTCATTAATATTCAAGACAACTCATGGACTCATTTTATGCTTAATTCCTCTCATATTAGACAACTTAGTTTATGCCGAAATAGACAAGCCTTTGTCCCCAAAATGAATGTCTCACTCATTTGATTTTCCAAAGACACATGCACCATTCTTTTAAACCTTCATTTTATTTACATGATATACTTATATATATATATATATATATATATATATATATATATATATATATATATATATATATATATACAATACACACACATGCACATTCATTTTCTATATCTTTCCATATAGTCAAACTAGCAATCAATGAGCATATTAACTCACCTTTTGTCTCAAAATAATTGTCTCAACACTATTTCGATCAACATGTATTTTCTTTAACACTTAAAAAAATAGATTCAATAAGATTTCAAAAATATTTTTGGTCAAAATAAATAAGATAATTAAAACAATTATAATATAAATCCTATGTAGAATATTTTATCCTTTTAATTAATTTATTTACTAATTATTGTTATCATCAAAATAAAACTAAAAGTTAGAGACCCAACAGTGTTCATGAACAAGTTTGTGTTCGTGAATGTTCGCGAACTGTTCATGTTCGCGAACAAGCTTGTGTTCAACTTGTTGCGAACTGTTCACAAACTCGATCATGTTCGCGAACACCAAACCACTACAAGAAAAAAGCTTAATCCCGACAGAATGTTTTGTCGGACCTAAGCCTATTTAGTCGAAAATAGATTATTTCGACAAAAATTTTCATTAGAAATTTGATCGTATATATATAGCGTCGAAGATAAGATCCGTCAAAAATTCCGTTGGATCTATATTATCTTCGACGAAATTATCTCCGACTAATTTTTGTCGTACATAAACTATCTTCGACTGAATATATAGGACAAAACTTTACGTCGAGTATAATATACCCTTTTCCGACGGACATATTCCCTCGTAATTATCCTATTTTCGACTAAAAATTAAAACAATCCGGTATTTATTAAAAATGACTAATTATTAACTCCGACGGAATATGCGTTGGAGATAATGTAGTTTTGACGGGCATGTTCCGTCAGAGTTAACTTATTTCCGATTGAAAATTAGAATATTTTGGTATATATTAAAAATTGGTTATTTGTTAAATCCGAGGGAAGTTCCGTCGAAAATACCTTATTCCGTCGGAATTAACTATTTTTTTTAAATATAGATTTTAAAAGTTCGGTTTCAGTGTTTAAACCCATTAATATATACGTAACTCGTCACAACCCAATACGATAATATAAAACTGTATCTCACATTCAAATATGCAACGTAGCACTAAAACGTAATCTTCAACTCATTATCATTTCATTCATTCACATTCACATTCAAATATCCACCAAAATGTATTATAAGCTAATGTTCCATAAATATAAGCTAACCCAATTACAAATATAAGCTAATGTTCCATAAATGATAAACAATATAATTTACAATACTTATACGCACCACAATTAGACACTACAATATATACAAATGTTCTACAATACTTATCTGCATTTAATTAGACACTACAATATATACAAATGTTCTATAATAACATGAATACAAATGAACTATAAACTAGTAAAAGTATCATCATCTAAGCGAAGGTGAACGACGTTGCTTCGGTGTATGGAAATCGGCGTCGTTAAATACGCTTACCGTCATCATCATCATCATCATCATCATATATATATATATATATATATATATATATATATATATATATATGTGTGTGTGTGTGAGAGAGAGAGAGAATTAACAAGTTAGCCTTAATTGAAAAAACATAAACAATAAGAATACCGAGTAGGTGGGGTGGAATGAAAAGCCTCCTCCAAGAGGGTAATCACCATCCGGAGCATCTCGGCGCTCCAAGCATCGAACTGCTCCCGTGGTAATCCTGTACTCTCTACAAAGGCCCCTACTATAATATCCTAAGCAATCTGGTGAAGACGAGAATCGGAAGGCAATCGACACGGCCCCCTATCGCCCACCGGAAGATATCGTCATCTAAGCCCCACCGTATGAGATGGTCCGACATGTTTCTCGAAGTGGGCCGATCGAGCCTATAAAGAGATACAAATTTGATTACTAATAATAATTTATATAATGTGATAAATTCGGATAATTTTGTGAAACATAATAAAATATTACCTCCAAAAAGTGTATATGCGGGTATCCTCGGCAGACCCAACACTCGATATCTGTCGCTTAAGATCGCTAGTAGGGGATCCGAGACGCGACCTATAGTCTCGGCTCCTCATCCCGATCTAATATAATATCGGGAAGAGGGGTGGCGGAATCTAACTACCGAACCCTCCTAATAGCCTCCACTCGATTATACGCTCGTCCGAAGCCTCTAAAATCCAGATTGTAATGTATTCCAGATATCGTATGTTAATTATATCATTTTATTTACGATTGAATATTATTAAAAGCTAAATAATAAGATGAGTTTTACCCGTATAGCTAAAGTTGCCTGAGACAAAGCACGCTCGTCCTTAGGCATGTGGGCTCGATTCCAAAACTCTAGAATGGTAGAATCTCGGCCCAAGGTCCTCCCCAACGCCTAATAAAAACATTCATAAAACAGGTATTAAGTATTTGTGTGAGAACGTGATGGCTAAATAACTAAATACAATGCACTTACCTTCTTCGCCTCCTCGAACGACTGAGAACCAGTGGTGTGTACTATCTGGAGCTTACCACGGTTCTTCTTTTCCTACTAAGATTTTTTCTTAAAGTCATCAGCCTCCCAGTGCGCACACATAGCCTCCCAGGCTAAATCAGAGACTATGTGGGGCTGATGATCTCTGATGGTGTTCCCGAGCTGGTCCTCAACTGCCCGAGTTGCCCTCTGTCGCATCTTATACAGCCAACTTGATTAATTCGCAGCGACATGAAGCTTAATCACATCGTCGCTAGCTGACTAAGAGATGATCGGGTCAAATCGATAATAAATCTATAATAAAAGTTAATTTAAAATTAGGAACAATTGATTTCGTCATCCTAATACAACTATGTAGTAATTAATATAATATGATTAACTTACGTTGAACTCCCACAAGATAGTCGCATAAAAGTGGTATCTTACCACGCATCTTGATTGAACCGCATGCACCCCCTTTTGAGAGATGCGTCGAAACAGATCGCGTGTAGGTGTGCTTAGCCACCGGGTCTAGTATACTACAGAAAAAGTATAACAATATGTGTTATGTGAATTGTGTTTTACAATAACTGATAGAAATATTACCAATATATTAACACTTATTGCTGGGAAGCGACATCCACCGGTACTGTAAGTGGCACTGCGGACGGACGACCAAAGATACGGAGGTTCATCCCTCGGTGTCGTCGACGAGGTGCATCTGTAATAATTATATTTAACCGAGTCAATAAACATTGTAACTAATGCAGCTTGAGATATATTTAAATCCTAGTTAAGATAACTTAGTCGCGCTTGAAGAAGAGCCTCTATCGTGCATTACTGCTCTCAGTCCCGATCTCGGATCGCCCACCACCTCGGCGACCTCCACCGCTATATCTAGCCATGAATATCCTACTGCAATAAAAAAATTGGTAGATTATGAATATGTAAGATTTAATAATATGTGGTATGTACTAATATGAATGCTCATTTTCAATTACGCATGTCGATAACCCATCCGAATCGGCGTGTATATCATTCTCGAATCAAAGTATCTTCCTCATCCTCAATTTTCGAGATGGGTTCCATCATAATGAGATGAAAACATCCAGAAGGAGTTCTATTAAGCTATTGAACAAAGTTTCAAGTTAAGCAACCCTCTAAATGAACGAATGATCACTTCTCTGCTAGGAATGAATCATCTCCCCATATGAGTCTAATCCATGACATAGATTGGACCCATATGGGTTGCTTAACCTAGAACTTTGTTCAACAACTTAATGTCACTCCTTCTGGATGTTGCCATCTATTATGATGGAACAGTAAGGAATGTTTATAGTAATTCAATTAACTTTATTATTCGAGTATAGGACACAAACAGGAACTACGACCTTTTTTTTTAATTGCTACCGAGGAACCGAATGAAGTAATATTAGTTGCAACCGCTATGTCGAAACCTGTAGACAAGAAAGAGTACATATATGTAGGGAGAGTATTATTGCATTTATTGAAAATTATGGCAAATTAAGCAAATGCTACTTAGTTTATTTTTCCAATGATAAACTAAGTAAATGGTACTTAGTTTATGAAAATTGTTATTTGAAATCTATAGAGACTACTGTTCGACATTCACTCCTATTTGTCAAACGGGCTTCTAAGTTTCATATTATAGTTATATAAGTATATATATATATATATATATATATATATATATATATATATATATACATATAATACTTAATTATTGAGTTTATTGAAAATTATGGCAAACTAAGCAAATGCTACTTAGTTTATTTTGACAATGATAAACTAAGTAAATGGTACTTAGTTTATGAGAATTGTTATTTAGAATCTATAGAGACTATTGTTCGACATTCACTCCTATTTGTCAAACGGACTTCTAAGTTTTATATTATAGTACATATATGTATATATATACATATAATACTTAATTATTGAGTTTATTGAAAATTGTGGCTAACTAAGCAAATGCTACTTAGTTTATTTTGCCAATGACAAACTAAGTAAGTGTTACTTAGTTTTACGAGAGCTATTATTTGGAATATATATGAAGACTACTATTAAATTATTTTATTTTATTTTATAAAATTTAATTATATTTATTATTATATTTTATTGTATTGTATTTAATTTTGAATTTAATTTAATTTAATTTAATTAATTTTAATTAAATTAAATTTATTTTATTTTATTTTATTTTATTTTATTTTTTTAATTTTTAAATATTTTTATTAAATTTAATTTATTTATTAAATTAAATCAAATTTATTTAGTTTTATTCAATTTAATTTTTTATTTTATTTTATTTTATTTTGTATTATATTATATTATCTAATTTTTAAAATTTATTTAAGTTTATTATTATATTTTCTTTTATTTGTTTACTTTTTTAATTAATAAATATTTTATTTTCTAATTTTTAAAATTTATATTATAGTATATTATATTATCTTATTTTTTAAATTTATTTTTAGTTTTTATATTTTTAAAATTTTATTTAATTTAATTAAATTTAATATACTTTATTTTATTTTTTATAATACTATACTATATTTTTAAATATTTTTATTAAATTAAATTAAATTTGACTTATTTTATTATTATTTTATATTTTATATTATATTATATTAAATAATTTTTAACATTTATTTTTGTCTAATTAACTAAATTAAATTAAATTTATTTCATTTCATATTAAATTAATTAAATAATACATAAATATATTTGTAGGGCCACAAATTTTTCAATTGCAAATTTCTGACAGATATTCCGTTGGGAATTCCGTGGGAAATATCAAATATCACATTCTTATACACTGACATATATGTTCCTCCCCAAACACTGTAATTGTTATGACCCAAACACTGTAATTGCACAAATACATTGTATACACTAACAGAAATTTTAATTACACAAACTAAATCCCAATTTCAGCAACATGCAAAAATTTGCAGAAATTAAATTCAAATAATCCTAATTTTTTCAAAATAGTTAACATCAACAACCACCGATTTGCATAATTATAGACAAAAAAAATAAATTGCATAACAGAGGATATTCAAGAATAACGTATTGAGTTCCGTGATAATCAATAAATTGCATAACATGAGAGGATATCCCAATTTTTCTTAGTAACACATGGACAACTTTAGCAAAATCAACACCTAGCTTAATCAGTAAAATATATTCAAGAATCTGTATTCATCATTTAGGATTACTTACCTTGAATTAAAGGAGGAGAAACGAGGAGAGAAAGGAGGAGCTAGGATCGGACTTGCTACAAATGCGTCGTCGAAAGTAAATCGAAAATGGTGGCAATGGTCGGAAATTAATGGGCGTTAGGTGGAGGTGGGTGGGCGGTGGTAGGGGGGTGGGTGGGATGTGGAGGTGAGATGAGAGCTAAGAGAGATTAGCGAGAGAGAGAGAGTGAGAGTGAGGAGAGAAATAGAAATGAGAAACAAATAATCGAGGAAAGGGAGGCGTCGATTAAGTTTTATAAATTATTTAAAGCGGACATAATTCCCTCGAGAATTAGATTATTTCGACGCGTCATTTAAAATCGTAAATAACGTTAATTTGGTTGAATTTATGTTTTGCGCTGGCGGGAAACTTGGCGCCAATGGGAGTATATAATTTTTGACGAAATTCCGTCGTACTTATCCCTATTTCGAGGGACTTATGTTCGACGAATTATTCCGTCGTACATAACCTTATTTCGACAGATTTAAATTCGTTGAGATTATTTTCGTCGAGCTTAAGGGTTTTTCTTGTAATGAACGATCCGAACTCGTACATAGCTGTTGGTTCGATCAAGTTACTCGAATATGTTCGAGTTCGACTAAAAGTGTTCAAGTTCGGTTCGAATTTAACAAAGTTCTGCTCGGTTCGGTTCTTTTGCAGCCCTACGTAGGAGTGAGTTATGGCCCGAAAAAGATTTCGATTTTTAAAATAAAAACTACAATATCTTGAAGCGTGTAACTCAAAAAATTATGAAATTTTAACTGAGAGTAGTCTCTGATGACAAGAAGCTACAATGTAAAATTCAGAATTTTTTGATGAAGTCTCGATTTTTAATAAATGTGGCAATTTGGATGAAATGGCCTATTTAAAAATATTAAATGAAGTTTAAAAATTAAAAGAAAATTATTTTGTTTGTAAGATGAAATATAATAAATATATCCAAGAGATATAAAAATAATAATTCAATTAAGTATTTTTAATAAATATGATTGAGTTAAGAAAATAAAGATAAATAGTTATTTATTATATAATTAAAACTTGATAATAAATAAAGTTAATTAAAGCAATTTTTATTATTTAAATAATATTAAATAATAAATAAAATGATTAAAAAGAATTAAATTAATTATTTATTATTTAAATAATAAATAATAAATAAAGTATAGGAATTAAGTAATTAATAAAATGATTAAAAATTAAAGATTAAACAATTAAGTGTTTAAATATCATTAAATGAATAAAATATTATTAAATAGTTAATAATATTAATTAATAATTAAATTATTATTAAAGGATTAATAATAATAGTTAAGGATTAAAGTATTTTTAAAAGGCTAATAATATTAACAAGAGATTAAAATATTATTAAATGATAAATAATATTAGTAACAAACTAAGATGTTATTAAACAATTAATAACATTTGTATGTGATTAATTGATATTTAAATGGTTAATAATATTGATATGTAATTAAAATATTATCCAAGGATGATAATATTGTTGTTTATTGAGCGTGTTTTTTAGATATTGAATTATGTGATTAAATGATAATCATTTTAGGTGAATTATGTGAACTTCTATGTGTTATACTAATTGAAAGATAAACCTTATTAATATTAGGTCTTTCAAAGGACGAAATTAAAATTGTGTAAATCGTTGACAAGAATTCAGGCAAGTTTTCTAACTCGAACTCGAGTTATATTTTTCAAAGTATATTCTAAGTGGTTTAATTGTTGTGAAATTATTCCACATCGTTAATTTCTCTTGGCATTCGCACATAGTGCATTTGCATTCTTGTTTTATCATAAAATTGTAAAGTAAATAAAGTTCCATTATACATGAACTAGTTAAGAAGTAGTCGATGTCACTTGTTTCGGTTAGATATTCGTATGTTAAAGATTTTAAAAGCTATACAAACTATTGGTTGGTGCGGATTCTTGTACTGAGAGAGCAACCCTTGATAGAGGACAATAAGTTGCGGTCAGAGCTTAATGTTATGCATATACAGGTGTACTAGAGGTTGATCCCCTCAATTACAAACTAACGGATTAAAATTATAAAAGGTGGTCGAATGGTGATTCTTGGCATTATTCATTCCTTCGCACCACTTCATTCTTTCAATATTCATTCTTTCATTTGACCATTAAATATATTATTCAGTTATTTCATCAATTATCTTAAATCATTGAATCATTCGATTGTCATTCTTAATCATTCATGATATATCTTTCATTATTCATTTTAAACTTGTTGAGCAAAGTATTTGCTCACCTTTACTATATCATGAACTAATTGCAGATAAACTAGAGAGTTCCAAAAAGGACAAGGGCAAAGAATAACTTAAAGAATAGTTGCATGTTAGATATTTATCTGTTGTTATTCTGTTTTGTAATAATGGAACTCTTTTGTCTTATTAGAGTATTTCATGATGTATTTATTTAAGGTTATAGACCTAATAAGTAGGTTTTATACCTATTTATCCGGTATCTTTTACTTGAATTAGTTGCTTATATTCATGTGTCTTAGTTACTTTTCATGCATTTTGTGTTCATTTTCTAGGTCATACGTTTGGAAGCGGTGTGAGCGACTATTGGTAAGGAAAAATAAGAAAAATGCAAAGAAAAAAAATCCAAACATTATTTGGGCTTTCATGTTCTTGGATTGGGACTTGGACTATATTGTAGAGCTTCTTCTTATCTTTCCGGAATATCTTGAATCATTCTAATCGGAGTTCGGATGAAAGAGTTATGACATTTCTACCAACGGACGTCGTTGAACTTCATTGTTTTGGGTGGCTATTTGCATAATAGTCACTTCCAGTCCAATTTTGACCCTCATCCGTTCATTATTTCTCAAAAATCAAAGAATAAAAGTTGTAGAGCTCGTCGATAGCTTCGATTTGATAGGTGGCAGGTCCCGTAACTCGTCCCAAATCAAAAGTTATGGCCATTTTACCAGAGGACACTGCAGTAGAAAAAGTAATTAGCAGCTTGCACCCAAGCCGGGGCTTGCTCTTTTTGGCCTTGATAACAAGCTGGGGCTTGGGTCCTGGGTGCATTAGCAGGCCACTATCAAGCCGGGCTTGCCTTCCAGGAGTAAAACCCAAGCTGGGGCTTGGGTACGCGTAAAAGAAGCGATTTTTGGCCAAATTTGAGTTCGGAAAGGATTGTTTTCGATCCAATTGACTCAAGGACTTCCAAGAGGACTTAAAGACATGTAAAAAGGCTTATAAAAGGAGGAGATTAACAAGGATTAGAGGGAGATGAGAGAAGAAATATGATTCCATTAGATTAGATTAGAGTAAATTAGATCAAAACCCTAATTCCAATGAGTTTTGGAGATTGAAGCAACTTGGAGACCATTGAAGATTCAAAGTAGGAGCAAGGAGGGAGCGTCAAATCTACAGACAATAGATTCTATCTTCTTATCTTCTTCTATCTTTGTCTTTTAATGTGTATTCAATTGTGGATTCTTAGTTTTAATTTAATAATCATGAACTAATTCTTTGTTTGAGATTACAATGGATCTTATTGTGTAGTTCATTTTAATATGCTTCGTTATCAATTATTATGTTCTATTGTGAGGATTGTCTATTGTGATTTGGTCTTAATTGTTTAATTGATTGGCCATCAATTACCGTGATAATCTATATGAACTTAAGAGAAGACGTTTAGATTTAGATCTGATCGTGATAGCATGTGTTCAGGATTTTGTTAATAGATTAAACTTGATGAGTGTTAAGGTAGAGATATGCTTGACATCGCATGTAATCGGATAGAGAACTTATTCTTAAACCTTCTTCAATTGTAATTCACATAGAGATATAGTGGGTTATTTGATTAAGGTGTTTAACAGATTTCTATCTTAATTGTGGATTGACATTAATATGGGTATTATGCATCGAGAGGTGGTTTTATCTCGCTTTAGTGTTTTTGATTAATAATTCGGGGATAGAGAACAATTGATGAGAAGTGTTAACTTAAATGAAGCAATAAGTGAAGTTGTGATCTTAAATCTCAGTTATCTTAATTTAACTAGTGGAATTTAATAGTAATTTAATTTATATAATTTTAAATTCATTCGTTTAAATAAGATTGAGTTGTTCTGAGTTAGTACTTGGTGATTTTTATTAACTAATTCTCTCCGTGGGGAACGATACTCAACTTATCACTTTATTACTTGTTGACCACGTATACTTGCGTGTTGTGCGTAATTAGATTTTACCCAACAAGACCATGGGACCATAGTAAACCTTTTGTAATGAACAATATATGTTTATTTATTCCGCATTAGTTATTATATGTTATTTAGAGGTGTTTGGATGTACTTTATTGTGAGCACTGAGTTCGAGATATTGAAATTCGAATTTGGGGGCATTACATTACCACCAAGTTTTTGCAGTTTTTCAACTTCACCACCTGGTAAAAAAATTGATGTCCTTGTCAAATGTTGTAAAACAACTATTCTATTGGATGTAGGAAAACCATTAGTTATACTCCTTCCTTCTGTCACTCAAAAATTGGTTTAGTTTGACTTTTAAAGTCAAATTGGCCATTTTTGTAATCAAAATTTATACTATTTGTTGGAGTTTGAGCCTAAATTAATATAAGTGTCATTAATTATTTTTAATGATTCTATATATTAATGTGTTCTACTCCATGAGTAGATTAAATTAAGTATTTGGAAGCTTAAATCCATGGAGTAATGAATGAGATATTAACTCCCAAAGATCATGATAAAAGATAATAAATACATTTGGAAAAAACCAAGTCCCACATAGGTTAGGAATTAAATATTTTATATGTTTATATACAAGGAAAGTGCTCTTGGGTTTGGGCCCTAGACCCTAAGGGGCACCCCACTTTTGTGGAAGGGAGAGGACCTAGCCAAGGTTAGGTTCGAACCCACACGCGCGCGCCGCGGCTGTCCGTCCGGCCTGGCTCGGGCTCGTGGGTCGTGTATATAATTTTTTAGACAAAATTTATTTAAATTTTTAATTAAAAACTGTGTCGTTTTGAGAAGCTGTATTTATATTATTGAAACTGTGTCGTTTTGGGAAGCGGTATCTGTAAATTTGAATAGGCGGCCCAAAACTACGTTGTTTTGTCACGCCTTTTCTTCTAAGCCTAAAAATACGTAGTTTTGGTTCTGCGAACACTTAAACTACATCGTTTTAATTGACCAAACAGATGCGCTTATTCTACAAATGGTCAAACCTACGTGTTTTGACCAAGAGATACAATTAATACCTCTTTAGAAGGCACCCCATGCCTTTTTAGGGGTGATGTGCCCACCCGAAGGGTCACCAACCCCTCCTATAAATAGATAGGAGGGGCCAACCATTTCAATCATCCATTTCTCAAGAATTTCTAGTCTTCTAAAGCATTCTAGCATATAGTTTCTTCATCAGTTTCCTTAGTATATTTGAGAGAGAGTTAGAGCATTTCTTTTGGTTCGTTGTGTATACCTTTTGTAGTGCTGCTAAGGTATACGATGTCATTGTATCCTGGGAGACAAGTGCTATCAACTCTGAGCACCATACGGAGGGCATAATTTGTTAGGTTTGTAATATTCATGTGCGCAATCAAATTGCACAAATTAAGCGGAAGCGTGAAAAATCAGAGTTTAAAAAATTTTACAAACCATATACCCGGATCACCCTTTATGCACAATTATTAATTAAACGAAAAGATATGAAGAACAAACATACCCTTGAAGATCCGAGCTTCCTCGTACAAGTTCACCTCCAATCCTTTTCGCGCTCAACTTGAATCCACCGGGTTTGGTTCCTTCCTTTGATAAACGTTAGCCACCCAAGTGTTTGGCTCTCAGAGGTGATCCACCAAGGAAAAGAATTTTCAAGAAGAAGGGGTGGTCATTAAACCCTAGTTTTTCTATCTCTATAGAAAAGGCGCATTCTCAAACTATTGGAATTATTACGTATACGTAAAAGTCAACAACCACATCACCCATAATAAGACTCCTCTTATTTATAGATGTGGGCAACCCACCTTAATAATTAAGGAATTGGGTTTTATTTAATTAATTAAATTCTTTTAATTAATTAAGCTCCCTAATCTTATTAGGATAATTAATTAAACTCCTTTAACTAATTTTTCCTCCTAATTCTATTAGGAATAAATGAGAGTACTTATATTAAATTAATTTTTAAACTCTTTAGAAATTAAAATAATAATAATTGTAATAATATTAATAAGTCTCCTCTTATTAATTTATATTTAATATTTTTAAATATTAAATAATAATATTAAGCTATTTAATTTATTCTATCACCATAGATTAAATTAAATATACTTAACATATTATTACGATTATGCCATTAACTTCTTAAATAATTATTCTTCCTTTTATGGTGTGACCCTTTAGGTTCTCCATATTAAACAGGTTGTGAATAAATCAATTAGAACAATTTAATCTTATTTAAATAAATAAATTAAATAATTAATTTATTTAAATAAATTATATTTATTCTACAATAGGATAAGCCTCCCCAATGATCAATTGACTTTCCAGATAATATAGATTTCAACATTAATCATAAAAGAACCTTTGAGTAAATAGTTACCGTATAATTCAATCCTTCCACCATACAATGTCCCAATTAAATATAAGACATGGAATTATCGTCAAGTCTTATTTTATTTAATTATACGTATTTCGATCCTTAAACGCATAACTCCAAATAATGCAAATTAGAAACTCCTTTCTAATTTCATTTCGCTTTCGCCAAGGACTACTGGGTTGTCATTTATCGAATCACATATAGACATTTCTCTTCTTTATTGAAGTGGTAGATTCTTTATCGATCATACATTATCTCCATGTATAACTTATTATACTCAAGCATACCCTTTGATATACCCTAAGGGTCTTAAGGAATAAGTCAAAGTATAACTCATCATACACAAGATACTATGATGATCTCAAGTCCAAGGATCACTCAGTACTACTATCACTACAGAATTCCTATCGACAGCAAATAAAACTCCATTAGGTATTCCTTAGCGAGCCAACGCTCAAATGAACTTATTCTCTAATAAGCACCTACATACTTGCTTTAGTGTTCCACACAAATGATCATGAGATCAATCATCCTCATCCAACGAGCAAGCAACGATGTACCAATCTATCCGGATTCACTAATCCCCAATTTAGTAATCCAACGATTGGGAACTATTTTAGTTTTAAGCTTTCTAAGAATTTAGATCTCATTAGAATGATCATCATCATTATTCTAAAAGCATTGCTTAAAACTATGGGTTTATCACATATTATAAAACAACATCATGTAGATAATTAAAAGCCTTTAATAAATTAATACTTTTTATTAATAAATGAATAAGATTGTTACAAAGTATATGCTTTATCATCAAACATGATTGGCTTTGTGTGCATACTACTTTCAATCTCCCACTTGCACTAAAGCCAATCGTCATGGTCTTATACTCTTCTTCTCTAAGTGACGATTATCCCGTCATTTGGATAAGCTTTAGTTAATGGATATGTAATGTTGTTCATGAGAGTCCACTATCTCTATAGTGATTTCCCATCTTTCAATGATTCTAATAATCAAATGAAAGTGCCACAACACATGTTTAGATCCAAGATGAGACTTAGAACTATTCCTAGTTTCAGAATGAACTTTTAATCCAAACAATCAACTTGTAGCTTCATTTATAGCTATATACTTTGTCTTTTATCACTAAACCAACAACTCTCTTTCTTGTTTGAAACCTTTCCAATTCATCGCACCTTTGCTCAAGGTAACCCTTTACCTTAAAGTGGATTTTTCGTCATCTTGGTCCATTCGAAAAACTTGAGTCCTTAAGCCCTCTAGTTTTAATTTAGACCCACCATGAATATGATCACATCCTTAGTTGCTAAGCACTTTAAGATGTTTTTCACCGACTCATAGTGAACTTCTCCATAATATGACCGATCAACATCGTGTCTCGTCAGAGACATTTCATCGCATACATGATTGTCACTCATGCGCGGCCTCTCTTTTCGTGAGTCCTGTGGGGACTATTAAGAGAGATACACTCCATAGCTCATCGACATGAGACATCTCTTGAGTTTGCCATGCTAAACGACTTTAGCATCAAATGAATATACGCCTTGGGTTAAGTCGAGCATCCTCTTAAATCTATCTATATAGATTTTATCCCCAATTAAGATACTCTTCCCAAACCATTCATGGAGGAATGTTTAGACAACTTTATCTTTTACTCGATTGTAGCATTCGTATGTTATTCCTCATCCGTAGTATATCAACATATAATACTAGAAATTTCACGACGCTCCCAATCGACCCTTTTGTACACACTAGAACTCTTACCTCATCGTATGTAATCGGATCATCATCTTCTATGATGTGTACCTCATCATCATCATCCATGATGAATCCATACCTCCTAGGTATCTTCAAAGATTATTCCAGATTTACTGATTCAACATTGTGGTATAATAGGTCTATCTACGTGTTCCTCTTATTTGACTTTATAGTGTTTTGTGGTTCTTGAACTCTTCAAGATCTATTATCCTCCCACTAGCCCCTTTTAATGATAAACAACTTTATCTTGTAAGAAGCCGTGTTTCGTAATAAACACCTTTTGCTAAGTAGAATTATAGAACATATACCCTAAACTTACTTTAGGATGTCCCACAAATCAGACATGTCAAATCTTGTCCCAAGCTTATCCTTGAAACCTTTTCACATAAGTTGGACAACCCTTATCTTAACATACTTAAGATTAGGAATCTCCCCGTCCATAACTTTTATGGAGTCTTGAAATTTGGATTTTGAGGTTACCTTTTCCGTAGATATGTAGCCATTTCTAGGACATTATCCCAAAAAGATACCGGAATGTCTCAGAAAATCATTATGGACCGTATCATGTCCAACAAGGTATGATTTTTTCTTTCAGATACATCAATCAATTATTATGTATCAGGAGGCGTCCATTGTGAGAAAACTATTTGAGATGATCTAGAAACTTATTGCACAAGTATTCCTTCCTTGATCCGATTAAAGAATCCTAATACTTTGCCAATTTGTTTCACTTTTGAATTCTTTGAACCTTTCAAATAATTCACACTTGTATTTCAAAGAAATACACACATTCAACTCTTTGAATGATCATCTCCTTTTCTTATACTAGTTTGTTCAATTTGCAAAATATATTTTTCACGTAAGTCAAGTATATAAAATCCATTAAGTAATATTCCATTCTATACAAAACATTATTATTATAAATAGAACAACAATTGTTCTTAAATATAATACCAAAGATTTCATTGTCCAACAATAAAATGGAAATAATGTTTCTAACAAGAATCGGAATACAATAACAACTTATCGACTTAATAGATTTGCCCGTAGAGATTTCTAAACTATAAGTTTCTATGGCTAATAAGCAACCTTTGCTTCATTTCCCACACATAGGATTACTTATCTTGTTTAACTTTCTACTGCTTGGTCCCTTCATAAATCTATATTTATGATAACCAAAGTTCAGATCCAATACCCAAGTAGAACCTCGACTTAAAGAAAAATTATTTTAAATCATGAACAAATTTGTATTTATAACCAAACTTCACTAAGCTTCTTTCGATTAGCCTCGCAAGATGCGCTTCAGCTTTCTTTCCAAAGGTCCAAAGCTTATTGCAAAGGAAGCAAACTCCTTTGCTATCCAGATCAAGATTGTTCTTATTATCCTTTATTTTACCTTTCTATTTACCTTCTTTGAATCTTTCTTCTCTTTTCGTAAGATCCTTTGGCCCCTACCAGTAAGACTTGATCTTTCTTGGTTGGAAAGTGACTCTCAACATTTTTCAATATGTTAAGCAAATCAGCAAAGCTGATATCTAGCTTGTTCATATGAAAAATTCACAACAATTGTGAAAGGAGTCCGGGAGTGAGTGCAAGATCAAATCTTAGCTCAACTCTCCATCCATGACAAAAACCAATTGTCCTAATCGATCAATCAAATTGATTATGTTAAGAACTTTTTTCATGCGTACTATAGTGCCATTGGTCATTCTAGATCGGAAGAGCTCCTTAGATATTCGATATTTATCACCCTACTTTCCTCACCATCAACTACTTGATGTGCAGGAATATAGTAGAAGCATCCATAGTTTCACGTCGACGTCAAGCTCGCTACACATGGATGCGAGCATGATGCATCGAGCCAATCGCGTGCATCATCATTTGCCACTTTCTAAAAGTAGCAATCTCTTCCTCAGAGGCATTATCTCGCAACCATCAGTAGGATAGGCGATTAAGGACATAAGATAGTTTTTCAACCATGAGAACTATTCTCAAATTCCTTAACTAATCCGCTTAATTTATTCCCATTAAATAACATCTAATATGCTTTCAAAGTTGATAGTAATTTAGACATTGTAAAATTTGTAAATGAATTTGTAATTAACAACATTTTAACATACATTCTTTTATTAATTACCAAAATAAATTAGGTCTTGTTTTAAATTGGTATCTCCCACTATTTTCTTCAAACTATATTACCTCACTTATATAGTTCTAAGCAAAATCTAATTAAAGATTTGCTAAGTGAGAATAAGGATCCCATTTCAAATGTATATAGCCTTGTGGTGACACAACAAACTATATATAAATAAATAGGTAGACAACTTTTGTCAATTACATCAACTATGCAACTCCTTTTCTTTTTGCCTCTTAGATTATTTTGATCAGTGGTGGCACATCCGAATCAAAATTATCCAAGTTAAGTCCGACCTAGCACTCCATATATTCAAAAAAGAAAATATCATCCTTGTGGTGACACAACAAAACAATATTGTTCAATTTTCTTTATAAGCATCAAATGTGATAAATTAACATCTTAAATACTTAATACTTGCCTTGTGGTGACACAACAAACTCATATTAAATATTTAATACTCTATTAATTTTATCATGCTAGAAGGCTTAACGCTCGATATTCCAAATATCTTTGAACGCTAGGACTTAATATAAAAAATTGAGGGGTTTGTTATTAATTTGTCTCATCTTGTTTAAAGCATGCACACATATATATATAAAATACGCCATTATATTAATGAACATGCCAAGACATGTTTTATAATATATAATATATATAGTATAAGCATGCACATATAGAATACTATATTTACCCGGATTGATTATGGACTTTTATTCTAGTTTGGTTCACTAGAGTCACCAAGTGAACCAAAAGGTCAAACCCTGGGGTGCAAGAAATAATATTTAAATATAACTATTACATTTAAACCTTGGGGCTCCATTACAAACGGGTCTTCAAGCTTCCTTGTTCCTTCGATCTCCAATTCTTCAAAATTAATTCTAACTATTCCTATTACAAAACTATTTAAAATAAATAGAAACCTTGATCGTTAAATCAAGGGAAGTACATAGGAGGGAGATAGAATTTACATTAAGAAAAATTAGAGAAGACGAGAGGTACGCAGACCCCATTTAATAAAACTCATACATTCATGCATCCAACTAAAATAAAATCCAATCGCATCGGGTCAATAATCCATAATCAATCCCATTTATTATCATACACATCATCATATGCATCAATAAATAACATTCATCTTATGAATAATAAACATTTAATATATATATCGATATCATTTAATGGGCAAATTTAGTTTAGTATAAAATCTATTTTTGAATCAAAATAAACTCCTTTATTTTAATCCAAATTTAAATCAAAATAAAACTATTTTATTTTAATTTATCCAATTTTGAATAAAATAAACTATTTTATTTTAATAAAATCTTTAATCAAAATAAACTCCTTTATTTTAATTAATTATGAATCCAATTCCATGTAAAAAAAAAATTATTAAAGGAAACACGGATTATCTTTCCTATTCACAAATAAACTCTCTTTATTTTGAATAATATGAAATCTTATTTCATATTTAAATAAACTCCTTTATTTAAGGAAAGATGATTCTTTTTCCTATTCACAAATAAACTCTTTTATTTTGAATAATATAAAATCTTATTTCATATTTAAATAAACTCCTTTATTTAAGGAAATTAGGATTTCTTTCCTATTCACAAATAAACCTTTTATTTTTGAATAATATGAAATCTAATTTCATATCAAAATAAACTCCTTTATTTAAGGAAAAATAGAATCCAATTTCAACTCCAATTAGTTATCATATAAATCCAATTCCAACTCTAATTAGTTAGCATGAAATTTAATTTTAAAATTAAAATAAATTTTATATTTTAATATTAAAATTTTTTATTTTAAAATTAAAATAAACTTTTTATTTTAATAATAAAATTATTAAGAATATATATATATATATATATATATATATGAAATACTATTCAATATATATTGTGACGCCTCAAAATTAGGTATACGCCACCCATCTTGGTCGCCACTTACATGGTACATAAATTCAAATACAAACTTAATTATACATCATAAATTCAAATACAACATAATATAAATATATAAACCGAGAGTTCTAATAGGAATATTGTCATTTAGATAATATCCATACTCAAGGAGTCCTCATTACATTTATTATCACACTATTTAACATAATAGTGAGGACTACTAATGTTATCTTCGGACCATCACTCTTTTTCCCGACTCGTCCCAAATTTATATTCTCATTTCCTCAAGAGAATAAAGTGAAAGAAAGGGTGTGAGCTCAACTAGCCCAAAGAAGAAAGATTATGACTAAGATAATGCGTAATAAATTATCATTAGTCTTCAACAATGTTAAACCCGATAAAATACAATAGACAACCAGCTTTAATCGCAATAGTTAATACGTAATCCATTAAAAGAGTCAAGTAGAAAATAAAGTCTACTATCTTTTAGGTTTTAAAAGGTTTTCATTAATTTTTATCACTAAGACTCAGCTTTTAATGAATAAACCACAATATCTAATCATCCCTATACCACGGCCAAGGATTTTCATCAAATTATCAATGGTCATGACTATACCAAATCACCCCCGGTCATAATCATACCAAAACTATCCATCACCGCATTACAAAAGCCACCGAGGACTTTTGTCACATCATTTATAACAAAGCCATGATTATACCGAATGATCCTCGGTCATAATCATACTAAGTTCATCTATGCACGTAAAGTTTCAAAGATAACATAATATAACATGAGGATGATGACAATGACATAATAATTCAATAAAACAAGTTCAAGAATTATTTTATCCAGTGAATTATTAACGCCCAAATTGTCAACAAGATACTGCTTTTGTAGAGTAAAATTCAAGAATGATCGTAAGAATATTTCCATGAAAAGATATCGATGAAACGCAAATATCAAGAATATTCTACTAATTTCATGGAGTATAGAAGTCAAAGTTTTAACCAACTGGGTATAATAAAGAATGGAATAACAAAGGAAATCACCATGCATGCGGTATTCAGACAGATAAAAGTTATTCCAATGTAATAATAATAACGGAACTGTGTCAGTGAAATTCACACCGGCTGTGATGTTCCAACAGTAATAATAAAGATGGAACCAGATCCTGTAAAACACATGATAGGATATTCCAAATGAATGATAAAGATTTTAACCAGTCCTGTAAAACACATGCATGTGATGTTCCAAATGTAATAGAAGAATGTCACCAAGTATATGGTAAACCACGATCAATACAGATTATGTCATAGATAGTATATCACAGATACATAAAAGTTATTCCAATGTAATAATAAAGAATGGAATAACATAAGGATTTCACCAAGTATAGGGTATATACAAAGTATACAAAGTTATTCCAAATGTAATAATAAAGAATGGAATAATGTAAGTTCTCTTCATGAATAAGAAAGAATAACACACCTTACTTGCACAACAAATAATATCCCTTACCGTAAAAGATAATCGGATATCAAAGTAGTGAAGTAAGAATACTCTCTTTCTTTCTCTCTATAGATTTTCTCTATAGCTTCTCTCTATAATTTCTCTCTCTAGAGTTTCAAATGAATTCGTAAGAAAATAATGAAGGAATGAGCTTCTATTTATAGGAAAATAGAATGCATAGTAATTAATCCATGAACGGTCCGTATTGATTTACTTTAATCGACTATCCATATTTAAAGCAAAATCTTTTAAATAAAATATCATATATTCTATTTATATAAAAACATTTTACTATGCAAACACTATGCAAAACAAAACACTATGCAAACACTATGCATAATAAAATATAATATATTCTATTTATGTAATAACTTTAATAAAGTATTCTTTTTATATAAAAAGATGTTTCTATTTTATTACGCTAATAATACTTAATAAAACAAAAACGTCATTATCGCTATAATAATTCATATTATTAATCGACAATAATGGAATCAAACCGAAAGTGACTTCTCACATAAGCATCAATAATCAATACCGCGTATTACTTATGCAACCACACGACATCGCATCGTACTTTTACTACCGAGTAGTTCAACAAGATCAACAGTAAAACTTCCGCCGTTATTTCAATAAAATATTTTGTCATTTTCAATCCGATAATAATTCGCATTGTAGGGTCCACCAATGATTGAGCCGTTGTATTTAATATTCCCCGCTAAACCGAATATTCCCCACCAATCGAATATAATATAATCACTTGATACTTTGCAAAATTTATAAATACTACCCACAACTATAATATTATCTTAAATTCACACCATAATATTAAAAATTATTTCGACAAAATTTAAATCTTTATTAATAAAATCTGGGTCTCACAATCTCCCTCCTATGGAATTTCTCCTCGAAATTAGGGTACGACTGTATGATAAAGAGGTGAGGATACTTGAATACCTTTATCGTTGAAAACATTAAATTCATCTTTATAATCCCACCAAAGATATTCATTAACAATTCATCTTTGCACTACAAAGCAAAGATATACAATCAGAAACCAATAATGTCGAGACGCCATTAATAAGATCACGACCACTTAATTATCCATGCACCATCGGCCAAGGATATTCGTGTTTTCAATTACGGCCATGATTATACCGAATAATCCTTGGTCATAATCATACCAAGTCTATCAATGCACTACTACCAAAGATGACTTTTACCACATCCATGAATTAATATTTCATCATTAGAGACTTTCAATAATTAATCCATATCATCGAATCATCCCCGCACTACAAAAGCCAAGGAAATTCATTAGTATCACGACCACTTAATTATCCATTACGACCACGGCCTACGGATAATCGTGGTATTCATTAAGTATCACCACCACAAATTATCCATGCACTACTACCAAAGATAATCGTGTATTCATTAAGTATACGACCATAAATTATCCATGCACTACTACCAAAGATAATCGTAGTATTCATTAGTATCACGACCACAAATTATCCATTACTACTACCAAAGATAATCGTGGTATTCATTAGTATCACGACCACAAATTATCCATGCACTACTACCAAAGATAATTGTGTATTCATTAATATCACAACCACAAATTATCCATGCACTACTACCAAAGATAATCGTAGTATTCATTAAGATTACGCACTACCATAAATTATCCATGCACTACGACCAAAGATAATTGTATTCATTAGTATCACGACCACAAATTATCTATGCACTACTACCAAAGATAATCGTGGTATTCATTAGTATCACGACCACAAATTATCTATGCACTACTACCAAAGATAATCGGTATTCATTAAGATCAACGACCACAATTTATCCATGCACTACTACCAAAGATAATCGTGTATTCATTAGTATCACGACCACAAATTATCCATGCACTACGGCCAAAGATAATCGTGTTTTCAATTACACGGTTATGATTATACCGAACAATCCTCGGTCATAATCATACCAAGTCCATCTACGCACTACACAGCCACGTATGACTTTCAAACATAATATAAACATGAGGATCTTGATATAAAGAATCAATCAAATGAGATAAAGGATAAATATTAAACATTTATAATATAATTTATCCAGATTCAAGAATATCCCATGTTATCAATCACTTAATAATCTCATAATCTAATATCATTAATATTATAACAATATTTTAATCACTTTTAAATTTATAAACAATTTATCTCAATTGTTTACGCTTTACCATATAATTTAATCATTCAAAATGTCATAATCATAAGATATCATCACCAATTATCAAATCCTCAAAAAAATATGCATATACTCTATATAGGATTCTCTAGCCATAAAATCCTATTTTCAACTTTGTTACTTCACATAACATATTTAACTCATATGTTCGTAATTAAACTATTTTCATGAAAAATACCAAATCAGTCCCAAAAATATTTCTTTTCTGGGATTTAGTATAATATAGTCCCATAATGAAAAATATATTTTTCTCGGAATTTTAAAATTCATTTACTATTTTTCAAAAATCAATTTCTAATTAATTCCTTAAGAAATTAGCTACCTCAAGTTTAACTCCAAAATTCCCAAATCTTGGCAGGACCTTACACATGTTAATGTGAGCCTCCGATTTAAATTTCATGGTCATCGGAGTTGTAGAACTCGATTATAGCATTTTCGCCTAAAAACCTAAATATTGAAATAGTCATATCTTGCTCATTTTAAGTCATAATGAGTTTATTTTTTGGACAGGAGGTACTTTATACCATATAATTTCATGTCCCAAAAGGCCAGAATTTTTCTCATAATTTAAGTGGCCGAAACAGCCCCTCTAAAATCATGGCAAGAGCACTTTTTTTTTGGCATTTTTGCACTCCTTTGCTAAAAATCACCCACACAAAAATCTACAACACCTTTTCCAAAGTGATTCCACTTGGATTAGTTAGGTAACTCATAGATCTAACTCTAGGACTTGACCATACTCAAAAATTCAAAATATAATAGGAGATATGGTCAATTGAATTTCATGTTACGCTTTTTCACCAAAATCGATTTTCAACTCTTTGTGATTTCTAAGAAACTTTCATGTTTTCACATACCAACCAACATAACTCATCATAACACTTACTAATACTTCATATACATGATTTTCATCAGTTCAATACTTTTATTATGACTTCCATCATAATCCACGAAAATGCATCCTTTTAGTCAAGAAATATTTGAGGGTTTAAGAAATGAGTTTTGTACTAGGTCAATACAAAATTCGATTTCACGCCTAG